>MU122165.1:161591-230398 GCA_014904905.1 Wilcoxina mikolae CBS 423.85 | reverse complement strand
TCGACGACTTTGCCGTGTGTTACCTCGACGACATCCTGATCTACTCCACCAACGAGAAGGAGCACGAGAAGCACGTGCGGAAGGTACTACAACGACTGCAGGAGTTCGGCCTCTATTGCAAAGCAGAGAAGTGCCAATTTGGAGTCTCGGAGGTCGGCTTCCTCGGCTTCGTCATCTCCGCCGATGGTGTCAGCATGGAAACGGATCGGATTGCGACGATCGAGGATTGGCCGACTCCCAAGTCGGTACGGGATGTCCAAGTCCTCTTCGGCTTCACAAACTTCTACCGGAGGTTCATCAGGAAATACGCGAAGGTGACGCTTCCTCTTACTGAATTACTAAAGTCAAGCGAGCCCAGGAAACCCGGGAAACAAAAAACCGGGGGTCGTTCGAAGTCAACCAAGAAGTCAATGAATAAGTGGGAATGGACGAGAGAAGCCGAGCTGGCTTTCCGGAAACTCAAAAAGGCCTTTACCGCAGCACCGATCTTGCAGCACTTCGACCCGGCCAAGCCGATCATCCTCCAGACAGACGCGAGCGGCTTCGTGATTGCAGGCATCCTGAACCAGTATGATGGCTTCCGAACCCTTCGGCCAGTCAATTTCTACTCTCGGAAATGCTCTCCGACTGAGCAGAACTACGACACATACGATCGGGAACTCCTCACCATCGTCGAGACCTTCAAGCAATGGCGGCACTATCTGGAGGGCGCCCGTCACAAAGTGCTGGTACGGTGTGACCACAAGAACCTTGAGTATTTCCAAACTTCCAAAGTGCTCTCACGGCGACAAGCTAGGTGGTCGGAGATTCTCTCGGCATACGACTTCAGCATCGAACACTTGGAAGGCACCAAAAACCCCGCCGACGGCCCGTCGAGACGGCCCGATTATGAGATCGGCTACGAGAAGCCTGTCGGACGGCTCTTAGCGACCCTGACGGTTGAACCCTACGACGACCTCCTACCAGCGATCAAGAAGGCCCAGGCTACTGACCCATTCGCAGTCGACGTCTCGGGTAAGCTAGTCGATAACTCAATGGCCCCAGTCACAGCCGAAGCCGACAAGAACCAATGGAGAGTCGTCGATGGAGCTCTGACCTACGAGAGGAGGATATATGTCCCCGTGGACGATGCTCTCCGCGGCAAAGTGATAAGTCTCTTCCATGACAACCCCGAGTCCGGTCACTTCAGAGCTCTTAAAACTGCTGAACTAGTCTCTAGGGATTTCTTTTGGCCCTCAATGGACGCACACCTAAGGAAGTTCGTCAGCGGCTGCGAAGTATGTCACCGAATCAAGGCCCCGCGGCATGCCCGCCATGGAGTCAACATGCCACTGCCACCACCGTCACGACCCTGGGAAGGTGTCACCATGGACTTCGTCACAGACCTGCCAGACTCGACCGCGTCCGAATTCACGGGGATCCTAGTCATCATTGATCGACTGACCAAGATGGCAATCTACCTGCCCTGCAGAAAGGATGTCGACTCACCAGAACTGGCCAGGCTCTTCTTCGAGCATGTGATCTGCAAACGCGGCATCCCTGACAACATCATCACCGATCGGGGCACTCAGTTCACAAGCCGATTCTGGGCGAGGGTCTGCAGCCACATGAGTATAGATCACTGCCTGTCGACCGCTTTTCATCTGCAGACGGACGGCCAGACGGAACAGCAAAATCAGACGATGGAGCAGTATCTTCGAGCCTTCTGCAACTACGAGCAGGATAACTGGGTGGAGCTCCTACCATTGGCCGAGTTCACGTACAACAACGCTGTGCATGCTTCGACAACGATTACCCCCTTCTGGGTCAACTACAACTACCACCCGACGATGTAGTTCAAGGCACCCAAGGACTTAGCCCGCTTGAAGTCGGAAGCCCAAGCGGACTCCATGGCAACCGCCCTCGAGGAGACACACCGCACCCTCCGGGAGAACTTGTTGGAAGCCCAAACCCGCCAGACGAAGTATGCCGGCGGCAAAGAAATGACGTTCGAGGTCGGGGATAAGGTCTGGCTCTCGACTCGGAACATCAAGATGGCAAGGGCATCAAAGAAGTTAGATTACAAGCGTGTGGGACCGTACACGGTGAGTAAAGTCACCAACAGGAATGCTTACAAATTAGACTTGCCAAAGACGATGCGTATTCACAACGTGTTTCACGTCTCCCTGCTTGATAAGTACTCGCCGCTGGCCATCGGCCAGCCACCATCGGAACCGCAGCCGACGATTGTCGATGATACGAACGAGTGGGAGGTCGATCGGATTCTCGATTCCAAGCGACGCTACTGGAAGATCCACTATCTCGTTCAGTGGGCCGGTTACAACTACCTACGCACGAGCTGGGAGCCGGCAGAGAACCTCGAGAATGCTCAAGAACTAGTCGACGAGTTCCATCGGGAGCACCCAAGGAAGCCACGGCCATAATCGACGTCATCACCACAGTACGGTTCAGAGGTGGACTACGGTTTAGAGGTGGAGGATCTAGGGTCAATTGTACGTTTCATTCTCTTCTCTTTCTCTTCGTTTCTTATGGATCTCGGCCCGGTATAAATGGCGTCCGCATGGGTTTTACCATCGCCACTGGAGGTGGAGTTTCCCTGTGCACCGGATCCGCTGTGAGGCCGCCGTGATGGCACCGATCGGTCGCAGGACTTATGCAGTCGTACGAAGGCATACGCATCTTATCTTGTCTTCTTAATGTATATATGCTGCAGCCCAGGAGGTCTGCTGATAAAGAGGGGAATGATGTAATGGCAGTGCCAGGTGCACTTGGCTCCCAAGTGCACTTGGCACTCCCAGGCGCACTTGGCTCTCAAGCGCACTTGGCTCCCAAGCACACTTGACCTTCCCAAGTGCACTTGGTTGCCGAGGCCGGGTAACCGCCCTTCATATATAATCACCTCGCGAAGTGCTTTTGGCACGCCAGCGATTATCTTACCTACATACTGTACAATTGATATATATTGTTTATTCCCGTTTGCAACCGTATCTATCCTTATACTCTAATACGAGGCCGTACACGGACGTACGTTCTTACACCCTGACAGAAAAATTGTTTGCTAATGTTTCCAATGTTGAGCAATAGAAACTGTCTAAGAGGTGCATCTCAGCTTTTGATGCTGTCCTTGGATACGGAATATGACTTTGCCCAATACGATCATAGCAGCAGTGGGATCCTGAAGTAGTACTTCCTGCAAATTGATAGAGAGGACTATCGACTGCTAACTAAGATGATTCATACCGGTTCACCTATGAGAGCTCTAGTGAGTCGAACTGAAACTGCTGACTTTGTGTTGCACATACTTGAACATATCAAACAACTGGTAACTGAGCACAGTACGACAAAACCTAGTACTAACATGCAACAAAAACGAAAATAAACTAGCTCAACTATATCTGAGTCTGAATCTAGCCACCTCACAATGGTACAAAGTCATCAGCAAAAACTAATTTGCTTACCAAGACAGTACGGTACGGTTGATACCGTTCTGAACATTCTAAGCGTCACTGAAACTTGACCCTATGCTGCAACCCTCACCATACAAAATTCGTACTCCAAGCATTTCAAATAGTAGTCACCAAGTTGGTAACTCACGTAACAATATTTATTGTCAATTTGTAAGGTTCTCGCTTAAGATTTAGTTCCTACATATCCTGATCTCATAATAATATCACATATTATTGTACGCGATGCCATATTTCGTCATCAGAGCTGCACATTTCACACTGCTATGTCTAATATTTACTAATATACATATTTCTTCTACGTATAAAAGTGATCAACTAATACAATATGCGCAACGATGATTTCAAGTGTCCTATCTACTCATACAATAAATTGAACCCATCTAAGTCAATAGTATTATTTAAAAACCATCGACTATTATCTGGATCAGAAGAAAATGGAAGCATATGGGCTGCACACTGAATCATGTGTAAAGGGATGACATATGTCGATCCAACGCCAAAAAGGGGTTTTCGATGATAACTACCGTCTTCCAAAGGAAATGTAGGTATCTGATCTCACTGCTCAACAATCACCATCCCCAAAACCTCGCGCATTGGGCCTGCAACCATTGTGGTGACAAGGGCCAAAAGTAATCGTTGATTTGATTCCATATCCTTAATGAAGAAAAGACATCGTAATCTCGCTGGAATTCGTCCTCTAGTCGACTTGAACTGTCCCTGCATTCCATCCCAGAGTAAAACTGTATCATTTGGGGGAGGCTTATGCTTCCTTCATTGGTTGGTTCCAGTACATCGTACAATGTGAATCGTCTTCTTGTCGCCTTGAAATGATGTCACTGGAATGGCTGCGGAATCATAACGACTGTATTTTGTGTTTTGTAGACCACGAAATTCTTCGTCGTTATCGATATATCTGGTGTAGTTACCATATCTTTTGAAATACCATGCGATGTGATTTTGAAGTTTCTCTTTTGGTATTCCACACCAGAATGAGAGGTCTGCTAGAGACTTGATTCCTGGCCGGTAATTTTTCATCATTCGAATTGCTGGAGATGTGGGAAATTGATTTTAGTTTTCATGACGATGTTTTCCGGCGTTGAGATTGAGATCTTTGAATTGGAACACCTCGTTCCGGGCTTTCGTGCGCAAAATCTGGAAACATGGCTCATGGCGGTTTGATTGTCGGTACGCATCTTTCAAGTCCATCATCGACCTTTCCGGTAGTTCAGAGCTTACATTTGATAATTGCCCTAGCTGATGTATATAATCGGAAAAGTGGTTCAACAGATGCATCTTGACAAAGTTGAAGTCAGACTCATCATTCAAGTGCGACGCTATTTCTGAATCGATTGGAATTTTGGCCTCGTCGATAAGATGACGTTTTGACGCTGCGGAAAGACGTCACCATACAGGATCATTCTCGCACTCATATTGCATATCGATGGCGAGCTGCTTTCGCAGAGCTTCGGCAACCTTCTTGGTTGACTTTTTGGCATGAAAATGACTAAAGACGTCTTTGTGACAATAAAATTCACTGAGATAGTCTTCCATATATTTGATTGTCGCATCGGTATGGTTGTGATACTGAGTCATGAGGTGAAAGTAGATGAGGTTTTTGACACAGAGCATGGCGGATTTGAATAGATCTTGCTGCTCTGAAGAAGGATCGAAAAGCGTGGTCGCGAATGGGAACAATAACACGGCCTAATGCTTTCATCTCTTTGCTACTCCATTGTGTCACAGCTGTGTAGGGCTTATTGAATCATGCAAATCCTGGATAATGAGGCATTATTGCTCAAAGATCATTGAATCGGTCAATTCGTTTATGAAACTCCAAAAATGGCACTATCCACTCCATCAAATGCTTCAGAATACCGAGATAGATAGTGTGTAAAACATCAGGAACGATCAATATATGCAAAGAAATGGATTTCATATTCCAAAAGATGCCTTCCATCGTCGCTACACCTCTTTCCATGAGATAATTACGTGCATAGTTTGGTCTTGATTATCGAATCATGTGGCTTGAATCATCTTTCGGAAATATAGTCGATAATCACAGCATGGTCAGGTAGATTGATTGCCCTCTCCAAACAACGATTTCGGGACTTCACACACTGGGCAACCTGGCTGTTTAATTGCATGGAGGTGAATATTTTCAAAGTAATCGGCCGTCCAAGCACAGATGATTGGAAAGCATTGTCGTATTTTTCCGTCAGCACAGAGTATGGGTTTTCCTTTCTCAAAAACAGCATCGAGAGGACGAAAAATAATCTCAAAAACCCGTCTAAGTACTTCCCGATTGTATTCTTGTTGCTCTTTGATAGCGGCTGTTTTTCCATGACCACGGTGATAATACTTCAGAGGTACTGGAAGCAGGGTGACAACGACACTGGCAAGGCTCGAGAGCTTTGATCGAATGGTCCAATTAATGTTTCCAAGACTGAGGTAGATCGGCCATTCCTTTTTATCGCCAGAATAGTTGGTCAAATGCATTTGATCAGAGCTGGAAAAGATCGGAACAATAGTGGAGCCGACAGGCTTTTTCAACCATGAAGAACATTTAATTATGACGACGTGTCGACAAAATAAAAACTCATACCTGCTCATTCCACCACCAATCGCATGTGTGAACTTCAGAGTATACTCTCTCCCCAAATTTATTATAATCCTTAATCGGTACATATACCATATGCTCTTTAAATGCAGATTGTTGAAGTAGAAATTCGATGCAGTCAACGGAATCTTGATAGTAAAAACGTATCTTTCCATCGTCACGTAGCGCTTCTGAATTGACAGGACCTGTATAACTGACTTTACCAGATTTCCATGAGTCAATTCCAAGTGCACAGGTCATTTCATCGATTTTAGTGTACAGAGTATATGCAGATGTGAAGTTTATTTTTACCCCCTGAAGCTTCATCAGCTCATCGATGGCAACCCTACTCAGTTTGTACTTGACACACCAGTGTGCCAAACGATATTCTTGCTCACAAGAAAATGGTGCCCATTGGTTGATTTTGTCGTCGAAAATGTCAAAATCACCATCTATTGCCTTTCCAGCTTCACGCGAGTCCAATGTCATCGATTGTAGTTTATTCAACTCGAAAGTCGGCTGTAGTGGATCTGTGTAGCCATTCTCATCATCCGCACTTGAAGAATCGTTGTCGGAAAGTTGAAACGTGTCATTTGGATATAGAGATAAATAGTCTGGAAGTAGGATATCATTATCGGCGGTAATTGTGTATCCTTCGTCTGGAATCTGCTCCAGAGGCACGTAATTTATCCTCTCTGAATGGTAACGTTGAAGGTGATTGATGTATGCACCAGTGTAATGGTAAACGTTATTGCAATAATTGCAAAGTGTACAATTAATCGAACTCATTGGATATATATTTTCATTGTCGCAAAGACGAGATGTGTAGTAGAGAAAATAAGTGCTTATTTTGGGCGGAGATATCCGGTAAAACTCCTAACCTCATGTTTCCTTTTTCGGAGAAAGGGCTCCAATCACACTTTGGCTTTATCCTCACCAGCCGAGTGCAATCATCAATTGTCTTACAGTTATCGCAACTTGGGAATCAGTAGAAATGCTTTGCATATGATAGACGTCGATTCTGCGCGTCGCTACGATCTCCTCGATACTAAACTTGGCGTTCCCATAGTATGTAACTGTCCCCTGGATACTTCATTTCGTACCTGACCTGAACTCGTGGCAAATGGGTTTCAACTTGAGCGAGTAGGTTCTATGTCATGGCAGGGCAGAATCATTGCGGAGTGTGTGGCGGGGAGGTAGACGTCTAACAATTAGATATTTGTCGACGAGATGCCAATTTGAATGTTTGACACATCGAAATTGGCATTTGAACGTTGAAATGCCTCAATTCTTTGCCGTCACAAACCAGGATTCTGGAAGTCAACTTCACCTAGTCAGCTCGATTACTATGGGATGACCAAGGAGAACTATATAATACTCCCATCTTCCACCTACCCTTCATTCTGCTTCTCATCACCTTTTCCTCCTTATTCCTCCATATCATCATTACCTTAATCTCATTTCAAGTTGATATCGCCGACGTTCAATTCCATCTTTGCAACTCTCGAAACCCATCTCTATTGTTTCGTATAAATTTAGTACCCATTCTCAACGTAAATTCTTTTGCCCTGTTCGAACGATGAACTTCGTCGTTGGACATACTAACTTTGTCTAGATGCCGATTCAACAACTCAAAGTATGGGCCACGGAAAAGGGTATCGTGGAATCTAATTGGACATTGGAAGAATTGGTGCTCTACGAAGAGAAGGGAACAACAGGCAAGAAGGCCAATCGTGTCAGAGAGTCGATTTTTAGTATCGTTTCGAGTCTTGATATCCACAGCAAAAAGGAAGCAAGCAAAGCCGAATAGGACGGCATGATCAAACAATACATCAATTCAATCTCCGATTTAGCTTGTCAGCAAGTGCGATTTCGTCGATGGGAAGTGGATCCTAGTGCCAATAATATCGATGGAAGAAAATGCAAAATCGCGATTTACGACCTTGCGGAAATGGCCATCAGAAGGAGAAATGGCAGATCGCCAGTGGAGATTACACCAAAGAGAAAGCGAAACGTTGAATCAGGTACATTCTGCGTCATCGTGATCACTTTTTCAAAGCTGACAAAATTAGATGGTGATGAGGACATAACGCCAATCAAGTATCGACATCCAGTGACCCCTCCCGATGAGGAAGTGTTCAATTATACCATTGTATATGTCGATCCCTTCACGACACAGAAACGCGATGTACAAAAGAACTTCCGATGGCAATGGCCCAATAAGGATGACCTTTCGTTGTTCACAGTACTTACGAGTGTTATTGAGGCTATGATATTGGCCGTTGTAAAGACGGTGAATGAAGGGATGCCTGATACCTCACGGAGAATCTGGGAATTGTGGAGTATCAGATGTGAGCCGGGTGACGATGAAGGACCACGAGTTGGAGATGTGGTTCCCATATTTAACGACAATACAACACTTGCATGGCTTCGATCGACGACAAATTTGGAAGTCCGAACTCATTATTGCATTCTACTGCGAAACAACAAGGTTCCGAATACTCCAATTTTTGCAGGAAGGTCATTCTTACCACTCAATGAAATCCTTCCTCAGGAGCAAGAGATGATCGACAACATAGGCGAAGAATCCGACGACGAATTGGCATCTTCCAGACCCAGACCTCGCAGCCTTCCATCATCCCTAGCGAATCTCGTGGCCAGGGATAAACTTATCAAGAGGAGGCTTATTCGTCAAAAATAATATTTGACGATTATTCAGAACAGGGGCCACGCTATTTGGAGTGTTGACTATTTACCCCCAGATCTGGAGGAGGAAAGCGTCAATTGGCTGCGCGACCATAAGTATTTGATCAACCCTCCATCTCCAGGTTCGGAAGCCCATCTGAAGCCTAATGAAAAGCGAAAGAAAACCTGAGACGATGGAAATTGTCATTGGCAATTTACTTCGGGATTTGACTGGGAATGGATTTTCGCTTGGATTATAATTTGCTTGGTTTTTGCTTGGAATTTGTTTACTTTTTGTTTGGTTTGGTTTTTGCTTGGGTTTATTTGGGGGAAATTGGGTAGCAATGGAATAGGTTTTCTTGTGCAGTGTTTGTATAGTTTGAATTACGATATTCGTTGTCGCCTCGACGTTTTCAATTGTAAGCTTAAATACTCCAAGATATATCAATTTTTGGTGTCCGCAATTTAGTGTCTGCACTACACCCAATAGGATTTTAGACGCTAATTGAGGTTCATATGATGATTGCCATTTCAAGCTACCTTGCTGATGTGCTCAAACACTAATGCACTTTTCAAATGTAATTTTGGTTGTCGAAACCTCAAGTTCCATGGTCTATACCATAAATGTACACTTCGCTCTATTGCCTATACCGTAAACATACACCACACTCCGGTGCTGTCGGTGTTTCAACCCTAATCTGGTCAGCGGTGTGCAGCCCAATATTCCTGACGACGATTTTCGCTTTTTAGACGAATGAACATTCAGTAGACTAACCTCTTTTCAAGTGATGGTATGTGTTCTGACTGGAGCGGCCAATATCAAGGGGTTAGTTGTCGTGTAGCTCTGTCCACCATATTGGTTGATCTACGATAAAGAACGTCCATCCGATGACTATTATCGTCTTATCTTTTACAGTTTTCATACACTCTGTATCTGGTTAAATCTACGCTTTTTATATTTCATTTATTCTTTCGTTATTACACACTCCTTTCCAATCAAATGACTTGTAGGTGCAAGCATTCTCCACCTCCATCCAATTTAAATCATCAACCATCCAGACAAGATGATGATGCCGATAACGAGCTCTCAGAAATTCCTGATACGTACGATTATCGCCGCCTTAACGACGAAAATGTACAATTCTCCTCTCAAAGACATACTAGCAAGCACTCTGCTCTTCGCCAACTAACTCCTCCTTGCGCCCAACCTCACGCCCCGAGTCGACGAGAGGTCCATATTGAAATCGATGATGATTATGAGGAGGAGCAAAGGACTCCCGAGATTTCTTGGAAGAAGGTATGGACTCTGATAATGAGACGACAATTTTCGTATTCTAATCATTATTATATCGCATTACATGTAAGCAAAGGGGTGAGCACTGTGTGGTCTTGAAAGAGCTTTGAGAGGAGTGGAACCTATTGACGAGGTGACAGGACAAATAGTTGGAGCAGAATACGGTATCCAACAGACGCTTTCCAGTGTCAAATTATTGGTTCTTTTCGAAGTGAAGCCCATCGCCGGCAGATATACAATGTTCAATAACCCTTTCACCACTAATGCTGTCAAGACCGCCCAGATCCACTCGTGGTGGTATCATTATGTCACAAAAGTCGATCCGGCAATGAGAAACACTGACCCTCCTCGTGCATACATTTCGGTGGTATTTATTTCATCCTCTCTATGACGATTTTAATCTGACAAGATATTAAGGCCCTCGGCAAAATTACCTCCTCACGTTCAGCAATGGTCTATAAGTGCAAGGAGAAGGTAGATTCCTTGTATGGCTTCAGAACAATGGACCAGGATGGTGTCAAACAACTTATCGCACACCTCCTCGATCGAGACCGATTCATATGTCCTAGGCGGACGAGAACGGTACGTCTTTAAACAATGTCGAAATATGTCGTCTAATATATCTTTTTCGGATTGCAAGTATCGTTTCGCGGTAACCGAAATCGTAGACCTACTTTACAAGACATACTTTGCAGGAGTAAGACAATTGGGAATGAAAGACCCTAGAATGATCGATATGATCAATTCGACGTTCATTGTACTTACTGCGACCGCGATTCACCATTGCCTTGGAGCATGGAAAACTGGGGAATACAAGGTACCAGCTGAGTTTGGACCCGGTGGAGGTGCACATCATGAGATCACATTCAATCATATTTGCTTATGAATACTAACTGTCACTGCATAGTTGTATTTCGTCGTCTCGAAGTCGAGTTCCTTTCTACCTTACCCGAAGTTCAAAACAAGACGATTGAAGACGTCAAAATGATTATTCGTCGAAGGCAGAGATAGACAGAAGTTGTCGAGGTGAATGCATCAATGCCATACAATGACCAGGGAGTACACCTGGAGTAGAACCTGTCGTATGTCCCTGAAGAGCTTGCTGATGTTTCCGACAATATATTTCGTCGTATAACCGCCGAAGTTGAAGCGGCGCAATCTGCACTCCTACCAAGTCGCGTGTGACATGATATCATCTCCAGTACTGTTAATGTCAGCGGCACCAGTAATACCAACACCAACAACATCAACGACAATTGCAATGACGATTTCAATGTTGCGGACACCGAAACAGTTAGTTCAGAGGATTATGGGAGCTTTGACTTCAATATATCTGTCCTCAATGACTGTTAAGAGAGTGAGTGTGGGTATCTGATGGAGGGAATATACATAATAGAGAGGCGACACTTATTTTGGTCTTAGCGATATGGTTTTTTGGTTCTTAAGATCGTTGTATTTCTTTTTCACAATCATTGTACGGACACTTGTAATCTTTAGTATCGTAATTGTCATTGGTCAGTAAGCACTATATAACATTAAGGGTTTACTGAAAACATATTTGCGATGACCATTTGTGATGTCAACTCGTGAGAATTAACAACAATTATTATCATTAGAATAGATACTAACTTAAATCAAATGAACAGCCTTATCAATTTGAGTAAGTTGAGGAAGACTACTATTGTGAGTTTGGAAAATTAAGAGAGCGTAAGGGATGGCCATACAAAGTAAAAGGAATTTGAATAAAGCCAATGAAGACGTATTTTAAACATCTCGACGACGAAGACAAGACAATAGTTTTTGCCTCAAATGGGATCACGATCCCATTTGAGCCCATGGTATTTGACTTCACCAAAGTGTTGATGAAAGTAGCATGGAGAGTTCGGAGAAATCAAAGCACAACTAGAGTTCGTTCATTAAAGAATTCCAAAAGCTTCAGAACGTCGGTGCTACGATGTAACTTGAAGACCCATTCTTGCCAACGCTCACATAGTGTTTCGACCTTCATGGGTGCAGCACGTTGAATAAGCTTAATCAACAAAAATCTGTTTTTGCTGATGGTCCTGAAGCCCAAATATCTATTTGTCTCACTAACAGATCCCTGAACTCAGTGTACAGATTAGCAGCTCAGGTGCTCCACAACATCAGTAGGAATGAACAGGTTATTCCCTTCAATGTGAACCACTGTATCACCTTCAGTTTCCTATAAGAAAAAAGAGGTTCTTCAGGTCCACCTGAGCTTTATTCGGATCTATTCTTCTCAAATCACATTTTGATATATTCTTATCATCTATGACCTCGCAACATCCTAACCTTACTGCTTCTCAAGAGTCAGAATTTGAAGCATTCAGCAAGGATGGCCAGTCAAAAATGTTCTCTATACATTCTCAGATATGTAAGGTCAGATCAATCCCTAATTTATATCAAGCCAACATTCAGTGCTACTGGAATAAACTGGATGATATCGAAGAAGACGATGATCAACACCGAACACATGGCAACTATCCTATCACTGATTTGGACTTTGATGATGATGAGCTACTGTCAACTCATGAACGGAATAGACGTAGTCACAACACAGGCTCAAAAGGTCTGAAAAGGGCTCGCTCAGATACCATCCAGGTGACTCACCGACTCCAAAGAAACAAATCCAAATCAAACCTTGAAAGCACCAATAGAAACAATTCTCGGTTGTCCACTTACTCACAATCACCTCAACGTACTCCGCATCGATTTTCTAACCAAGATACAACGTTCATCATTCCAGTGAACCATATCAGACAGTGCCCTGCATGCAGTTAGGATTCCTCAGCTACATCTCCACCTATTGAAGGTACATTGGAGACAAAGAGCAATAAGGATAGCAAGGAACCACTCCATAACAAAGCAGCTTTCGATTTAGCAAAGGACTTCTTGAAATCTGTTCTGTATACTGAAAACTCCTGGCCAGTGTTAGGGGTTTTCTCTTAGCAGGTGCATGAGGTACAGAGGATATCCAGGGCAATCTGCGTTCGGCCAGACTGTCTCTATAGTTGGTTGATATTATATCCGCAGTTATCCCATCCTCTAAGCGATGAACTCCTACGTGACATACATGCCTATCCAATACTGAGTTCAGGCAAAGTGGAATGATTAACCCGTGTGTGGGCAGTATACCTTCTCGATCGAACAGTGATAGTCACGATACTTAGCTGGCAGATGCATCAGTTCGGTACACTTAGGGTGGCATACTACTATATACCTAGGTCTCTGATAGTTACGAACATCATGGGGTACTGAATCACGATCACGTCATTGCGAGAACTTTTAGGTCAGCCATACATAATTGTTTCGACCAAGACTACTTTACGTTATCAGCAATATGGGACAGCTGGTGAGAGCGGGGTACACCTCTGCAATCTCCAGCAGATACACATCAGAGTTTGAGAAGAGAGACTTTACTATGGGGATAACTATACAGTCAAGGGACTCCATATATTAGCTGTGCCCCGGTAGTTAAATCTATCTGTTGAAAACTTGTGTGTGGGTCAACTTCCCGAGTAACGGCAGATTGCAGGTGGTCTGATCCGACATAAGCTGCAGCCCTGCAATGGGAGTAAAAGCCAGCGAGATCGGAGGTGTGATACGTAGTATAGCAGTGGCTGGTTGCCGATGCAAGTCTATGAGGGTAAACACATCCCTGCAACTCACTAACCGATTTAGCATTGAGTCGAGATATCTAAGAGGAAGTGATAGTTCGATGAACGCGTCAGTGGTCGTTGCCGAAACCTATTTTCTGCATAAACATACCGACCAGAAGAAAAGCAAACAGATTTAGTTCTTATGTGGCAAAACCTGGTGGCATGAAGATAACCTACAGAGATGCCTTGTACTTTTGAAAGTACTGAACGTCAAGCGGAAAAGAAGTACAATCTACCGAGATCGAGTAACCAGCCTAACGATCGGAGGCTATAGCTATCTTAGAACAAATGCAGAAGTCATAGAGAGTATATGAGTAACTTGCTTTATAAAAGAACCACCTTTGCACCCGCAAAGTAAAACAGCAAGCTCTAGCAGCAATCCACAGTCAGAACATACCAGCAGACAAGACACTAAAATATTATTGTTGTTATCTACTTCAAGAATATTTATTTCACAATATACTTTAAGAGTTATTTTCAAAACCTTGATTCGATTGTTCACTATACTCACACACTCTACGAATGAGCTATCACACCACACGACGATTATATTGCCAATATCTTTATTCATATCTATGATATTCAATACGAATACTTTCACTGATTTTATACCTGTGAACTTCCATCCGAATACCACAACCTTCCAGTCCAAGATTACGAGGACTGATCCGACTACGATGACTCTAAAATTATCTTCAGGATATCTATAACTTCTAGTAAGTAGGCGGCCGTACTTAATTGTTCAGTATCCCCATAATAGCGAGCCTCTTAAGAGGATGAATTAGATATTTGTGATAAGGTATGAGATGAAGCTATTGATATCATGACAGTCTAGCAGAGAGCTGTTGACACACTCAATGGCACGCAACATATATGGGAGAGCTTCGGTGGACCCAGTCAGAATATCAATACCTAGGCATGTGGAATTGTGAGTTTCTGAAGTATTCTCCAGGTTTCAAATTTTGATGATACTAATTATCAATGCAATACAGTTGCAGGGAAAATCAGTGGTATGCAGAGTTAACTAGTCACTACAGAAAGGTGTATGGTAACTTTACTGTACTAGTTGAAGATTGAAGAGAAGCTTCTATATCTACAGCAAGTTGTTGCTCTACTGAATGATGATTCTTGGATTGGGAATTGGAAAAATCTCCCAAACAGTATGAAGGAAGTTCAGTGGTTTGCGAGAAGTAAGTCTACCGTGCTGATCTTTACTTACTTCTTCACTTCCAATACCTACCTTGGCAGACAAGACTATTGCAACAAATCTGGAGACAAGCGAGTGACTCCCCAATTGATTTGCTTGGCTGCAACCACACTCTACTGCACCATGAGGGACTACAAGAAAGTAACGAAAAGCAAACCCTGTCAGGATTTCCGCAGTGAGATATTCATCCATCAGTGTACCCCCTGAATCTTATAATCAATGGCTATAAAGATTTGATATAGTCTTGTATGAGAGATCCTAGAGATACTGGAATTTTATTGGTCCTGATTGCCAGGTGGCTATTATTGAGCATATGGATAGCTATATAAACACAAGAATTGTAAGCTCTGCTGAGAACTCAACCTATTATATAGCACCAGATGAAGCAGAGGAGGAAACACAGAATCTGGCAGCTGTATTCAAGTGAGAGTCTGTTTCTCAGAGGATGTATTTCTCAGGGGTTGTATTTCTTTTGTCAAGATCATATCGAGATATTGCTGGGGTGCAGCATGGATATATAACTTGTTAGTTGATAGCAGCAGACTATAGTAGATGAATGTCAACGATGTATGTAATGCTACAGATGTATCTGAAAATGGATGACATATAATAATTCCATCTGGAAATGAAAAAATAAATTCAGATACTCCTGAGTGATCCTAGAATATATCAGAGCTCCAAAGAGAGCTCAGAAGTAGTCACAGAGGACTTTCCTGCACTTCGGGAATCTTTCAGAACACTTTTAGAGGCATCAGAAGTGGCTAGCGAGTACACTATTGCAATATAGGAATCTCCTGGAGTGTTACACCTCACAAGCTGTATACCACCAAAGGCTATCGGAGTGGAGTCACCTATGATCACTAGACGATACCCGTATCGGGATAGTACATACACTATCCCTGGATGTCATCGAAACTACACACAATATCACTTACACCTAATGAAATCAGATGAGCTGTCATGCAGTCAACCACCCCACTGATAAGAAGTTAGAAGTGGTTATTGGGATGATGTCTCACCAGCTCATGCCATCGATAGTATAAGGACCCCTGAGAAGCTGTAGATACGAAAGCACCTGTGTTTGCAGCATGGCAAATGAAGCCTCTATGTCCCTCACGATCGAAAGAATACCATTTGCCTGGAAGCAAGGAGATCGAAAGGATACCATAGGTCCAGACAACAGAAGTCCGAAGGACTGATGTCAGTAGGGGTTCAATTCGTCTAAGTTAGTGATCTGAGCGGAAAGATGTCGAAGGTCCGAAAGACCGCTGAAGGACAGGAAGGGCATTGGAGCGAAGGGAAGGTTAGGTAGAAGAGCTGATGAGAAAAGTATAGATAGAAGTAATTGTTAGAGCGAAAAGATAGAGGTATAAAGACCTCTAGAATCTTTGAGGGTAGAAGGGCAAGCTTCTTGTCAAGGAGAACAAGCCTTAACAATATACACATTGGAAAGCCAAACATCTTTGTCTTGAATCTTATCTATTAGTGACTTTCACATCCTGAGCGAATCTTCATAACTTCCATCACAAGTAGGTCCTGAAAGCAGTAAGGATACTACTTGTACTGGTAAACCTGAAGTGTCCCTCCCGGTGTTTCATGGAGCACCTTTACAGGTATCAGAAGTGGCTACGGAGTATACTATTACGATACAGGAATTTTCCGGTATACCCTTAGAGGCATCAGAAGTAGCTATAGAGTATACTATTACTTTATAGGAATCTCCTGGAGGATCCTTAGAGGCATCAGAAGTACCTGCAGAGTATACTATTGCGATACAGGAATCTCCCGGAGCAGCTTCAAGGTTTTCAGGAGAATAATAGAGTATGCTGGGATAGCTTTTATCAGTTCCGGAAAACTCCTAGAAGGTCTGCAGAGTGCATCATTCAAAATCAATCTCCGCAATCTCTGAAGGGTTCTGGAGCTTTTGAGATCAGACGATTGACTTTGCTGATGTTGTTATATAAGATTAATGTAGTGTTCCACTTATCTTTATTAGGGTATTCGAACTTCTGATGGCCCTTCTCAACGCATCAATAGCAATTCCATAAGAAGGCTCTTTGGTTCGAATGATTTGCGTTTGAGTTGAAGTTGGAGTTCGTCAGATTTGACTTTCCTTTACCATAACCTCAACCCTTCTTGGTCAAAAATAAGACTGCATGTAGTGTCAGATCTTAGTCTTGTTAGAATTGAACTCCAAATGTGAGAAGGTGCAGAATAATATTGGCTGCCTTCTCTGCCTTTCCATTCAGTTCCAAAGATGACAGGTAGTTCGACCATTCTCCTGTCTTTGGAAGGTTTGATGTGATATAGAAGGCCCTCCACCCATCATCAAGTAGAATATAGCAGGTAGCTAGATCTCAGATGATCACTTTCTGTGCTACAATCAACTTGGAGATGTTCGAGTATGATTTGAGCCTGCAGGTCACTAGCTTTTCTCATTCAAACTTGCTATCAAGTTTGATGATTCCTTGGAAGTCAGTCTTAATCTTATCCCAGAGGGCTTTCGGTTCCTTGATAGATCGGTACTAGTGTTGGCAACGAACCGGATCGGTTCGAGACGGATCGAACCGGCCAGGGGTTCGACGCGGGTTCGATCCGAGGTTTGGCGAAGTTCCGAGGTTCGGCGAAGTTCCGAGGTTCGACTCAAACTTCGAACCGAATCCCAGAAATTGCGAACGACAATGACTAAGCGAGTCCTTGTCCGATCGGCTCGATTTTTGATTCATCTTGTAGCGCTTGAGGATAGCTACAAGATGAACAAAAAATCGAGCCGAACGGACCAGAACTCGCTTACTTATTTTTGTTTCAAGTTGTGGGGCGAAATGGTGGGGTTTGACGGGGAATGTCTTGGCAAGGATCCGCTTCGCTCGAACCGAACCGGTTCGTCAATAGTACGAATCCCGGGCGGTTCGTTGCCAACACTAATCGGTACTCTGCTTGAGGGGCCGTATCAATGGACTTAATTATCTGTCTCTGGGCCTTGCTGTTGTTCATCTCCCAAGTCGTCCAGTCTCGATTGAAGGCTTCCAACCGGCTGAGATAGTTCGGGTCGTCTGATTCGGACTCAAAGTCGTAGTCAAGATTACGTGGGTCACGCCGTACGATTTTTCGAGGTTCCGAGGTCGAGGCCAATTCTGATGTCGAAGCTGAGGTTGAGGCTGATACAATCGGAGGTCTTGGGACTCGCATTTCACCGGTGACATACTTCCAGAGGCCATTAGCAGCTAGGGATGCTTCTGTCTCGATGGCCCACTGCCGGTAGTTCCGCTCATTGAGCCTGACGGGGTCGGAGAACATGTCGTTTGGAGTTTTCTGCGAGTTTCTGGGGGTGCTCGAGGTCGGTACTCGAGGCTTTCGGAGGAGAGCGCTGGTTCCTGAAACGATTCACACTCTATACAACTAATAGATGTCGATTCAACTTGAACGAGAAAGCGCCGGGCTCATAACCTGTTAAGAGCAAATCAGAAGAGTGTAAGGACGTACGTCCTCATACGGGTGGATATGCATAGATACGGTTGCAAACGGAATAAGTGATAAAGATGATGATATCAATTGTAGAGTATGTAAGTAAGATAATCGCTAGCGTGCAAAAGCACTTCGCGAGGTAATTATATATGAAGGGCGGCCAAGTCCACCTCGGCAGCCAAGTGCACTTGCAAGGCCAAGTGCACTTACGAGGCCAAGCGCATTTGGCACCGCCATTACAAAGAGAATGAATGAGCTGAATTGTCTACCGTACAAAGAGAGAGAGAGAGAAAGCTTATATACGAGCAGCATGCCCGGAAGGTGTCATACCCGGGGGCCACCCGGAATCATCATACCCGGAGCCGAGCATCCGGAGCCGGATGTCGTGCTCAGGTACGGGTGGATGGCCGGTGCTTCTCGGCTCGATGCCCGAGAAGGTTTCGGCCATGCTCCCGAATGACGTCGAGATTCTCCGGGCTAAACCCCGAGCAGTGACATCAGTCTACTGGCGTTAACAACATCTGCTAAGGGAAAACCCCTAACAGGCAGAGAAGTGAAAGGATGATATTGATGCGAAGGGTGGTTAGATAGAGAAGCTCATAAGAAAAGCGTAGATAGAAGTAATTGTTAGAGTGAGAGGATAGAGGTATAAAGACCTCTGGAATCAACAAGGGTAGAAGGGCAAGCTTCTTGACGTATACTCTACTCGCCACACTCGAGGAAACTCTACTTGTGCCCAACACTAATCCTCGGACGATGTGTGACTGTTGAGATCTACTATAGACTGTGCATGTGGTGATACCACCAGCCAGAGCTTGTGGATTACCCAAAAATTATAGCTAGAGCGTACGTATATGGGGTGCTGTGGCCATGAATTGCAAGCTGTCGGAAATGCTACTTGGGGCGGGCATTTAGAACTACACATGCAAGCGGCTAAAACTTACTCGAATAGGTAATCCTGAGATGGAAAATTCCTATGACAGGCAAGTCTCAGTCATTCGGAAGTTTTAGTACTTCTTCCCTGTCCCGAGTATCGTCGAATTCTAGATTGATCGGTACCAAGTCGACTCAGAATCTGTGAAGTTGAGCCATACGATTCGACAGAGCAGATCCTTGCAAAACCAGGAACAACTCATATCGGCACATTTGCTTATCGAGGCGTATCGGTACTCTACGAATCCATGAATTAACATCGCCGGGTTTGGCGGCAAGGTCAAATTAGTCGATAACACGTCGAAACAGCTCCGGGCGTTATTGCAACTGGCAAGTTGCTGTAGTTGCTGGCGCACTAACATTACTGAATGTGTACTGGTACGTGAACCAAGTGTGAAATGTCCCATCTTCGTATTCGTTTGGATGATTTTTCTGCTTGATTACATCTTCCATGCCCTTTGGCACAAGGGGTATCTGGCGGTAACGATGGCTACTGCCACACACCTGAAGGTGAGTCAGTGCTGGATTTTTTGGAAAGCACAGACGTGGGCAGGAGAGTTGGAGCAGAGAAGGAGATGGAGAGCTCAGATGACGAGGAATAGCTTGTTGTTTTGTTTTGTTTTTTGTTTGTTTTGTTTTATTTTTAAGGGGATGAAGGGCAGTAGGGGAGATACGACTTGGAAGCTATGGATCCGTATGTAGTGGAAGTATCGGGGGAAAAGTGTATTTAATGCCATGGCCGCAAGCGGCCGATTACAAACAAACAAACCTGAAGGTGAGTTCGGCTAACGCTTTTTGACGCGGGTTTTAAGTGTTTGTTCAGACTTCGTCATCCGCTTAAAACCTGGTCGGACACTGGGTTTTTTTACTAATTGTGTTGGAAGCTCAGTATTGGATAGATACTTCTCGAAAAGTAGAACTCTTGGCACTACTGCTGTGGCCAGTCCACGCCTGACACGTCGACCTGTCGACACTTAGTGAAAGGTCTCTGAAGATGCTCATGGAATGACATACGGTCCGAGTTCAACAGTAGAGTTATGGGCAGCTGGTTGTTCATTGCACTAGGATCACGGTATATATGCGTCCTGCGGCATTGCAATTGGTATGAACACGTTGGACTACTGCACCGCTTAGCTAATCAGATTATTTCGGCGGGCAATTTTCCATCATTTACCCCTCAAATACCAGGGGTCAATCCGGGGAGGGAGTCAGCAAATCATGGTACTAAAGGTGCTCAACCCCCGTCCTTAGTTGCATTCTGGCTCGTATCCTTTAACAGTTCAGCAATGGCGTCTTTTAGGAGTCACAGCAAGCATACTGAATCACAAATCCATCCAGTTAGTTCACAGAGCGTCAAAAGCTATCTTTTACTGAAATTTGCAGAGTGTGAAAGAACAAGTACGACGAGTACAGCTCTGGAAATGGGATGAACTTCATAAGAAGTCCAGGGCCGACAACTCTGAGGACCAACGTACTCACTGATTATGTTTCAAAAAGCTATCTGGTTACAGTCTGTAGTTCTCTTTACTCTAATGGTGGGAATCTAACAGTTGACTAGGGACAATGAATTTATTCTATCAGGATATCGGTGAGAAACATTATGGAGAGGGTTTCTGCCAAGAACGACTTCTAACTAGGTTTCAGGCCCCGTCTGGATCATATCTAGGAAGTCTCCAAAGTTTGTTTCACGTTCACAATGAAACCGATCCGACCTTTCCAGTTGATTTTCACCAGTCATTCGAACTAACAGTAGTCAATATTTACTCTCACATCTGTGGCGTTATTCTCTTCGTAGCGCTTGCCTATTGCGTGATCTCTCCACGTTATTCTGTTGCTAGCCTAGAAGATCTTCTGGTCTTGTCAATGTTTTTCTTCGGAGCGATAATCTGCTTTCTTCTGTCGACAATGTAAGGCGAAATCTTCGAGATTTCTAATATAATACAGCTACCTAATTTTCAATAACCACAGCTCTACGGTAGCAGCATTCGGGAATCAACTAGCCTACCTAGCTATTGTTGTATTGATATCGAGATCTACTATTCCCACCATATACTACAGTTTTTACTGCAATCCAAACCTCCAAATTGTGGGAGGGTGTACGAGAGCGTACCAGCAACGTACGCGAGCGTGCGGAAAAACGAGTGATGCAAGAGGCCAAAAGTGTATCGTGACGTGTGTGTATGAGTCTAAGATACAGATGCACGATGGCGAGAGAGCATCATATAAGAACAAAGGAACAAAGAAACACCAAAGCCCTGCCCTAAGCCCCAAGCCCACAGATCCGGAACCACTACCGTACGCACGTACCAACACAAATGGTGTATTGGAGAATGGTAAGCTAAGTAAATTCTGTGTTGTACTCCGTTATTTGCTTCCCACATACTAGTTATCAGGACTGGTATAGCTGACGCTCAAGGTTTAGACCGTGGTTCTGGGCGCAACCTGCGCTATTTCTACCCTCCACACTTCTTTTCGCCGCCCAGCTCTGCGTAAGGTCCGTACAGTAGTGTATATTTGTCTCGGACTCTCTGCGATCGTTCCCGTGGTACACGGAGTCCGACTGTATGGATGGGAGACGCAGAAGCATCGTATGAGTCTGAAATGGGTAGTGTTGACGGCGATTTTGAATCTTCTTGGTTCTGCTACCTACGCTGCACAGGTATGTTCACCCATAGCCAACTACATTTCATTCGAAGGTTTAATCCTGATTACTCTAGATCCCTGAAAAATGGTACCCTCTGAGACACGATATATTCGGTGCGAGTCATCAAATTCTTCATTTTATGGCAATTTTTGCTGGGTTGGCGCATATGTGTGGGCTACTGAGAGCGTTTGATTACACACATTCTCAAAATTTCATGTGTATCTAAATGATAGATAGGTAGATATTCCTAGAATTAGAGTACTGTTAGCTTAGATAAATGACGTTACACGTGCCCGAACAGTTTGAAAGCCACATTGCACCGGCGGTAGGCCTACATATCCATCAAACCCAAGACCTTGAACAACGCTGCCCCATCATTCTTCACTTTATCAAATCTTCCTTTCATAATAAGTGCTTTTGCTGCTGACGTGGCAAAGGATAAGAGTTCTTCTAACTCCTCTATGTTGAAGTCGTCACCGGAGAACAGAGCTGTACAATCTCTCAGTATACTCGCTTTAACTCTACTCCCTACTTCCTCTCGTGCCCTTGACTTTCTGTTGTTCGGGATAATCATCCGTACTGCTTCCAATTGGGAAGCAAACCGAACCCTCTTCACTTTTCGTTCGGCAGCGGGAGGAACAGGCTCTGCCTTCCTCTTTGGCGCCGGCAGCTGGAGTGGTTTCTCAAGTTTTTTCATGTTCGGGAGAGGTAACTAGCTCCCCCTTCACCAGGACTGATCCATCGTCCAGCTGACGCTCATTTGCTCCAACTGTTTCGATCCTGGGGCGTGGAGTTAATGCTGGGCGGCGAACTGGGTTGTAGTTGTGGCGGCAGAGGGGGCGGTTTGCGGAAGGCCGGAGGTGGGTTGCGATCGGCTGTGGTGCAGGGAGAGTGGAGGTGGAGGTGGACTGCCCATTTCGTCTCTCACCTCACACCATACATCTCATGCTTGCTCATCTAGTGTTGCACACAAGACGAGCCAGCCCGGGTACTCGTCCCAGGGTTCGAGACGAGACGGGACGGGATAGTGTTTTTGACGAGACGATATATCTCAAGTAGTCGTGAGTGATGATATATGTTCCGGGCAGAGGTCACAGACGCAGAAAGCTTCTCACTGCATAGAAACGCTGATCCCGCAGGTTAGGCAGTGGCACGAAAGTACAAACAAGTATATGCCTCGAGTAAGAGGGCTGGTCAATGGAGTGAGCCGGCTGTCTACACGCTGACTCGATGGTTCCAAACGTCCACTTTGAAGGCCCCTAATCAGTGAGTTTAACATTATATGCTCTCTCACTGCCCAGAAACGCCTCGAATCGTCCGCTCTGAAGGTCGACGTCCCTACTGTGGAAACTTGGTGGGGCGTTTTTCTCTGCGGCTCTGGGGGGAACACCCAGCGCTGTTCTTCAATAACCATTCAACTTCCTTGATTTTACGAGCCACAATCTACCTAAACCTCTAGAATACCAACTGGGACCATTCTAGAGAGTTTCAACCTGCAATTCATCACTTAAATATCGCTTATGGGGGCAAGGAGAAAGGGAGGGTACAGAATTGCTTTAAAGCAACTGGAGGGGACACCCGAGAGTTACATTAGAGAAGTACCGGGGAAAAGGATTAGTTAGTTGTCATGGCCACTACGTGGCCGAATACAATATGATTCAAACAAAAAAACTTAAATATCGCAGATTTCAAGACTTCTGTCGGTATGTAGTAGTAATCCATATACCTCGTCACAGACACCCGAAAGTTAAGAGAAAACGTGACACACTAGGACCGTCAGAAAATAAAAAGTATCACATCTGGAAGGTCGTCCGATCTATCGTGCTCGCTACAGTACTTACTAGTTTGTCACAGAAAATCACTCGCACTTATTGTACTCGTACACTGACTCTGATAATTGGCGTAGACTGCCGTACGTACATGTAGGTATAAAGCTCTACATTACTCTACTCTATGAGGTGTTCCCAACAGATCACTAAAACACCCGTCCATGGTGGTTCGTGCAGAAGCCACTCACGTGCGAAGGCTGGGGCCCGAGGGCGCAGTGTATATTTTTGCACATGCACAAATTTAGAGACCCAAGAGTTTATAGGTAGTCTCGTGACAAACCGAAATCCGCGGAGCTAGATTCTCTAAATAAGGCGGACGAAACTGAAATAAGGCGAAGTAGACTTTGACGCCCAGGTGATCGATACAGCTCAGCTCAGCCCATGGTATTCAGATACGTCTCAATTTAAGGCGCGCATGTTATTTAGGGATGGGTTTTCACGGAGCAAGATAGTTCTATACGGTTGGAATAAACGAGATACATACCTACCCCCGCATGTACGAAAAGCGATATATCGATTGTGCTCAATGACGGTTCAATAGCCAACTCCATGGGGATCAAATCAGTGAAAGTCCCCGAATCTACAAAAGATTCTGGATCCAAACACCCCGTAGTCTTCTTGAGGCCGGGTGTTTGTTTTGTTTGTTTGGGGAAAGGCGGGAGTTTGTTTGGGCGAGATATCGATCAAGTTTCAGAGTCTATGATTGGAGTATGTATATAGATCTAGAATAGCTATAGTTATTTCCCGCAATTGTTTGCAATTGGAGTGGAGGGTCCTACATTCCAGCATCTGAGAAAATTTGCAAAATCTCGACAGAAGTTCTCAGATCTCGAATCTGGGTGGACCGTCTCAGGATTCTGAGATCATAAAAGTTATTTTTTCTGTTGCGGTTTGAACCTGCTGGTTCTTAGGGAAATAAACTTGAAGAAAACCACAACGTTAACCAGTTCAGCCCATGCCACTAACCAACCAACCAACACCATGGCCTACCAACCAACCAAACGCCACGAAGTTGTTTGTCTTCTCGGTCGCCAGTCAATCTGCCTACTATTTTTCTTCTGCTAGATCTCCTGCCCTACGAGCCAAGATACGGAGAAATGTTCGGAATTCGAATACAAAGAAACTACCATCCCCAGGTCCATGAAGAACCTGTAAACACACTAGCTGTGTAGAATATTCAGCGAGCATGACCCTTGGTGAATGATAGGAGGATGTTCATCCACTTCTCATAGGTTATACACGAACAAACTTTGGCCTTGGTAGTGATAATTTATGAGCAGAAGTATTGCTTGTTTTTTTTGTATGTAGTATCCCCCATTCACATGTCCTCACACACCTATCTATCAAAACATAGATCTAGTTAGGCGGGTAGGCTAATTAAGCAGTTCCAGCACCCCCACAAATCTTATTCTCCGTGGAAACAGCATACACACGGTGATGTAGATGAATTCGGGCCATCATCCGGAGGAGTACAAATGCATCTATCTTCCAACCTTCCCATTTTACCACGCACCGTGTCGATGGATCTGATCCATCAACCAGGGAGATGCAAGCCATGCTCCCTCCATCTCCGACACCCCCCACCCCCACTGCAAAACGTCAGATTCAAAAGCGACGAAGGTAGGTGGGTATCTCAAACGTGGAGCTTTGTCTGCGCCTTCTTCTTCTTCTTTAACACGTGACCTTAAACCTAAATCCCCCATCTACGAATGATATGATTGTCCCAAGTTGCTCTTTAGTCTCAAACGCCCAAACGTCAGAATCACCCAATCGGCCTAGCTATCCACGCATACAAACAAAACGTCGTAAGCACTTGAAAGAACTAGTTAGTACATACCTTAGCATCTTTCCCATACCCAACCTTCGGGATCCCCAAAAGGAACATACCAACATCAAACAATGAGTTTTGCGCAACTCAACTAACCCATAAGCTCGGCGACCCATCCATTTACCCCGCACCAGACTGCATCGGCGAACATCTAGTTCTGGACTTAGCTCAGCCTTGTCAACGATGACTGTCTATTTTCCCTATGGTATGGTATGATGGGCCGATCGATCGGTAACTATACACGTTTTAAAGATAAGACGAGCTCGAGCAAGGACGAAGACGAAAGGGGGGAGTGAGGCGGAGCGCGAACGCTAGTTGTCTTGTCTACCTTTTTTCCTACAAGCCTATGATATTGACTCCCTATCCCTACGACCAGAATTTCAATGTTCATAGATGCATACCAAGCCACCCTACGTCCTAACCCATGAACATATGTTTTTTTTTTGCATAACATTCCGTACTACTTTAACTTCAAAACGAAAAAAAAAAACCCTCATGGTCGGGCATCAGGTCATGTCAAAGATCCATATGGTTTTTTCTCGCGATATCACATCCAAAAGCAAAACCTGTAACTATTTGCACACTCGTCATCGAAGGGAGAAAGGGAGGCTATGCATGATCCATTTTAGCTGCAGCAGCTAGGGATGGTTGTTTGGAGTTTGTGCAGGCGAACCAGAAGAAGGCTGAAAGGGAAAAATAATGAAGCAATGGCTGCGGGGTATATGGGTGTTCCGACCGCCGATCCCATCGGTGATCACATGTATTTTACGTACTACTATGCCAGCCACCGTGCGCAGCCACCCATGCGTAGTATAGGGAGAGGCACAATAGTAGTGCGCAGCAGCATCAGTGCGAAGGATGGAACAAGCCAATTTCGCATTCCCCCTCCCCCCCACCCCCCTTCACCCCCTTCACCCCCCACCCCATCGTATCCCCAAAAGAACCCGAAACTTTTTCTATCTAAGAGACTAACGCTCCTCCATACTACTGCTACTACTAAGCATCATCAAATCGATTCAAACGGCCAAGTGTTCACAGCCCTAACCTCCTTTCGCCCACCCTCCGCCGTCGCCGCCGCCAGCTCCCGCCTCTCCTGCCTCTCCCGTCTCGCAATATCAATCGCCTCCTCAATAGTCCCATACAGGTCATCGAGCTGCTCACACTTTTCCCAATCCCTCAGCTGCCAACAAAAGCATCTCGTGATCTGCACCAGCGCCAAAAGATCCCTATCCGACTTCTCCTTATTCTTTGAGCACGCATGCCGCACTTCATCAACCGGTTGTATCTCCCCATTAAACGACTCTATCCGTGAGACCATTTCCCGCTTCAATCCCTTCGCGTCTGATAACCGCCGGAGGAGGTGCGTCCACTGTGGTAGTGTGAGGTCGTGTTTGTTAGAAATCGGCCGGCCGTGGGTGGTGTAGCAGAGTCGCCGCCCCTTGCGGTCTGTGACTACGTCTAGTCGTTCCTGGTGTCGCATGTAGAATGTGTGCGCTGCATCGATGCAGCATTCCTGCATGTATTCAAAGTATGTGCGTTGTGTAGGACCATCGAGATGCATTTCCTGAACGGGCTCTAAACGTCCAGAGGGCGTACGTTTGTGTTCTCTTTGGGGGGCCTCGGTGACGGGTGGTCGAAGATTGGGGTGGGGCCATGTTGTTTGAGTGCGGAGCTGCACAGCGCTGGAGGTGGGTGGGGATTGAGCTGTTCTGGGGAATGTGTGTGCGCGGGAGGACTGGGTAAGGGGAGTGATGTGCGAGCGTGCGGGAGGTATAAACTGTGATGAAGAAATGATGGGTTGAGGTGAGGTAGAGAAAAAAGACCGTGGTGGTAGTGGTGGTTGAGGTGTGGTTTGGGAAGAGTTCGCGGTGATGCTTTTACGGACGGTTTCCACAGAGTCTCCAAGCCGTCTTCTGTTGACCTCGCTCGGCGACACGTTTGAGTCCGCCAGGAAGACCTGTAGACTTGAGATTTGGGCCGTGATGTATCTGCGTATGCTCTCGTCTGAGCTGGCCGTCAGGTTTTGGTGAGATACTATTTGCTCTTGTGCGGTTGGTCGTTCTAGATCGACGAAGCGTGTTTCATCGTACTGAAACTCCTCTAAATTTGGCTTCTGGAGAATCCACATCTTCTTGACTGAACTTTCGCCAGCCCGAGGTTCATGATGCTGGAGCCGGAGTACATGTTTCAGCGCGGTTCGCCAACTGATAAAGGCCCTATCACAGCCATCTGCAGTGCAAACCCAGATACCGTGATGGAGGTCTTCATGGATAATTGCCTCCTGTAGAGTCGAAAACTTGAGATCCCTTTCAACGCAAGCCAAAAAACTACAGTGTAAGTGATCCCAGTTTGGAAGGGAACATCCTTCACCAGCCCAATGACTTCTGCGGCAGCATTAGCTGTGAACGGATGAAAGGCGGGGGGTGCTCCGAATAAGTATGTAGGGAGCCGGGGGGTGGGAGGTGGGGACAAACCGCCAATCCTGAATCCGGGAAAAGCTACAACTAAAATCGCATCCATCCCAATTGCACCGCAATTGCAGATCCGAAGGGTTAGAGTTTCCCGCCAAATATTGCCTTAGATCGTGCCCGGTCTCAAACTTCTGCACGCTTTCCTCCAGCGGAAGGGTACTATCATCGGCCCCAGAGGGGTAATCCTGACAGCACAGATTAGATTTTAGTAAAATCCGCTATTTGGACCATACGCCCTACCCCGGAACCACCCTCCCCAGGGTCGCCGTATGGTGGCCGCCGTATCATTCTGCGTTATCACTAGATCTACTATCCCCGTTCGTTCGTTAGTTAGGTGACTCTATTTTTTTTTACTATGGGACACGTTACCTAAAAATAGGAGACCGTTAAGCTCAAATAACTCAAGATCGTCAAAAAAACACCCTTCTTGTCATATCACCAGCAGACGTGGAGACTTTAAACTAGGAATATTGTAGTTTGAATTGGATAACTAAGGCAAGTTGGGGCTCTGCGCTGCCTAATATTTTCCCCCGCAGCGCTCTTCCAGGCAGTGATCGCCGGTGCTGCGATGCAGCCGCTGTATGGGCCGACGCAGGTTGAAGAAAAATAAATACGGTGCATTGTGTAATTTCCCATGTATTTCGGAGTCACCATGAAGATGCGCCTCTTTAATTCTCCGAAGTCTGAAACTGTAGTTCCGCCGCAAGTCAGCAACCGTGGAAATATCTTATACACATCTTTGGCATCTGTAACCGGGGAGATCTTGAGCGTTACCATCAAGCTACAGCGACCGAAGGTACTACTTGGGCCTGAAACTAAAACTGGCCTATAACACTCCATTCGCTGATAAATAGACATATCTCCACCAAGTTGCGCTAGGATATTCGGTTTATTTGGATCTAAAGAATTCGGAATGGACTCGCAGAAACACCTCAAGGCTCTGAAAGTACCTGTTCCGACAAACGGTCCTGCTAAAGTTGTCGTTCCTACGTAAACACCTCTCGCTTTGGGATTGTCTGCCTTGCCTGGCTCCGTACAGAGTTAGTGAATTGCCTGTGCTGACGATATCGGCGCCGGAACGGCACCACCGTTTTCTGGAGACGACCGCTGTGGAGAACACGTACGGTTACACAGGTTTGCTGATACTATACCGCTTGCAAGCTTGCGACATTTTAGCACCAGGGTCGCCGGGGTTTGCCGATGGAGTAGGCAGCAATTGTTGTACAACCAATCGATGTGCTCATTTGAAGTAAGTGCGCACAACTGGGTGTTCTAATGTGTACTCATTCTGCCTTGTTGCAAGTGCAAGTAAAGGGGTGGTCATGGGTCCGTCAGATCAAAGGTAGCAAGTGTGGTGTAGATATGCGGTGGCGGAAGTCCTTCGACGAAAACGACTTGGTAATATAGTCAGTCGCTGGGTGGTGGTGAAGCCAATATGCATGCGATATACTTGGTACGGGGATGATGGTGGTGGTGGTGAATGTTTGTTGCTGTCGTTGTGGTTGTTGTTGCCGAGCGCGAGTGTTCTTGAAACCAGCAGCATCCAGATCGACGGGTTGTCACCGTACAGACCCAGCAGAAGCAGTAGCACGTTGACGGATGATATCGGAAACCAATCGGGTAAACGTCATTGGCATTGTTCAACAGGAAGGCGAGGGTGTCGATGTGCTGGCACTTGTCGCTGCTTCCGCGAGATCTCGAGGAGATCCTTCGACGGGTGCCCACCGCGCTGCTCTCTCTCACTCGCGCACCTTCAAGCCAGCGTACGCTCACGTGCATCTAAAACCTCAGCGATAGTACACTAGTACATACAATCCACTAGTACCCCATACCGTCCGTGTATAGTATCCACCCACACCCTTGCCCTTCTGTCCACACCGCGAAGGCCTGCATGTGTGGGGGACCATACATCGAACACTGTACGCCAGACCATGATCCAAGCTGATTGGTTCGCGCAGCAAAAAGAAATTTCGAAAGCACAGATAAGTCCTGGCCAACTCACTTCGTCGTCAGCCCTAGCTTTTGCAATGAGGCGGAGTTCAATATTTCGCACTCACATTTTGAACGTTCTGCAACCGCTCCTCGTTGTGCCTCCCAATCTTGTCGCTCGCGTTTCGATTCCCGCGTTCATCTAGCCTAGCCCATACATTTGTTCATAAAGCATCGTTGCTTTCCAGACCTCTCAAATACAGATCGTCGGGTGGTTGCAGTACATATCCATACAGAGCGCACTTAAGTACTCACCCCATCCCCCGCCGCCCCGCTGTTGCTTGCTGTTAGTCTCCGCTTGAGCCAATTAATCCTTGCCTCGTGGAAAGGTAAATAGGGCTGACATCCAACGTTCCAAAGCTTTTCGACATCATCAAACACATCCATCTCTTCATCTATCGACAATCTAAAACCAATCGCCCCAACATAGTTAACGCAATCAATACAAAAAGCCAAATAGACATTCCCACGGCCATGGGCAACGACCAGGGCCTGTTGACGGAACAGCTGAGACAATTCGCTCGGTTCCAGCGCGAAAACCCACACGTTGATCCAGAGCGTCTTGTAGACATTTTTACCTCTGGTACAGCTGCCGCGCCGACGGAAGGAAACTGTGTGGCTCCGGTACCACAGCGAGTACTCACCACCATACTTTCGGTACAATACATCCTCTCCACAACGGATGATAAATTTTAAAGGTGTTAATGGTGTCGCAACAGGAGAATGGTAGCAGCAACAATCAGATATACGGTCATGATGGCGCACCGCCCACTCCCACCGGCTCCTTGGAGGGAGACCGCAGCGATTCAGCGCAACCCATGATGATACGCTATTCCCACAGAAATGACCCGTTCCAACAATCGCCCTCATTCACTGTCGACCCAGCCGATCTATCCTCGTCGATGACACAACACGATGCTGTTGCTTTCCTCGATAGTGCCAGTCTGGGTGTATTCAGCACCTCGTATGTTGCCGGATTGGGTATTTCAGAATACGGGTCGTTTGCAAGTCCATCGATGAGTCGAAACCCCAGCGGTCGAAGCGAGCTCGCTAGCCACCTCGATTCGATGGGCCTGAGCTCCTCCTGCGAACAACCACCCTTCCAACCTGCAGATAGCGATCCAAATGAAGTGATCGACAACCTCTTGGTTGGTAGCTTTGGCGGCAGCTTCGAACCACCTTCATCACTACCGTTCTCCTCCAATAACAGCCTTCACAACAGCAACAAAAGGCCCTCTCCAGACACCGTCGATGAACTTCGCGACCGTGAATACAAACGCTCACAGGAGCTTCACGACGAGCGAGTCAACCGCGTGGTCAACCCTCCTAAGTCTCCAAAACGACCGACGGAGTCATGGTCCAACAGATCCACGAACACACCCACAAAACCACGATATGTCCGCCCTAAGCATCCGCGGATCATGTGTGATCGCTGCCCTAAGAGCAAGGGGTTTAGGGGCGATCATGAATACCGGCGGCACTTCGAAAGAATACACGCCGAGAACAAGTATGGTTGGGTTGTGAGGGATAGGTCTGGCACAGGGTTGTTGTCTAAGTGCCGACCTTGCAGCGCGGACAAGGCATATGGGGTGGATTATAACGCCGTGGCTCATTTGAAACGGCAACACTTCAACCGGGATAAAGATCCCAATGTGAAAGCTCCCGAAAACATTCGGGATTGGATAGAACGAGTCGAGACGAAGAACCTCCCTACTACTCTTAAGGGACGGAAGCCCAGCAAAACAGATAATAAAACTGACTCGGCTGGCTCGGACGATGAAGAATCACCCACACACTTAACTCACTTTGAGTGGGAGAACATGGAAGAGCTTGGGAAAGAGACGTCGAAAAATGAATCTGGTACTAAAAATGCTCCAGCACAAGGCGCCACCCGGCGATACGATGAACAGCTTCAGCGACACGCGGAGATGGCTAAGAAGATCTCTATGGAAGCCTTCGCTGACGCAACCAACTCACGGGCGGTAACATACTCAAAGACAGCAACAGACATTGGCAGTGTTTCACAGCAGGTGGTCCGACAGGACTATCAAATCTTGTCCAGCTCGGGGTCATCGGTGGTGTGTGATGCACAACTCGATGCATATGAGTTTGCAGAAACTATCATTCAAACACATATGCCTCTCACCTCCGAGTATGACACCAACAGCGACATGAACATGGAAGAGCTCGAGCTCTTCAATGGTGCTGTGTTCGATGAGTTTGTCTAACAAACAAGCCTGACCTGGTTGGGGGTGCGATGAACTTATAGAGAAGGGGAGAGAAGACACAAGAAGAAAAATATTTTGTGGGAACGTTTTGGCTTGCAAAAGTTCGTTTTTTATTCTCTTTTCGTACGTGGAAAAGTTTTCTTGACTGCTGTTATTTTGAGCTGTGGACGGCGGGTGCTTCTTCCGCCACCCACCCATAACCACACTATTGACAGTTTCTCACCAAAACCTCCTCAGGTATGTTGACTGGGAGCGAATTGCACTGCAATGATGCTGAGCCGTTTGTCTGCATAGTGTTCGCGGCAGCCTACGATGTTCTCCTTTTCTTCTTCTACTTCTTTCTTCTCTCTTCTTCCTTTTCTTCATTATAGCGACTGTCACGGGGGTCATCACCAGTACTGGTTACTGCAGTGTGTGTTCGCATCGCTTGTTCCAAGATCATGATCAGCAGCAACGCTTTTACACACCCACCGGTGTACCGTTCAGCACTCACTCTTCACTGAAGGAGTTCGATCATAAAACAATGCCCATCTACGATCAACTCACACACAACTACACAGTTTACCACTACTACCTATGCAGTTGCCAACCATGCATGCATCGATCGTGTACACAGCTACCACTACTATGCAGCTACAGCTACCAACCATGCATCGATCGTGTACTACTAGCAACTCCAGCTCCCGTTCGTCCGTCAAGACTCATCACACTTGAAGCAAAGCATCGTCCAGATACATACTCTTCACGATAGTTAACCAACAAATCGGCAGTGTGTGCTCAGTGTCTAACCTTTACCGACAACGATGAAGAAGAACAACCAGAAGAAAGAGGCGGGAGGCCGTAGGTTATCGAGAGGGGGGCAGCAAGATATAAAAAAACAAACTCCTTAGCGGCTTCCTGTTTTTTAATTTTCAACTAGAGACAGCGCAGTGTCCGCACGATACCACGACATCAAGGAGTCATGGTTAAAATCGTTGGAGATAGTACGAATTAATATTTTTATGTATTTTCCTTTAGGTAGTTTACGGTTCATACTTTTGTTTTTGTTTTCAGGTTTTCGAAAAATTGAAGTGCTCGTACGTGTATGAAGTCTAGTCTGGGATTTTATGGGTTAACGTTCTTTGTTTATATACCGATCGATATCTATTGTGAGAAAGATACCTTTGAGCTCGAGCTTGTGAGTGCGCATGCACAGTTCATTCAAGGTGGTCCGGGGGAGGAGGTGGTTGGATGTACCTTATGATTTTTTGTTTATTTATTCATTTATTTGTATGCGCCCTTTTCATAACAATATCAATTAATCTCGATTTTTTTATCCATCTAGTACGCGTGTGTATTGTAATATACTTTAGCTTTTTCCCCGCAATTACAATTGTGCGATTTTTAAGTTTATATTTTGAGTAACGAACTATCTGGGGCACGGGGTAGCTTTAAATTTATTCAAATCCGGGGAAGTGCTTAGAAGAGTGCTTCACTTTATTTATGCGACTTGGTCCTTATAAAACTACCAAGCGCAGTGCACTATTTCTCCTAGATTTCCAGCCAGATTTTTAGAAATGTGATAGTAGTGGTGATAGTTTTTGTCCGTTTTTTTTCAAAAGGAGCTCGAGGTTTCCTTATTTTCGTCCGAAACCGTCCGTTTTCAACGGAAACAGAACAGATGGATAGGTGGAATCAAAGCTTTCTATCGCGATCGTACAATCTAAATTTAAATCTAGATCACCCCGCAACCCCCGCAATGTTTAAATACCACCATCATCATGTGATGCTTTTTAAACTTTAAAGTAATTATATTGCTCTCTGGAAATTCTTCGATTTTGATTCCCCGATTAGCGATTATTTGGGGTACACCAGAGGAAATGAGCAATTTATGCGGTTAGGCTGTGGAGTTATGTAGGTATTTCTTGTCTTGGCATATTATAATTTATCCGGCCATAGGTATATGTTATCTACGTTCAATATGAAATCAGAACAGTGGATTCTAGGTGCATAAAGAAGTGTTTCCACTGTAGTTTTGAATGTATCATAGGGCGCATGACATTAGCCACGTCGGAAAATGGGGAAATAGAGACGTACTTGGCTGGGACGTCCAAATAAGTTCATGAATTCTATTATCTATTTTCCAAGCTTCGAGGTTCAGAAGGCATGTCACTCTAGCTCTGGCTCCGCTGTACTCTACTCCAAGAACACATCAAAAGGTCCAGGTACAATTACCCTTGTGTGCCACTCACAAATATCACTCGTGCCCTCATCCATGGCCACCTTTTCTGGTTAACACTCGGAGCTTCACGACGACGCTCAGTGATAGCCTTAAGTCGTGGCAGAAGATATACATTTTTATCCTCCGTGCAAGACGGCGTTCGTTCATCCGCCGTTTCGCTTAACGATTCCATCATTATCACCAACATGTTCAAAAAACCCCTTTTTCTGTCACATAAATGATACTTACTATCTAACCTGTAGCTGACATAATGCGAGCTACGAGAACATAAGAACGCTGGCTTGTGTATGCGATATTGATATATACACACGTAAGTACTAAGTATTTCTCCACTCGAGACAATTCTAATTGAGCGGAAATGGCCTACTGGTATATATACATCCAGGCCGGGACTGCTGAATACATTCAAGCCAAAAAAATAGTACCGTAGCCCTCTGGCATATCTCTACTCACCACCACCCATTAATCTCCAACATCTTCGCCACGCTTTCCCCAAACATCTTCTGCGCCGCCTCCCCCGGATGATACGAATCCTTCCAAACACACTCATCACCCCCACAAACTGTCGTTGCATCCACAAACCCATACTTCCCAGGTTTATCCAGTATCTTATTATACTCCTTGAACGAATCCCAATGGTATATCTTCACCTACTCCCCCCATATCAGCATCTCCCACAAACACATCACTGGGCAACCTACCCCATCATTTCTCTCCCCAAACTCCCCCGCCTTCTCCAGCAACTTCCTATTCGCCCCTACAACCGCAGCATAAACACACCTCCTCTCGTCTTCATCCAGCTCCTCGAGATAATACGGCGTCCTCGTCGTATCCGGCACATTGAGGAGCAAAAACTCCCTAGCCTCAAAGTCATCATAAAGCTCCTGCAAGATCCCAAACAAACTGTTATAAACACTTTCCAAAAACTCGGGATCATCTGGCATCTGTGATTCATCACTATCATATGTAGCGCCAATATCATTGATTCCGATGAATACGCTCCACAACATCCTCCCCCCCCCCCCCCATCCCCCCCGCCCCGACCAGACAGCCCGCATCTCCGGTATCTGCCGCGACTTTATCGATTTCCTCTGCACAAGATTAGAATCGACGACGTCGCCGGAGCGCGCAAAGTTGTGTGTGATGGTGAGGGAGCGGTTGGAGAGGGTTGTGAGCGCGGACAGCCAGTTGTGGCCGCCGGTGTAGCAGTCGCCGGTGAGGCATGAGGGGCGGCCAAGAGGGCAGGAAGCGCATGGGAGGGGAGGCGTGAAGGGGTCGAAGGAGGTGTCGGTGTAGGAGTCGCCGAAGGAGATGATGTAGTTGTGCTTGGGGGGGTGGGTGATGAGGGGGTGTTGCTGTTGTTGATAGAGTGCGAGGGTGTGGGGAAGGTTGAGGAGACACAGGAGAAGGTGGAGCATGGTGTGTCGTGCGTGGTGGAAGTGTGAAACATGGGTGTTCTAGCGCCCAAAAGCCACATCAGACAGATCGACGGCGCAGGTCATTACAGCATGCAATATGTTAGAAAACTTGCAGAACCGATATTATTTTGAGAATTGCAATATCAATTCCAGTGCGTGAGTTAAGTCTATGTTAGAAAAACGGCGGTCGGTATTGCATCGTGACGTCATAATGCATCACTCGACCTCCAAATCTGGAGGGTGTTTTGGGCGATCTCCCGAGCAGTCACTTCTGAAGTCAGTCAACATTTTCCATCCCCCTTTGAGTTGTCTATGTGATTATGCTACAATCTGGCCATATCAACAACCGATATCATGGACATGGGACATTCCTCCTTCTGCTTTCCCCACCCATTTCTGGTTCTCCCCCTGAGCTATACTTCATGTGTAACTCTACTCTAGCCTTTACTCTTTAAAACTCAAAGTCCAGCGGTTTAGTATTAACATACATTCGTGCTCAATAACATGGTACAAGTATCAGCTACGGTCAAAGAGTTATGAAAATGAGGCTTCCCGATATCTAAGCATAACATCGCCAGGTTAGTCCTGCATGTGGGAATCAGCTGGTACTGTAGTTTTGTTCACCTTTCTTTTGTCCACTGTCCGGAGACACGGCTCTTGTTACATGGCTTCGAACACACTCACGATGGCATCCATGACTACTTGGTAAAAAAAAAAGACGGTTTTAATTTTCGTTTGTTCAACCAATGCACGAGAATCACAGTAACTCACTGGACTAGCTACGATCCTTTGGGAGGAACTTAGAACCGTGCTTGTTTATCGTAGTGTACTGATGAGAGAGAGTATCTACAGCAGCAAGAAGTCACAAGTATGTACATATCGTTCTTCCCCCATACAACAATGCACATCCACGGTACCCCCTGAAGTGCTTAGAGTAAAGTGCAGATTTTCTATCTGTGTGTGTGTGTGGGTGTGTGTGGAGTGATGGGTCTGGTAGCGTTTGGGGAGGTACTCATGCGTTGCTATACTTTCCCCCTGAGGTATCGAGTAGGACAAATACCTAAGTGATCCATAGAAAGAAACTTGATCACGAACCAGGAACCTGAATTAATTCATGATCATGACCAAACAGCCATGAGTTTTGTTTCAATTCTACTTCCAAGAATGATGGTATTGGGTATTCAGTTAGTTAGTAATCTCAGTGACTACCAGTTCCTTTCTCCACCCCTAAGTTCGTAGCTATGGGTAAGTATACTTGCCTCCCCTCCCCCCCCCATCCCATTCAATACCTCTCCACCTCCCAACTCCACCTCTCCTCCTTCCCCATCCCTTTCATTCTCACCATCTCACTTCTTTTCATCGCAATCACCTTTTCCGCCACCCCCTTGCCCAGTGCCTCCTTCAACTCCCAATCCATGTCAAAGTTCACCACCGCCTCGTCTAGCGACGTCGGTAGTCTCTCCACAATCCCAAGCTCGTCCCGCTGCTTGTCCGTAAGATCCGCGGGGTTACCTATTATCACCTTCATTAGCCACTCCCTTTCCACGCTAGCTTCAGTCGGGGGGTATACCCAAACAACTCCTCATCCTCATTTCCCTCCCCTCCATCACGCCCAACAACCCCGCCCGAATCACCGCCGCAAGAACAAGGTACATATTCGCCGTTCCATCTACCGCTCTAAACTCCCAGTGATTATTCCCCCTCCCCGTGATCCTCCTAACAGGGACTTCACGGTTCTCTTCCCCCCAACACACCCACGTTCCTCCCGCCCACATATTATCTGCGAGCCGTTCGTAGCTGGCGACAGTGGGCATGCTGATTGTAGAGATACCACGGAGGTGGCTGAGGATGCCTGAAACGAAAGAGAATTCTTTGTCTGGCGGGGAGAGGGAGAAGTGCATATGGCTTGAAGTGCCGGCTTGGTTGTGATATGGTTTTGGGTGGAGGGTTGCGTGGAGGTTGTAACGTGCTGCGGTGGTGGAGATGATCTGGCGGGTATGGTAGAGTGTATCGACGGCGGCAAGTGGTGGCAAAGGGCCGGTGACGAACTCGAATTGACCATCTGCGGATTCGGGATGAAACATGATGAGTTCTATTCCGGCTGCTTCTAGATTGCGGGAGATTTCCTCGAGACAGAGGAGGCGGTTTTGTGGGGAGAAGGCGGATGAGACGGACCAGAAGTGGGCGTGTGGTGTTGTGGTGATTAAGGAGCCGTCAGGGGAGCGGGAGAAGAAGGCGACTTCGGTTTCGAAGCCGATAAGGAAGTCGATGTTGTGGGATTCTTTTGCGAGGGAGATGGCGGTTTGAAGGACGGTGCGGGGACAGAGCGGGAGGGGAGCGCCGGAGTTTTGCGTTATGTCGCACATTACGGAGGCGTGTTGGGCTCCGCCCGTGGAGGTGGACCCGGGGGTGAGGGGGCGGAGAGAGGACCAGGCAGGTTTTAGGTCGAGAAGGCCAGCGGTGGCCATGTCGGACGCGGGTACGTCGTCGTGGAGAACTCCGATTGCTGCCTCAGTGATTGATACATCCCACCCTTTCTCGAACTTCTTCTTTACGGATGTAATCGGTAGGACGCGCAGTCGAAGGGTGCCGGTGTAATCCACCCATTGAATCCTGAGGAAGCCAACCTCTTTATGCTGCGCAAAAACTTGCTCAAACGTAGCAGGGCTCTCTGGGGGAGAGGATACATTAATAGGGGCAGGATGATCCCAAAACGGCTCCAGGTTTAAGTTGTATAAACGGTTGGAGTTTTCAAAAAACACTGCTTTTGTAAGATCCGCTGCCTGTTCGTATGATAGCGAACCGTCTTCGACCCATTTTGCGAGTACCTATAACACCATCTCAGTAAATTCTGGTTGAACAGATAGTTAATCCTGGGTACACCCACTTCGTAGAGCACCTCTCGGGTTTGCATGCTGGCGAGAAGGTAGGTTTCCGGGAACCAGTGACCGTCGGAACTCCACAGAAGTTTGTTGATCGGTGTAAGTTCGAGCATCTCCTTGATCACGCTTTTCTGGCCTTCTTTGGAAAGCATTGGGAAGACTTCTCCAAAGTCTAAATAGACGTTCTTATACACTGAAGCGAGGTAGCCGGCTTCTCTAGTATACGGATATGACGAGTGGAGTAGGACAATCGGCACCTTGGGGTACTCCTTGATAATGGTCTCCAAGTATCTGGACACCTATAGATCAGCTCGGTTTCAACAACAATCATCGTGAGGTTAAACATACGCAGGGTTCGCCTTGACAAGATTGATATCGTTGTCGCCCAATCCCGTATGAAACTGCAGTGACTTCTTCCCACCATTATCACTGATCAATTGACAAGCCGTTTGCACGACCCAATCATTCAAGCAGGCGTACTCAAGCCTGTAGTTCCCATCTCTAGCCTCCTGTACCCATCTTTCAAACTCCTTAAATCCCTGCATCGAGGAGTCAAACTGGCCTGTCACCCGAACATCTAGTCCGGTACGATAGCACACCACACTCTTGAATCCGACAACATTTTCATCTTGGTACTCTTTCAGCAAACCCTCCGTGACTCTCTCCTTCCACGTAGACGACATCTCGCCCAAATCCAGAGTGCGTTCAGAGGCTACTTCCTCGTTGATCAGACCCTCCATGATATCCTCCGCCAATGTCTCAATCCTGACAATCCTCCTCACGCCATCCCTCGTGTACTCATCATGTTTCTCCGCCGCCACACTCCCGTGCCGATCAAACCCATCATCCATCAACACACACTGTATACCCCCAAAACACTCCTCTTTCCATCCTTCCCTCGTCTCCCTAACCCGCTTCACATCCTCCCACGTCGGTGCACAACCGAGTTTTTGTGCCAACATGCTCACGGCGCGGAAATGCGCGAGGGTGTTTTTTGAGTGTTCCAATGCATCGCCGTGGGCTTCGGAAACGATTGATTCGAGGTGGTAGGAGGAGGCGTGGGTGGGGTTTAGTAAGGGGTGGCAGTGGTTGTCGATGAGTGGGTAGGTGGTGATTAGGTGTTTTAGTTTCTGGATTTCGTCGGTGGTGGAGGAGGACATTGTTGTGATTGTGGTGGTGAGAAGAGGAGGAGGAGGAGGTGGAGGATGTGGAGGTTCAGGAATTTGTTGGCGTACGTCAATTGCATGCATGGCAGGGAAGGTGTGGATAAACTTTAACCCTCCCTCCGCTCCACTCAATCTTTGCTGACCACCAACCCAACCTGTCCTTATCTGTATCCAGTTATTGCGCCGGATTGGTTCAGTGTGGTTGCTATCCGCAAATGTGAAACGCTGTTAGCCCCCATGTCGCACTGCATTAGCAGCTTTGGGTTGTACCTGCTTTCTTTGTTTTTGTCCTGCATGTTGTATGCGACTAGCCGGGTGATATTTTGTGAATGCCTATGGTAGGTAAATGGAGAACACACGGGATCGAGATAAGAAACTTTCTTAGAAAGCAAATAGGTACGGCGGGTGATCGACGGGGCGCTACATCTGCCGCTGTGCGGCGCTTGCGTTTAGGCTAGTGCGGTCTCATGTGGAAGTAAATCAAGATCGTCAATGTGATGCTTTTCGATGCGTTTAATGACTGGTGGAAAGCCATAACGTTAACGACGGTCTATGAAAATAACCGCACAGCAAAGCTTATCAAAATATCCTTTTTTTTGTTACTGTTGCAGTACTACCCACAGGCTTACGCTGTACGACTCACATTAACAGCTGCGTTGCTCACTTTATTGGCAGCCTCCTCCCCCTTCTCGTATTTATCGCGATCGTTCGAATTCTATCAGAAACTACTGTACACCATCACCATCCAAGCTTGCAAGATGGTACACACACCGGGGTCGGGATATCACCACCGCGAGACAGCAATGTTGCAACACATTCGAATTCGGGCGATAAAACAGGAGCCGTATGACGTCATACAGTCACCGGCGAAGGATTCGATTATATATTCGTATCTCCAGGTTCATGCAGTGTTCCGGCTAGCAACTTAGGAAACACTGCATCTTCACCGAATGCACGAAATATAAATGTACGATGTGGGGTAATGATATTTAACATTGTCATACCCATTGCACCCCCCCCGCCCCATCCACGTCAGTCTTCCCAGTAATATTGTGTAGCAGAGATACTAATTCGCGGTGGTCGTCATCGAGAATCATCCCAGTCGGCTGGTCTCGTCTGGTTTTTCATTTTTCAAGCAGAGGTGGGGGCCAGCGTACAACTGCAGTGGCCATGGCGGGTGACTTTGTATGTATAGTATTAGTTTCCGCAACTGAAATGTCGAAATCGATATACTCAACAACAGCCGCAGACTATTGACGCTTTTTCCTCGTGCCCAGAACGTCAGGCTAGGGAGCAGGAGCCGTATCGCGACGGCTCGCGGGAGAAATGGCTTGCGCATGCTTGCGTACGTACGTATTCCAGACTGTTGGTATACATCCATCAGCGTTGTGAAATTTAGGTTGGTAGAGAGAGAGGAAGAAGGAGTGAAAATTGAAGCACCAACCCTATGTTTTAGTTCCTGTGCCGCATGGCCGTTTCTTAGCTATAGTGGTACATCAAGAGGAACAGTGGACGGGTACTACACACATATCATATACAACACGATGGGTATGGATATTTTCATCTCAAGCTTCCTTCCCACATAAGCATGTCCGGACGTTCAGCCCTTTCTTTCTTTCTTCCTTTCCTTCTTTCATCATTAAGAACCTCGAGCTTGCTCAAGTAAACACCCTCGCAACAACGTGGGATATCATAGACCTTATATAAAAAACTCCTAAAATTCTTACTTCTATATGATCTCCCAATTATTACTGTCCGGAATCCGGACTGCGGACCGGCCCGGAGTCAAGCCAGGGGGAATGAGAAGGGGTGGATCTATACGGAAGACTGGAGCCGAAATCACTCCCTCCCGGCCCATCCCGCACGGTTACCACGGTTCACGGTTACTACGGGTATAGATGTAAGATCTAGAGTAAAATACAGGGTGTATTGTTAAAATATCAATCTCGCAATCCGGCACAAAAACATTTAACTAGCAACTGGCAAGCCCACATGAAATAATATCAAGAAATGGTACAAATTTCGCCATCATCATCAACCTCATCTTCATCCCCCACCCCCCCCTTTCCAGAAGTCCAGTGTCCCTTGCAAGGTTGTACCATAGAGCTTGTGCACCCCGTATGATGACTGCGAGGGTAATGGTCAGTGCGCAGTATTGCGTCCACCACCGCCGTCCCCGCCACCCAAATACATCGCATATCCATCTTTACCCCCTACCACTACCCTACCCGCCATACCCGCCCATTACCACGGGTAACCTTGGTACCTTCCCATGGTGAACCTTGGTTCTCTATTGCGGGGGTGTACTCTACAACCACTGAAAAGATGAAAACGGGAGGTGGGGGGGACAGAGCAGGGGCAGGGGGGGTTTTGACAACGAGTTGAACCTCGGAGGCAGTTGAATGTTCCTTTTCTGAATTGCCAACTTTCGTCTCCACTGAGATTTTTTTTCCCATCCTAAGCAGTATTTATACCGTGCATGGCAAGATCGTTGCAGTCTTGTTTCGTAGATATATTTTTTATTATGGAAACCTCCCCCCGTCCCCTTACCTTGCCGAAAACTCGGCCCGGTCCCGCTCATATATCATGCTCTACTCTATCAAACCCCCCACACTCTTACCGCTCGGTATGTATGACCTGCATTTCATGCATTTATGGCGTTTATGTAGAGTATTCTAGAGTACTTTACAAACACAGCCCACGAATCAAACCCCCTGGTAAATAATATAGCATTTGACAACCCTGTTGGGGATCAGTCCCTTGCCTGCACTGCGCATGCATCGTGATGTGTACGCTGTCGACGTCGGCACATGTACTCTACTTCCCTTGCAATTGCTTCGCTGGGATGGGATACTGTGTGTGGGATGAAGGGTTTACGGAAATTCTTACCGTTTTTGTAAAGAAGAAGAAAGCGCGGCATGAGCTAGCTTTGGACTATAAAGTACTCAGCTAATCACATCCCATGAAAAAAAAAATTAAAAAAATTTGTACCCCAATATCATGAAAAGTGCCTACGTTTTTGGCGGGTTTCCATAGAGTAGTCTTGCAAAAGTTAACGGCTTTTTTATTTTCAGCCAGCGACGGACTAATAGCCCGTTTACAGATTAGGGTTTTGAACCATTCACCACACGTTGGCTGCAGTGCAGTGGTCGCAAGTTAAATAAACTAAGCTCTCTCTCATCAGAATAACATCTTGATGCTCCTTCACTACCTTTTGGGAGGCGATAGATTGAGCCAGGCACAAACGGTGGTTCGGCTATCTCGCCCTTCCTGGTCTACATGTATAGATCAGCCTTGCTTGTACTCTACGAGGAGGTACTTTGCTGGCCTCGTATTCTTGGTGAAGTTTCTCATCAGGCCCCCACTCGCTAAACCTTGGGATATCCGGAACATGTATGACGATTCGACATGACATGTACAGGATACTACCTATTATTATCATGAGTGACCCCAGCCCCGTTGCGTACAAACCTCCAAGCTTCCCATGAGTTGAAAAAACCTCGGACACCGTGTCCCTTGCGGTACTCGTGGCAGTGGTGGTAGTGGTAGTGGTGGTGTAAGAATTCAAGAGGGCTGGGTAGTCTCGATCTCGGAAACCCTGGTGGGAGGGAAGGAAGAATGGGCTATGTTTGTTCTGTATTAGCGCGGTTCAACCTTATGCATGATTCCTACGCTGCATATCAAAAGGGTTTGGAAAATGCAGGTCGAAAGAGAGATGGAAACTCCATCACGATCACGGTGAATCACATAGTGAGAACACCGCAAGCTAAACGTTATGCATGATTCCTACTCTGCATATCAAAAGGGTCGAGCACAATGTACGGCTTGTACCAATGAAGTTTGGTCTTTTATACCCCCACTTCCGTCTGACAACCCCTTCGGAAGGAACTTCCACCTCATCCACCTCAACGGTCCTCAGTAGAGGTTAAACCGAGACACATGCACAGACCACAAAGTGATCCGATTGTGCCTGATCCATGGTTTCTCGGCAACTCCATCCCGATCGAAAAACCCAACAATTTGAGTACAGTAGTCGTGTTTCCTGGTGGCACCATATTCGTATGGATGAATGGTAAAGTGGCTTTACAGAATTCTATAAGAGACGAAGTATCCCGTGCAAATATGCCGAATAGCACAACAGGCCTTGGGTGTTGCATTGCAATTGGCCACAATAGTTGTGGCGTTTTTCTGCCAACCAACGACCTTCTACCGTGCTTGTAGTACTGTGCTATTCGACACTACCGCCGCAGGGGATATAAAGACATTCTAGGGAAAAAGAAAGTCGTGAGCTATCCGGATGAGAACGGGCATGTAAACCATACCTTCATTGTTTTATTGCTTCGTACTAACTGTAGCTTAGACTTCGAAAGCTGGTTCCCAAACTAAGCCGATCCACCACGCTAGCCCAATTGGAGCGCAGAGATATTCACTTAGTCTCGTGACGGCCTTACTGCGTAGCCATCGTTGCAAACAATCGGTCGTGTGGTTCGCCATAATGGTTCGAAGTAACTCTCAAGCAACTGTACCCATGTCCAGCAGTCGAGCTTCGTTTCTCCGGGGGACCGCTCAGAAGTCACGAAAATCGTCCACCGGGTGATCGCAAATAAAGCTCAAGAGACGCCTGCCAATTTAGTACAGTGAGGTTAGTTACTACCAATGCTTCTCAAATTTGACCGGCGTAAATCCCAATTGTTGGTAGCCAAGTTTGTTGATAATGGGTGGTACTCCCATAAAACTTTTCCAGTGGAAACCTCCTCAAGCAAACGCTGTATATGGTCCATACAGGAAGCGCTAAGCTTGTTGCAACCAGTTGACGTTTCTGTAAAGCACATTCAATGACTTCCCAACAGGTACGGCTCCACTTGCTATGGCGGATGCCCGGTAGTATTTCCGAGGTATCTAAACCATAACAGGCCATTGAGGACGAACTGGAGAAACCGGTGACAGAATCGGATATGGAGAGATGTGGGTGACGACGACCCACTGCTGGATTGGCAAGAGGTGGTTATCAAAGGCTTCTGGTATGTCGGCAGTTAGGACCTCCATTGCCTATTAACGGTTTTTCTGATGGAGGTCATACCATCGAGGTGCTAGAGACAACAGGAACAACGCATGCCAGAGCCACCTGGCGCAGAAAGCGATCGGAATCGGATGATCCAGCTTTCAAGAGCAGGCAAAATCCCCTTCTGGGAACGTGGGGAAACACGTTGACGGCAACCGCGAGTCGACGTCAGCTCTTTCGTAGCAGGCCAGGAGGTTGGGAGAAATCAGAGACTTGCGGGAGATTCTTGTGTTGCACGGATCTAGTGATATTGATGATGGTGACGATGATGGCGATGAGTGTCCATTCCTTTGGCAGGCTGCAGTGCGTGGATAGCTGTGTAATGATGTGTGTGGGAAGAAAGATGGAAGTTCAACTTGTGCACAAACCAAGCACTCTACATGTCGACAACTATCTCGCTAGTGCGTCCATGACAAATGCTCGCCTCATATCAAATCTAATTAACCATCAACGACTTCATTTCTATACAGTATAAAACCGCCAACATGCAGCGGAAAAGACGGCGCCGAGTTTAATATGATTTGAGTGGTTGTAGATATATCATGTTCGACAGGCACCACGGCTCCACAATTTCGCACTGGTTTTACTAACTAGTACTCCCCTTCTGATCTCTCTGAAGTATGTGTCGTCCACTCTAGTAGATCGCTAATAAGTAGACTCGGCACCGTCTTTCCTCTTGTTTGCCGATACTTATCGTGTGATATGTAGAGAGCCCAATTAGGGCTATTGCCGACCAGAAGAAAATACGCTAGCTGTTATAGGAGGTTAAGTGAGTTATATAATTATTGTTATTATATTAATTACATTACGCCACCATGGAATACATGTGCACAATGAAATACGTGCCCGTTAACGGGAAGATCATTGGGAGATTTGCCTACATGAGTGTAGGTGTGTTTTAGCGTAAGATCTGAGGTTTTGATCACAAGAACAGTGGCAAAGGATATCGGGCCTCGCGACCTGCATATCGGTGCTCCCACAAACAGTCACTGATGTACTAAACCCTGCACTTCCGATTTTGCTGGCCATATTTGAGTACAGCTCTACTTGAAGATCGATCCTGTATAGGACAAAGGGCCTTTTACATAGAACAGCCCTGCAGATAGCTAGATACACCCAGAATAGAACCCCAGAGCAAGAGATCCGCCCGCCGTACTTGTAAGGAGTAAGAAATATACACTTAGGAGATACCAACGAACATTACCAGCAAATAACTAACTCCGGCGAAGAAGTGTCTTCCACTCAGACGAGCTGATGATACATGAACTTTGGGAAATCAAACTCGCACGAAATATCCAACAAGATAAACAACATAATTGCAAGCAAAAAACTCCCCCCATAGAAAAACAGTGTTCAGAGCAGAGAACAGAGAAATCTCCCCAAAACTAGCCTCCCGCAGGTGTAATTGTGATAGAAATCAAACGCCTGACCCAAAAAAAAAACCACTAAAGCCTTCTCCCACGCCTATCAGATGCTCTAAGAATGATGCGAAGGTCAAATATCCGGAGGAGAGCCTAGGACGCAGATTAATGACGTTTATCTTAAGCTTCCGTCTCGTCCAGTTGCTTCAGCATGGCTTCCTTTGTCAAATCGCCACGTATCTGCCAGTCGGCTCCTTAAAGCACTGGCTTCGTTTTCGCTCATTCCTTCGGGCACAGGATGCATTCGCTTCAAGTGATCTTTGAGATTATCACGCCGGCTGAATTCTTTGCCGTAACTACCGCAATTGTTGTCAAGGCACTTCCAATAGCACCCAGGGATTTTATGGATCGACTTTTCATGGCGCTCTCGGTCATTCGGAGTTGCAAACCCTTCGGTTCGAGGACACGGCGTAAATCTGCAGTAGTGGATCTTCAGGTGCTTCTGTTGGTGCCTCCTGCACGAAAAATGTGTTACAACAAAAACCTCCTCAGAAAGATATCAGAGAGCATACGTTAACTGTTCCGGCGAGCTAGCTGTAAACCTACAGCGAGCACTGGAACATCTGTAGCCGGTATCCGGGACTTCGCGCATAACATGATTGGGACTTCTGTTGTCAACCCATGGGTCGTGGACGTGGGGTCCGCCTATCGATGGTATGGGCTCGGGGTATCTTCTCGGAGGAGCTGTTGGAGGCCACGGAAGGGATGGCAACTCGTTGCGATGATCATAGGGAGGTGGAAGTGGGGGTCGAGTCTCCAGACCATAAGGTGTGTACAGATAGCGGGAATTAGGCGAGTGGCCTACAAGATCCCAGCGTCAGTCATGAAGTTCCACAAGTTGGCTTGGTTGGACTCTACCCACCACCAGAAGCTTGGTGGGCGGATGTGTTGTAGGAAGGATAAGGGATGTCCCTGGGAGCGCCTCGTCCATGATCGCGAGAAGGCGGCGGATACATAGTTTCGTTGGGGGAAAGATAGTCCCCATGGAGAGCGGTGGGTGGTTGCGTATAGGGGTGCGGTTGGCGATCCAACTCGGTGATGCTGGACCGCGCAGAGCCCGGAGGTGTCTCCAATCCATTCGAAGTCATTAGAGCGATGTTATATGCTGCACTTTCAGAAGATGAGAATCCGGTCGATAACAGTGGAGAAGAATGGAAGTTCTGTTGCCGGTACTCTATCGAGGAGGATTCCAGACCTTCAAAAGAAATAGGCGATGATGTTTGTGCAGAAGCTTGAGAGCACAAGTGCCAGGAAATAGGTTCCTCCGAACACCCCCGCGAGCCCGATGGGGCGAAGGACAGTGCATGGAAGAGTTCTAAGCTCGATTGCTGGTGTGCAGGAATTTCCAAGGATGGTGACGGCGGCAGTCTTAGTGAGTTCAGCTGAAAGCCAAAGGCCCTTCTATCAGGTACACTATCTGAAATAGATTGGGTGTCTGAATAATCGGGCAACATGTTGGTGGTAGGCTGAAGCGAATATAAATGATTTCCCTAGAAAATGAAATGACTCTTAGTTTCTTCCCATCAGAGCCTCTATGGCGGCTCTGCGCTGCTTTTCTAGTTTTCCTGATCACAAATCATGAGCATGGGGCATTGGCTTCTATGTTGCCATGGGATTTAGGTCCGGTAAAAGGATGTATTGGGTGAGAGAACCACCCAATTCTGGACTGTCTGAGGCTCACTTGCATGGCTAAGCCTATTCAATCTCATGCCTTGGAACCTGCGTTGTCCGCGGCTTAAAAAAAATAGTCTATCATGCCATGCAATGGGCCTCTACTAAGTAGCTAGCACAGTAACGTGTGGTTGCCTGTGGCCGAGTCACTACCAAACCCGACAGGCTCAGCTGTTTGCCACGAAAGGAAAGTGCTCATCAGAAAGGTACGCAGCACAGGCCGGGGCGCCAAAGATAGATCTCTAAATAAAATCTTCAGACATTTCGGTATTGTGCGGATCTCGCTTGTTTTTGGGAATGCGTTTATGCGTTTTGGATTCAATCAGCCATCCAAGCATCAGAGCGTCTCGTGAGGAAGATTAAAGTTGAATCTTAGTCGCATAGCATGAACTTCTATGACTATGAATGATCCATGGTCCGCAAGTAACAGTGACCAGCGTTCGACGCACACAGAGAATGGAGCGCTTGATTCCATTACTTCGGCTCCTTGTCCGCAGGTTAATCTGGTGTATGACAGCCAGCCGCTCCCATTCTGGACTGTGTTGAGATGTGGCTTCCTTCAATTGTATCCTGTCTAGATGGCGTGTCTAGATCACAGGATGTTGATCCGGCCATTCCGACTCTATAATTCCATTCCAATACCGAGGTCTCCTTCAATCCTGTAGTTGGCCTCAACAAAGTTAAAGGGTTTCACTAGCAAGACCGAAACCTCAGAAGACAAACGGCCATAAGAATGTCTTCGTCTGCCAGCTGATAGCAGACACTTCCCCAATGATAGCCTTCTGCACAATGCAGGTAATCCCGGGTACATATATTCAATGCAGTGGCAACAGACCACAACTTCTGCTACCCTCGAACACGCGGTAAAACAAGAATGACAGACAGCTCGCCAGTTCCTTCCCGAATAGCAGAGGCCCCGATGCATGCAAAGCAAGACATATTGCAGGTATGTAGCCGCAGAGCCCCCACGAGGACCCGATACGCGCAGATCGTTCGGTAATCCGCAAAATAGGATCGGTGATTGTGGTACCGGGATGTCGGGTTTGTGGTCCATTCCTCAACTTTTTGTCTGACGTGCAAACAGATATGAAATCATGAGAAAATTGGTTGCACTTGTGCTGGAGTCGGGAATCGGTTTCTATATGGTAGTAGATATTCGGTGTTGCCGGACTCTTAGATATTGTGTAGGGATCGTCTTCCAGTCTACATATCACATAGCTATATAGGCTATGAAGAAAGATTCTCCCTCTGGACTCCCTTCACTTTCAGCTTTGTTTCCAGTCGTATTCGGCTTACCCATTGACCGGTGGAATTTGTTCCAGAAACAACTCAATCTGCCCTTGGCCATATGATCGGGCAGTTGTACGGCTGCTGTGCATGCAGGCTGCCCAAAACATCATCCGCCGTGCTGCCGGATCTGCGGAGGCAACTAGCCGAGGCTCTACACCTACAACCTTATGAACACTAAAGCGGGGTAGCCAGGATGAATCTTATAATGGCGGCTCCGCGAACATTCTTTTGATATCGATATGAAGGTCAATTGCAAGGAACACCTCTGGACCCGCAGGGTTGATCCAATTTTACGCGCATCAGGGGATTTAAACTTTGTATATCTAAACTTCTTGATTTGGCTGGCTGAAGTGAAATATGCTTTTTGGTTCTAGGGAGATATCATACAGAACACTGAGGATAAATCAGCAAAAGGTAAAGCCATATATGGCAGGTATACCTAATTGGACAACCCGCAAGGATGGGCATGAATATGGACATGGGTCGGTAGATATTGATCAAGTTCGGTACTTTGATTATACGCGACGTTACTATCTTTCCGCATTTGCACTGGAGATGTCAATTCTGTCCGTGCGTCCTGCCCACTCCGGACCGCATATAGGGTATCACATCCAAATTGCAAGCGAGGACAAGGTATTAAATTGGTATTTATTTTGATCCACGCATCAAGAGAATCGATTAATCGATTGAAAAGTCCAGCATAATGGAAAACCGATCTTTCTAAAAATTTCCCGATAATAAGATAAGTTCTCTATAGAATTAGCCATGCTATCTCTATTCGCTGAGATTCTATTGATCTATTTCGTACCTGTAAATCAAATGGGTTGATCGACCTGCTGTTCAGCCGGGGTTCATGTTTTCCATCCCGAGACACCTCGCCGGCGCCGACGTATCGCGGGGATATCCCCCGATCTCAATATGCGAAACCATCGAAGTTCTAAAGTTAGTCTTGCTGCATCTGCGCAATACTGGCCATGGCTGCATCGACTGGAACAAACGGATGGACATTGTGCGTTGGTCGGTGGATTCAGTCAATTTTGAGCAGAAATCTCTGAACAAATATGTACGCAACGCAGCGTCAAGCGCAACGGATTCTGGTCCCGAATTTATCTCTTTTTAAATTTGTGGACTGCATCGGAAGCGTTGTGGGCGGAGGGTAATTGGCAACTAATGCGCAGCATTTCGGGCAACAACTTCGTTCACATTGGCATGCGAGACTAGTACCGCATGTCGAAGGCAAGCTTTACATATGTAGGCGCCTGACGTAGTGTATGTATATGTATTAAAGGCTTTGTAGGACTTACAACTTGTCCCAACGTCTTTTTACCTGTATTTGGCGTATTATTTATCTAGCCGCACCATTCATCACACAGCATGCAAACACATCCATGCCTGCCTCCTTGGCAGGCATTGATATTTGAGTGTACGCGATGGGTTTGTGGACAACTGGAACCACCGGTCCAATGATACACTGTCAATTAAGCCTAAGCATGATCATGACATGCGTCGCATGATATTGCCAGGGCTCCTTTTGTGGCTAGGGTTCTATGCATTTGTGACTACACCCTCCCACTAACCACCCAGACCTATCTTCTTTCTTACTACCTTCTTCCAATATGCAATAGGCCAAGGTCATTTTCGCCAATGAGTCCTTCCCTTGCATACACAATAGATCTAGACTCCTTGCCTCCGATCGATATTACCTTACATATAACCGACCCTCTTCTACGTATACCAACTTCAAAGATGCAATTATTCAACATTACGCCTTGAGGCTTTACTGGAGGTATGAAAGTTAAACTCACAATGGTCTTAAGTTTACTTAAGACTATGCCGAACAAATATCACTAGGACTTCGATTTCCGTTGCTGACTAATTTTGCGAGTGATGGGCTGTGACCGAGTCTTAAGACTATGCACACCAAAAAGTTGCTGGGTGGAAGAGGCTTGGCAGAACGAGTGATGTTTGATGATCCACAATCACGTGATCTGACCGTGGAAAAGTGCGCCAAGATTTGGCGATCATCGAGTGATACATAGTGATTCTCATAACAGTGAGAGTGATATTCTGTGACATAAGAGAAAGAGGAGAAGCTAAGAGACAGAGAGAGATAGAAGAGGGGAAGGGAGATGAAAAAAGGCAAAGAAAGAAAGGGAGAGGAGGAAGGCTAAGATATAAGTGGTAGTAGCAGTATCTCTAACAATGCAAGCAGATAATTCATAATATATAGGTTTCTCATAAATCATTTAATAGACATGTTATACTGAAGACTAATATTTTATACAGGTAGAATATCAAGTTGTTCCTGAAAATTGTAATAAAGTATATGTTGGCATACTATACTACTTGTCAAAAAGGCAACTAAGATATCACTTGTATCATCCAATAACCCCTTATAACTGGTACTTCCTCTATAGCCTTTACATTATCCCCTCTTTTAACTGAACATATCCTCAGGTCCTAGGCAAGCCAGTCTAACATTATAAGGTATACTCTCAGGGATTAAACCCTGTAAATCTGATTGTCACATACCCTTGTTGGCGAGTCTTATTTGATTATACAGGAAATTGAATCATAGTATAATGGCTACCTATGGTAGGGTAACCATCTAACTATCCTGTATATTGTCAGCTCATGTGAGTGCTCTTGTACACCATCGATAATCTTACCTATTGAATCTACGTATCTTATTCTCGAATTTACGTATGTAACTATATCTACACTCATATCTATATATACAAGGATGGACGCCTTTATACTATTATCGATCTTTAGTAATTGGATACATTTCGTTTACGGGATTTTGTAAATTACCTCATTTCTTGGCATGTCGATACACATGAGTTCAATGCGAAGTCGAAAGACCAAAGGAAACAGTAGACAAAATAAGACCCAAAGACGAAATAAGACCCAAAGACAAAGTAAGATGAGTATCTCGGTTTAATGTTTTGATTTGAATATCTTTATGGTGCCGAGGCTGCTTAGGTGACTCAGGCTAATGCTATACGAACTGGTATTCATCTCTACCTAGACCCTGATGGGCAGGTAGTAATGTCTGCAAAGGAGAGTTCAAGGTTGAAGGGCAAGGTCGAAAGGTAAAAGTTAGAGAGCAACCGAAAGTTGAAGAATGAAGTGAAGAGTAGTCGATGATGGTTGATGGGATGACCATACCTACGATCCACATTTCAAGCGGATGCGAGAATGATCATCATTTGCATGTAAGTACATGTGTCTTATTGAAGTGTACTTGACAATCACCTTTCTACGAACCGAACAGAAGCTCTGAAGTGTACTTAAAATCACCTTTCTATGGACTGAGTGGAAGCTCTGAAGTGTACTTAACGATTACCTTTCTACGATCTGAGCAGTAGCTCCGAAGTACACTTGACAATTACCTCTCTACGATGTGAGCGGAAGCTCTGAAGCGCACTTGATGATTATCTATCGACGATCTAAAGTATATTTGACAGTTGCCTTCCTCCGAACTGAGCGGAAGCTCCATATTAGGGGTTTTCACTTAACAGGTACACAAGGTATGGAGGATATCCATGGCAATCTGCGATCGGCTACCTATCAATATGGTCGGTCGATATCACACCTGCAGTTATTCTATCCTCTGAGCGACGAAGTCCTTCGGGCCATATGCCTATCCAATACCGAGCTCTGGCAAAGCGGAATGATTAACATGCGTATGAGCAGTACACCTTCTCAATCGAACAGCGATAGTTATGATACTTAGCTGGCGGATGCATCAGTTCCGATCACTTAGAGTGGTATGCTACTATATACCTAGGTCCCTGATAGTTAGGAACATCATGAGTTGCTGAAGCACAATCACGCCATTGCGGGGACTCTCGGGCCAGCTGTGCATAAATGTTTCGACCAGAATTTCTTTACCTTATCAATACTATGGGACAGTCGGCTAGAGCGGAATATACCTCTACACTCTCTGGCAGGCACACGTCAGAGTTAGAGAAGTGGGACTTTACTATGGGGATAACTATACAGTCTAGAGACTACAAATATTAACTGCACTCCAGTGTGGTGGGAAAATTGCTCTCACCACTAAACCCATGAAAAGAGAGTGGATTCGCTGGTGGGTTAGAGGTGTTGAGGCTCGCCATCATGCCATCGCCAGGGGTTCACACTTCATATGGGTACGCGTAACATGCATCCAATCATACATCTTATCTCATTTCTTCTTCTCTCTTTTGTTTCTTAGCCGAGAGCCAATCAAATATCATTGCACTGGGACTACTCCCTCCCAACCCTCCTCGAAACGAAGCCGCTCATTTGCAGCTTCCTATTGGTTGCTGCCGTGCGAGAATCCTTTTCACGGGTTTTCTCTTAAAATTGGAGCCCAAACGCGGATTTTGTTTCGGAAAGCAGAGTATGGGAAAGTAAGCCTGCCGCGAGAGCCGAATAGATAAATTAAGGGACGACATGGAAGTTAAGAGGAGTACAGATACGACGCGTCACTAAGAGCAAGAGAATTAACAGCGCTTCGGAAATACAAGAAGGCCATCAAATCTCATCACCATTACGAATATCAGCCCATCTAGCACGAACCGTATAGTCATCAACTATCGTACCAACATCCTGCAAACCCGCTACGATGGATATCGCAAGATTACTCGCCATGACTATCACCAAGTACTGGAATGTAATGCCGCTACCAAATACTCCAGGAGCTCCATCGTTCCACAGAATAGACGTGACGACATTTTTTCACAAGTACGAGAGCTTGGCCGCGTTTACCGCCACCGATATCACTGAGAGTAGCATTATTGGCATGTTTCCATACTACTGTGTGGAAGAATCGATCAGAGATAAGGTGATGATGATGCGCAGTTATGCAGATCGTGAATGGGCCACACTCAAGATGGAGATGCTGGACGTATTTTGTCCTACCGATAGTCGACCCAATTCAGTCATCTACACCCATCAGTATCTCGAGCAGCTGTGTACCGAATTTGGAGGCCGTGACGATACGGAAAGTCTCAAGTCATTTCTCCGCACCTACAATCACATCAGTGCAGAACTGATGGAGCGCGAGATGACGTGTGAGTACGAGAGAACCGAAATGCTGCTGCGTGTACTTCCGAAGCGACTCTGGAGGAAGACGATCACCAAGCTCGGCATGCACCCAATTGAGCCAAGTACATTCGACTTCGGCAAGCTCAAAGACTGGATAACCGCAAAGATCACCGCTGCGGAGGCTCTTGCCATGTTTGAATTTCTCGCTCCTGCAGCCGCTCTCCTGACGACTTCAACTGCACGGTACACTTCTCCGGCTCCCACGGCTTCGGTGACTTCAATGGCTCCCACAATTTCCACCATGGCTCACAAGTCTCCCGCAGCTACTGTTATGACTTCGATAGTTCTCATAGTTCCCATGGCTCCCACAGTTCAACCCACGGCTCCCACAGCTCCTGTACCTCTGACGACCTCTGGCACTCCGACAAATTCTCCGGCTCCCACGGCTTTCACTCCTTCGACTTCCAAACCTTCTCTGGGCTTTTCAAGTTCCACGGCACTTACGGCACACACGGTTTCTATACTTACCATGGCCGCCGAGACTCTGACAATTCCCACAATGCCCACAATTTCCTCTCCTCCGGCTCCTTCTCCTCCAGCTCCTTCTCTGGCTATACAAGGCCCACCAGTCCTTTGACGGCGATTCGTCAATCCGCACCATGTAAGATCTATGATTCCGTGCTGACAAGAGCCTGGACACCAGAACTGCCGGAATGACCCTGTACCGCCGTACCATCAGAAGCCCACATGAGACTCCGAACAATGAGAGCCAGCTACTACTGCGCTGTTGACTACAACTCCCAGAAGTGTGCCGACCTCCATGCGGATCTGGAGAAAGGTTTCATTAGCATCAATGACAAGGGTCGACTAATATTTGGACATACATGTAGTGAGATACCGATGGAACCAGCGATTCGTGACTACTGTACGATGAGAGATTGCGCGTGGGCTGAAGCTTGATTACTGCTGCCACCGTTGCCACCGTTACCGCTACCTGCCCACTCAGTTTTATCACTATCACCATCACCACCACCACTACCACCACCTGCACAGTTGTCACGTACCTTCATACCACTTCCATCACCGGAACAATTGACACAGCTGGTGAGAGGGGTTATGGAGCACTTCGCGCAGCCACATCCGAGACAAACCACCCGCCTGCCACCAGCAGCACGAAAAGCCCGAATGCTTGAACAACAGTGGCGATCGATGTGTGTCTGACCAGGTGTACTTCGTACAAAAGGCTGGGGAGGTGAAAATCTATTTTCCATTGACTGGCCGGAGGTATACTTGGCGAGAGGTGAGCATGGAGATGAGAGCATACTTGGGAGGACAAAAAGCGTGCAAGTGTTCAGGGGAGAAGCGGAGGATACGGCTAGTCCAGCGGAGGAGCAGGGATTGAGCACCGTCTCGTTAAACCGGAACAATACGGATGGAGCTGAGGGCACTGCTGGAGCGGAGGGCACAGGAATGATGTTGGAGGGTTATGAGCACTGTCTCATTAAACCGGGACGTTGGGAATGATCGAAGGATAGTGAGCACCGTCTCACTAAACCAGGACGATGAAAAGGGTATGTAGTGAAGGATAGACTTCGGAGAATTGTGAGCACCATCTCGTTAAATCGGGATGATACAGCTGGAGTGTAGGATAAGGCACAGATGATTATGAGCACCATCTCATTAAACTGGAACGATGGCATCGAACAGGAGAGATTGAGCACCGTCTCATTAAACCGGGACGATAGAGCAGAGGATATGGGTTTGGAGCGGAGGGAGTGAGCACGGTCTCGTTAAACCAGAACGATACGGATGGAGCCGAGGGCACTGCTGGAGCGGAGAGCACGGGAATGACGTTGAAGGGTTGTGAGCACCATCTCAGTGAACCGGGACGAAACTGATGGAGCGGGGAGTACAGTGGAGGTTGAGGATTGCGAGCACCATCTTGTTATACCTGGACAACCAGTACCGACTGCAACCGGGATGACAAGTAGGTGGAGAGGAGGTTGTTCGAGGATCGGATAGAGTAGGTTTCGGGTCAGATTTTCATTTGTATCTTGGGCGGGGTTCTTGTTTCTCATTTTCTTGCTTCTCGCTTGCTTCTCGTTTCTCGTTTTTCGTTTCTTTCGTTTTGTTAGGTGTTCTACCTTGTGCTTTGGGATAGGACTTCGAGTTGAAGAGAAGGCAAGGAGAATCATGGAGGAGGAGACACATGTGCTTCGCACCATGTGGCTCGGGAGGAGTTGTGGTGGAAAAATCGCTCTCACCACTAAACCCACGAAAAGAGAGTGGATTTGCTGGTGGGTTAGAGGTGTTGAGGCTCGGCATCACGCCATCGCCAGGGGTTCACACTTTATATGGACGCGCGTGACACACATCCAATCATACATCTCATCTCATTTCTTCTTCTCTCTTTTGTTTCTTAGTCGAGAGCCAATCAAACATCATCTCGCTAGAACTACTCCCTCCCAACCCTCCTTGAAATGAAGCCGGTCATTTGCAGCTTTGTATTGGTTGCTGCCATGCGAGAATCCTTTTCACGGGTTTTCTCTCACACCGGTAGTTACATCTACCTGTTGAGAACTTATGTGTGGATCGAGTTCCCAAGTAATGGCAGATCGCAGGTGGTCTGATCTGACATAAGCTGCAGCCATGAAATGGGAGTAAATACCAGTGAGATGGAAGGTACAATAAATGATATAACAGCCCCTAGTCACCGATGCAAGACTATGAAGGTAAACATATCTCTGCAACCCACTATCTGATTTAATATTGAGTTGAGATATCAAAGAGGAAGTGATGGTTCGATGAACAGGTAAGCGGTTGTTGCCGAAACCTGTTTTCTGCATCAGCATACAGACCAGGAGAAAAGCAAAATGGATTTAGTTATTACATGGCAAACATCTGTCGGCATGAGGATAACCTACAGGGATGCCTCGCACTTTAGAAAGTACCGAACGTCAAATGGAAAAGTGGCACAACTTATCGAGATTGAGTAATCAGCCTAATGATTGGAGACCATAGCTATCTTAGTACAAATGCCAAGATCATAGAGAGTATACGAGTAACTCGCTCTATAAAAGAACTGCCTTTGCACCCACAAAGTAAAACAGTAAGCTCTAGCATCAATTCACAGTCAGAACACCCCAGTGGACAAGACACTAAAATATTATTGTTGTTTTCTACTTCAAAAATGTTTACTACATTTCAACAATATACTTTATGAGTCATTTTCGAAACCTTGATTCTATTGTCCTTTACGCACACACTCTTTATAAGCGAGCTATCACTCCATACGATTATCGTAATGCGAGTATTTTTATTTACACCTACGACATCGAGTACAAATACTTTCACTGGTTCTATATTCGAGAACTTCTCTCCGAATACCATAACCTATCAGTTCATGATTATGAGGACTGATCTGACTTTGACAATTCCAAAGATTATCTTTAGGATATATATGACTTCTGAGGAGTAGGCAGCTATACTTTACTGCTAAGTATCCCCGTAACAGTATAGTATTTTGGACATGTCCAAAAGTATTTATGACTACAAATTGTGTGGTTTGCAATAACAGGAGTTGCTGCACAATACGGTATTTAAATCACCCACAGGAACCTACGGTACAATACTTTTGCGCAGAGTACTGTTCACAGGGCTGCAATGGAATTTGCAGGCCGTGTTATACCTCACAAGCTGTATATCACCAAAGGCCATCGGAGCGAAGTCACCTACGATTACTCGATGATAGCCGCATCGGGATAGTACAAGTACCATCCCTGGACGTCATCGAAACTACACAGAATATCACCTGCACCGAGCAAAATCAGATGAGCTGTCCTGCAGTCAACCATACCACAGATAAGAAGTCTGAAGTAGTTATTGGGACTATGCCCTGCCAGCTCATGCCATCGATAATGCAAAGACAGCTGAGAGCCTGTAGATACGAAAGCACCTGCATTTGCAGCATAGCTGACGAATTCTCATATGTCCCTCACAATTGAAAGAATACCATTAGTCTGGAAGCAAAGAGATCGAAAGGATACGATAGGTCTGGACCACCGAAGTCCGAAGGACTGATGTCAATAGGGGTTCTATTCGTCTGAGTTAGAGATCTGAGCGGAAAAATACAGAAGGTCCGAAAGAGTACTGAAGGGCAGGAAGGGTATTGGTGTGAAGGGAAGGTTAGATAGAGGAGCTCATGAGAAAAGTGTAGATAGAAGTAATTGTTAGAGCGAGAAGATAGAGGTATAAAGACTTCTAGAATCTTCGAGAGTAGAAGGGCAAGCTTCTTGACGAGAAGAACAAGCTGTAACAATATACGCATTCGAAAGCCAAACATCTTTGTCTTAAATCTTTATCTTTAGGGACTTTCACATCCTGAGCGAATGTTTATAACTGTAATACCGGGAGTATCACTTCAGGTTTATCAGTATAAGTAGTATCCTTACTTCTTTCAGGACTTACTGTCAATGGAGTTTACGAAGATTCACTCAGGATGTGAAAGTCACTAATAATAACGATTCAAGACAAAAATGTTTGGCTTTCTAATACGTATAATATTAAGACTTGTTCTCCTTGTCAAGAAGCTTGCCCTTCTACCCTTGAAGATTCTAGAGGTCTTTATACCTTTATCCTCTCGCTCTAACAACTACTTCTATCTACGCTTTTCTCATGAGCTCCTCTATCTAACCTACCCTTCGCACCAATACTCTTCCTTGCCTTCAACGATCTTTCAGACCTTCCGCTTCTTTCTGCTCAGATCTCTAACTCAGATAAATAGAACCCCTACTGATATCAGTCCTTCGGACTTGTATGGTCTGAACCTATGGAATCGTCACGATCTCTTTGCTTCCAGACGAATGGTATTCTTTCAATCGTGAGGGATATAAGAGGCTTCATCTGCTATACTGCAAATACAGATACTTTTGTATCTGGAGCCTCTCAGCTGCCTTCGTATTATCGATGGCATGAGCTGGCAGGACATCGATCCACTAACCACCTTTAACTTCTTATTAGTGGTGTGGTTGACTGCATGACAGCTCATCTGATTTCGTTGGGTGTGAGTAATATTCTGTGAGGTTTCGATGATGTACAAGGATGACACTTGTACTATCCCGATATGGCTATCGTCGAGTGATCGGACATGACCCCACTCCGATGGCCCTTGGTAATGTTCAGCTTGTAAGGTGTAACAATAACTTCTATCACAAGCAAGTCCTTAGAGCAGTAAGGATACTACTTGTACTGGTAAACCTGGAGTGACGCTTCTGGTGTTACATTATATTGTTTGCAAAGAAACACTTCTGTTGAAGCCATCTTTCTACCCTCCAAGCGGTCAAAGATCCTTGACGCTTATATGCTTTTATATTCCAGATATTGGCTGCCACATCTCACAGGGAGAGTACAGATATCATGAGCCAGATTTCAATTTTATTACCAGCTGGGAAAAAACCTCTCTTCCTAAGGGAAGCTATCACTGTAAGCTTGTACTTGATGAGAACTACATCCAGTTAGCAATGGCAGTCACCATTGATCGATCGAAAATCAAAGCATTATACCATGCACACGTCCGAAAGCAGCAATCCCTCACATACCTTTGGATAGCTATCTTGCTAGGTCTAATCGGAACTATTGTCCTCTCAGATGTGTGAATGCCCCACTCACCAGACTATGAACCTTCATTACAGTTACAACAGGAAGATGATGCTAGGTTCCTTATTGATTGGGATTTCGATTTAACTCCCTTCTTCGGAACTTGGAACTTCTATAGCAGGATCTATCAAGGACAAGTTTGGATCATACTCTGAGCAATGACAGATGCTGAGTCTGATAGGATGATTGGAGAGGCAGTGATATTGGTATGAAGGGAAAGTGCATTGGTAGTAGCAGGCAATCTGGTGAAAGAAGTAGTTCGTTATGATCCCATTGTGCAGAATGATATCCCTGATTGGGTAGTTTCATTGGTAAACAGTATCGAGGCAGAGTGGAACCGAATGGATGCATTGATTACGCAGACTCAAACAAGCAATATCAAGATCAAAGAAGGGCTACCTGAGTTGGTCAGAGCATACGAAGTCCTGGTATATAGGCAAAACAAGATTTATAAATACTGTGGCTTTAGGAGTGGATAACCTGCAAAGGGCGCAGCTAGAATATCACACAGACATCGTTGCCCAGTTCCAGATATTTGTGGCCAATATCAGTACTGCAATTGCTATTGTAAAGGTACAGTTATCTGAAGTATATGAGGAATTATGTCTAGCTCTTGGAAAGCAAATACAGTCCTCATCAGCAGCATAGACCTCTCTCTCTGGCATATTGGCAAAGAGGGAAAAAGGGAAAGAGAGGCTTACTCTCCAAGTACATACACAATCGGAAAATCTTACCAGTATCAAACCAAAGGCCAATAAAGAGACTAAGAAGGTGACAGAACTCAAGAAGAAGGCAGACACTGAGAAGAAGCAGAGAGAAAGTAATATAAGGAAGATTTGAAGGGAGATGGAGAAAAAGTTCCAGGAATTCACAATGACCCTTATGACTATGCTATCAGATGAAACCACCAAGAAATCCATCAAGTCTCTAGCAAGGCCAGTTTTTGGAGATCAAGAAGGAGACATCAAACTAAGTGACGAAGGATTCCAGCTTCGTTACTATATAGGTATCAAAGGAGAAGGATACTGGGTCAAAAAAGCCATTACTCCAGACCCTGAAGGAGCCCCACCGCCACAAGGAGATTCTGGTTCGGAATCTGGCCTCTCTGGCTGTGAAGATGAGGAAGGAGGTGGAGATAGTGGTAATGGTGGTGGAGGAAGCAGAGGAAGTGGTGGAGGTAGAGGCGGAGGTGGAGGTGGAGGAGGGGGTAGAGGAGGTGGAGGAGAAGGCAGAAGCAGAGGAAGCAATGCAGGAGTTTACATCCAAGTCAAATACCCCTACCTCCTTCTGGCAGCACACATTATAGTACGCCACGTCCCAATCCTCACCTACCAGCCAGATCCTCCAAGAAAGGCAAAATGAAAATGCCTCCAGTCTTCAAAGGGGATAAGAAGGATCTCAAGGAAATTTATCGAAGGTGCATTCGATCAGTGGAAAGTTATCTACAGTACTTCCACGACGAATTCCACGATGATATTAATAATATCATATGTGTTGGAGGCCTATTAGAAGATAAAGCCCTAGCCTGGTATGCTAACCGCGAAGAGGACATGAAAAAGTTCTTTCAGGTTGATAACTGGAAGTCTTTCACCAGCACAATGGAAGAAAGATTCGTCGATAAGCAAGAGGAAGAGAAGTCCCTGCGATACATGAATGATCTGAAATACACTGAAAAAATTGAGGACTACCTGACGAAGATGGAAACCCTCAACTTTCAAGTATGTCTCAGCGGAATCTCTTACATCCATTCCCTTAAACAAGGAATGAATGAGGAAATTCTGAATCGAATGTCAACTGCAGAGGTACCACCTAAAGATGACACAGCCTTCATCGAATTAATGAGGCGAGTGGGTGTATCATGCGAAGATTGGTTGGCAGAGAAGACTAGGTGTCAGCAGAATCGTGACAACTTCCAAGCAAGAAGGGAAATAAGTGGAAAAGAGATGAGAATTAGGAGCAAGATAAGAACCAAGAAAAGAAGCCAGAGAAGGACAAAGATACTGACCCCAAGAAACCTCGAACAGAGAAGAAGGGACCAAAGCCTATTCACTCTGATAAGACTGAAGCCCTTAAGGGTATTCCTGAAAGTTTGCTAGAAGCAAGAGCCAAACACAACGAATGCAAGCGTTGTGGATCCTCTGAACACGATCGGTGGTTCTTCTGCAAAAATCCCATCAAGGCTTCATATAGTAAGAAGAACGAGAAGCCCAAGGATAAGGAGGAAGCTCCAAAGCAGGAGACTATAGCCTCCAGTTCGAAGGTCAGACCATGGAACTTGGCTGACAGGATCACAGCATCTGTGACTTATATACCTTCAAAGAGGTTGTATGAGGTAGATTCTGATGGTATAGAAATTGACGATTGAGAGGTGCTGGGTTTCTTATATCTTTTCTTAGGTTTAGGATTGCGATCTTTCCTTTCAGATATAGATGCCCACAAACTGTCATATCTTGAGTTTAGTTATACTGAGAAACAATTTCTTTCTACATAAAAGGGTGCCTGAGGATGAGTTCAGTACTCGAAATATGCTGGTCATATAGTACCCAAGTGCAAACATATGACTACCATATTATCGAATCAATAAACATCTCTAGGCTATAACCACTACTAGAACCACAACCCATTGCGGCTGGAACTGTGTCGAAAGGCAGTTCCGCATGGTTTCTACATGAAAAGACAGAAAGTGCAAGCCCTCAGCCGAAGCACCTCAACCTCAATTCAAGAAAATAAAGCAGTTACCTCCAGTATCAAAGACTGGTTCAAGACCCACAGTACGCATGTTTGCATCATTCAAGAACAAAAAGAATGTCCTGGTTAGAGTCCTTCTGGATACAGGGTGTAATATACCTATAATATATAAGCAGTGGGTCGAGACTAATGGTGTTCCATTGGTTACTCGAACAGAACCAAAGTCAGTTGAGAACTTCAATGGCGAGATTGTGGAAGAAGCTGGATGGCAGTATACCTTTCCTATTACTCTTCGGTACGAAAGCTATTATACCAAAGAAACCTTCGAAATCGGATCTATGGCGTCAGCAACTGATATCATGTTATCTTACTGGTAGATCGTCAAGCATGGAGCACTCAGAGGAATCACTGAAGAACGTGATATGCGCCAATTTACCTCGAAGTATTGCCATCTGCATTGTACGAAGGCGGCTGTCAGCTTCTTCTCAATTGAATATGACAATGGCATCCTCAAGTTTGGTACTGATCCACGATGGATTGGAGTAATTGGGTCTATGCATATCAATGCAGCAGGTAAAATGGAGATTGATTGGGTTGAGTGAATTCCATGGCAGTATTGAGACTTTCAGTCAGTTTATAATGGAGAAACTGCCAATGCTCTACCACCACATCGATTATTTGACCATGCAATAGACTTAAAAGATGGGGAGCAGCCTCCATGGGATCCCATCTATATTCTTTCTGAAAAGGAACTTTCAGTCCTTAAGAAGTATCCAAAGGAAATACTCGATTCTGGCAAGATTCGTCCAAGCAAGTCACCAGCTGGAGCACCAATACTCTTCGTCCCAAAGCCTCATGGAAGGGGTTTAAGGTTGTGTGTGGATTACAGAGGACTCAACCGCATCATGATTATGAATCGGTATCCTTTGCCACTTATGAACGAACTTAGGGATAGAGTTACTGGCTCAAAGCTTTTCACGAAGATTGACCTGAAGGCTGATTACAATCTCATTCGAATAAAGCCTGGTGACGAATAGAAAACAGCATTTCGTACGAGATATGGACACTATGAATACTTGCTTATGCCCTTTGGATTGGCAAATACGCCAGCCTCATTTCAAGATATGATGAACGAGATCCTGAGAGATCTAATCGATCATGAAGTTGTGATTTATATAGATGATATCCTCATCTGTACCAAAGATGAAGAAGAGCATGTACGATTGACAAGAGAAGTCCTTCGTAGATTACAGGAAAACAAACTTGGCAATAGCACCAGATAAGTACGAATGGCATCAGAAACAAGTTGAGTTTCTTGGCTATATCATATCGGGAGAAGATGTCAGTATGGCAGAGAACAATGTTGATACTATCCTGAAATGGGAAATGCCAGACTCAGTCAAGGACGTTCAGTTATTCTTAGAATTTTCCAATTTCTATCAGTACTTCATTAAGGACTTTTTGAGAATCTGCAGACCATAGACAGATCTAACCAAACAAACTGGTGAACGGTTCGATTGGAAGGCAAACCCATGCTGTCAGGTGGCTTTCAATTTGTTAAAAAAGCGTTTCACTGAGGTACCAATCCTTTGTCACTTTGAACCTGAACATCCTGTAGTTATTGAAACTCACACCAGTGACTTCGCTATCGGCGCTATCCTTTCCTAAGTGATTGATGGACGATTGCACCCTGTGGCCTACCACTTTCGCAAGATGAATAAGGCAGAGATTAACTATGAAATCCATGATAAGGAGACACTAGCAATAGTATCGGCTTTTATGGAATGGAGACGTTATCTCGAAGGCGTAGCCCATCAAATCAGTATGTTTACCGATCACAAGAATCTTGAGTACTTCACCACTACTAAGATACTGAATCGAAGACAAGCCTGATAGGCACAGGAACTAGCTGGTTATAATTTCAAGATATTCTACTGACCAGGCAGTGCAAATGGGAAACATAGATGTATTATCTAGGTGTTCGGAGTACCATCCTAAAAAGGGGGGAAGTAGTATCGAAGAAAACGAAAAGCAACCAATACACCGTGTTTTAAGACCCGATCAGTTGGTAACATCTGAAGGGGAAACAGTGCAGGTGACGGCAGCGAAGCTACGAGGCGAACAGATAATGATTTCTTCTGCTAAGTTGAGGTTAATCCCAGTAGTCAAGTTCAATTCTTGGTTATTAGAAGCAGTAGTAGATGCTGCAAATAAAGATACTGCATGGCAGGAAGAGTACGTTAGAGCAATGGAAGGAAGCCCAAGCCCTGATATCTCTTTCGAAAATGAAGCCCTTTATTATATAGGCAGGCTGCGAATCCCAGACGATCTACAGTTACAAAAGCAAATACTCGAAGCAGAACATGATTCGAAGGTAGCAGGACATATGGGACCAGACAAGACAATTGATTTGGTCCGAAGGAACTTCTCTTGGCCAGAAATGGAGAAATTCATCGAAGACTATATCCGCTCATGCCCTGAATGCCATAAGAACAAAGCAGTTTGTTATGCTCACTATGGACTTCTACAACCTCTCGAATTAGTATACCGTCCATGGAATTCAATCTCTATGGATTTTATCATCGATATATCTGTATCGGATGGTGGTTCATCAGTCTGGATTATCGTTGATAGGTTCACAAAGATGACACACTTCATACTACTGAAGGATGGCGAAAAGAAAGCCACAGTCCTGGTCAAGATCTTTTTGAAGGAAGTATAGAGATTGCATGGTCTGCCATCAAACATTGTATCAGACAGAGATTCCAGGTTTATATCAGCGTTCTGGTCTTCTTTGGTTGAAGCTCTCGATATTCAGTTGAAGATGTCTTCACCATTTCATCCACAGACTGATGGTCAAATGGAAAGAGTATACCAGATGTTAGAATGCTACCTGTGAAACTACTGCAACTATGAACAAGATAATTGGTCTGAGATGTTGTCAATGGCAGAATATACCTACAACAACTCACTTACCACTACGACTGGCATGTCACCTTTCTTTGCGAATTATGGGTTTGATCCTCGAACGAATTGGCCCATTGAAGCAGAGGCAAAGAATCCGGCATCAAGGAACTATATGCATTAGATGTCAAGTGTACATGACCTGTATCGAAAAGGTTTAGAGAAGGTACAAGAGACAATGGGGAGGTACCATGAAAAGCGTACTAAGGTACCTCTGAAGCATTCGGTTGGTGATCTAGTAATGCTAAATGGAAAGAACCTAAAGACCAGATGCCCCTCTAGAAAGCTAGATGCGAAGCTACATGTTCCTTTCAAGGTGTTAAAAGTACTCTCACCCACTGCATTAAAACTTGAATTGCCTAAGTGCTGGCAAATCCATAATGCTTTCCATGTCTCTCTCATTGAACCCTATCGAACAGCCACTGTTCCCATCAGACCTGCACCTGAACTTACCACCAACGAAGGAAACAAACTAGATTATGATGTACAAGGCTACGAATACGAAACAGGATATGAGGTTGATGAGATCTTGGGTAGCCAGTATAGCAAGGAACGAAAGAAGGTGCTATACCTGGTCAAATTGAAAGGATATTCAGATGAAGCAGAATGGACTGAGGAACCTTATGAGAACTACGATGACAAGGGGTTGTTGAAAGATTATCATAAGCGGAATTTCCAGGCAGCTAAAGACAAGAGATTGCGCTAGTACCTTTTCCCCACAAAGGGTTTTTAATGGCTAGCAAGATACCTAGGAAAAGGAATTGGTTTTTGGGCACAAGGGGTCATATTTTTACCAAGGAGGAAAGGAGAAACTTTGGATTTTGAGCACAAGAGGTCATTTTTACCAAAGGCAACGAAGAGCAGATTAGTATAGTCATTCAGAGACGAACTCTATAAGGAGGGGGGTAGTATTATACCCCACAAGCTATACATCACCAAAGGCCATCGGAGCGGGGTCACCTACGATCACTCGATAATAGTCACATCAGGATAGTACAAGCGCCATCCCTGGATGTCATTGAAACTACACAGAATATCACACGTACCCAATGAAATCAGATCAACTGTCATACAGTCAACCACACTACTCATAAGAAGTTAAAGGTGGTTATTGGGACAAGGCCCTACCAGCTCATGCCATCGGTAATGTGAAGGTGGTTGAGAGGCTATAGATACGAAAGCACCTGCATTTGCAGCATAGTAAACGAAGCCTCTTATGTCCCTTACGATCGAAAGGATACCATTCGTCTGGAAGCAAAGAGATCGAAAGGATTCGATAGGTCCAGACCACATAAGTCCGAAGGACTGATGTCAGTATGGGTTCTATTCGTCTTAGTTAGAGATCTGAGCAGAAAGAAGCGAAAGGTCCGAAAGAGCTTTAAAGAAAAGGAAGGGTATTGGTGCGAAGGGAAGGTTAGATAGAGGAGCTCATGAGGAAAGTATAGATAGAAGTAATTATTAGAGCGAGAGGATAGAGGTATAAAGACCTCTAGAATCTTCGAGGATAGAAGGGCAAGCTTCTTGACGAGGAAAACAAGCCTTAACAATATACGCATTGGAAAGCCAAACATTTTTGTCTTGAATCTTCTTAGTGACTTTCACATCCTGAGCGAATCTTCATAACTTCCATTGCAAGTAAGTCCTGAAAGCAGTAGGGATACTTCTTGCACTGCTAAACCTGAGGTGACGCTCTCGGTGTTACAATAAGGCAGAGATTAACTATGAGTTTCACGATAAGGAGATACTAGCAATAGTATCCACCTTCAAGGAATGGAGACGTTATTTCGAAGGTGTAGCCCATCAAATCAGTCTGTTTACCGATTACAAGAATCTTGAGTACTTCACCACTACTAAGATATTGAATCGAAGACAAGTCCGTTTGGTACAGGAACTAGCTGGTTATGATTTCAAGATATTCTACTGACCAGGCAGTGCAAATGGGAAATCAGATACATTATCTAGGCGTTCAGAATACCGCCCTAAAAAGTGAGGAGGTAGTATCGAAGAAAACGAATATCAACCAATACACTGGGTTGTAAGGCCTGATCAGTTGGTATCATCAGAAGGGGAAACAGTCCAGGTGACAGCAGCGAAGTTACAAAGCGAACAGATAATGATTTCTTCTGCTAAGTTGAGGTCAATCCCAGTAGTCAAGTTCAATTCTTGGTTATTAGAAGCAGTGATAGGCACTGCAAATAACGATGCTGCATGGCATGAAGAGTACGTTAGAACAATGAAAGGAAGCTCAAGCCCTGATATCTCTTTCGAAAACGAAGCCCTTTATTATAAAGTCAGGGTCTACATTCCAGACGATCTACAGTTACGAAAACAAATACTCGAAGTAGATCATGATTCGAAGGTAGCAGGATATATGGGATAGGACAAAACAATTAAACTGATTCGAAGGAACATCTTTCGCCAAAGATGGAGAAATTCATCGAAGACTACATCCGCTCATACCTTGAATATCAGAAGAATATAGCAGCTCACCATGCTCGCTACGGACTTCTACAACCTCTCGAATTAGCATACAATCTATGGGATTCAATCTCTATAGATTTCATCATCGATTTACCTGTATGTGATGGTTGTTCATCGGTCTGAGTTATCGTTAATAGGTTCACAAATATGGCTCAATTCATACCACTGAAGGACGACAAAAAAAAAGCCACAGACCTGGTCAAGTGTTACGGGGATACTTATGACTCAAGTATCGTCATAAGTATGGCCGCCTACCGTTTAGAAGTCGTAAGTGTCCTGAAAATCTTCTTCGTCGTGAAAGAGTTCAGAAAAGGACTCTTCTTCGTCCTCGTCTTCAGACGGGTTGTGGTAATAAGCCGAAGGAAGTTCACCGGTGTAGAACCAGTGACAATATTCGAAGGCGATGTCGTAGTGAGCAATGAACGCACGCGTATACCAAAAGTCGTGAATGGTAACTGCTCGTTCACTAAGGGCGTGTGCGTAAAGAACAATAGAATCAAGATCCCAAAAATGTAAAGACATATATTCTTAAGGT
>MU122165.1:42687-160677 GCA_014904905.1 Wilcoxina mikolae CBS 423.85 | reverse complement strand
AGTAGCATGCCACCCTAAGTGTTCGGGTCTGATGAATCCGCCAGCTAAGTGTCGTGACTATCGCTGTTCGATCGAGAAGGTGCACTGCCCTCGCGCGGGTTAATCATTCCGCTTTGTCTGGGCTCGGTATTGGATATGCGTAGTTTTGTCGCTCAGAGGATAGGATAGCTGCGGGTGTGATGTTGCCCATTCATAGTGACAGGTGGTCAACCGCAGATTGCCATGGATATCCTCCGTACCTCGTGCACCTGCTAAGGGACAACCCCTAACATCAAGATCTTCCTAAAACTTGAAGAAGTATGGAAATTCCATGGTCTGCCATCGAACATTGAATCAGACAGAGATTTCACGATTATGTCTGTATTCTGGTCTTCCTTGGTTGAAGCTCTCGATATTCAAGTGAGGATATCTTCACCATTTCATCCACAAACTGATGGTCAAACGGAAAGAGTAAACCAGATGCTAGAATGCTACCTGAGGAACTACTGCAACTACGAACAGGAAAACTGGTCTGAGATGTTGCCAATGGCAGAGTATGCTTATAACAACTTACTCACCACTGCAACTGGCAAGTCACCTTTCTTTGCGAATTATGGGTTCCATCCTCAAACGAATTGGCCCGTTGAGGCAGAGGCAAAGAATCCGACATCAAGGAACTATATTCATTCGATGTCAAGTGTGCATGATCTGTGTCGAAAAGGTTTAGAAAAGGAACAAGAGACAATGGGAAGGTACCATGATAAGCGTACTAAGGAACCTTCGAAGCATTCAGTTGGGAATCTAGTAATACTAAATGGAAAGAACCTCAAGACCAGATGCCCATCTAGAAAGCTAGATGCGAAGCTACATGGTCCATTCAAGGTGCTAAAAGTGCTTTCACCTACCGCATTAAAGCTTAAATTGCCTAAGTATTGGCGAATCCATAATACTTTCCATATCTCTCTCATTGAACCCTATCAAACGGCCACTGTTCCGATCAGATCTACACCTGAACTTGCTATCAGCGACGGAAACGAATTAGGTTATGATGTACAAGGCTATGAGTACGAAACAGGCTATGAGGTTGAAGAGATCATGGGCAGCCAGTATAGCAAGGAACGAAAGAGGGTGCTATATCTGATCAAATGGAAAGGGTATCCAGACTAAGCAGACTGGACTGAGAAACTTTATGAGAACTTCGATGACAAGGAATTATTAAGGAATTATCATAAGCGGAATCTCCAGGCAGCTAAGGACAAGAGGTTGCACTAGTACCTTTTCTCCACGACGGGTTATTAATGGCTAGCAAGACACCTAGGAAAAGGAATTGGATTTTGGAGTACAAGGGGTCGCCTTTTTACCAAGGAGAAAAGGAGGGACTTTGGATTTTGGGTACAAGAGGTCATTTTTTACTAAAGGCAATAAAGAGCAGATTAGTATGATCGTTCAGAGACGAACTCTACAAGGAGAGAGGTACTGTTATACTTTACAAGCTGTATATCACCAACGGCCATCGGAGTGGGGTCACCTACAATCACTCGATAATAGCCACATTGTGATAGTACAACCGCCATCTCTGGATATCATCGAAACTATACAGAATATCACTCACACCCAACGAAATCAGATGAGCTGTCATGCAGTCAACCACACCACAGATAAGAAGTCTAAAGTGGTTATTGGGACGATACTCTGCCAGCTCATGCTATCGATAATGCAAAGATAGCTGAAAGGCTGATGATACGAAAGTACCTGCATTTGCAGTGTATCTGACGAAACCTCTTATGTCCCTCACAATCGAAAGGATACCATTCGTTTGGAAGCAAAGAGATCGAAAGGATATGATAGGTCCGTACCACAGAAGTCTGAAGGGCTGATGTCAGTAGGGATTCTATTCATCTGAGCTACAGATCTGCGTGGAAAGATACGGAAGGTCTGAAAGAGTGCTGAAAGGCATGAAGGGTATTGGTACGAAGGAAAGGTTAGATAGAGGAGCTCATGAGAAAAGTGTAGATAGAAGTAATTGTTAGAGTGAAAGGATAGAGGTATAAAGACCTCTAGAATCTTCGAGGGTAGAAGAGCAAGCTTCTTTATGAGAAGAACAAGCCTTAACAATATACTCATTGGAAAGCCAAACATCTTTGTCTTGAATCTTTATCTTTAGTGACTTTCACATCCTGAGAGAATCTTCATAACTTCTATCACAAGCAAGTCCTGAAAGCAGTAAAGATACTACTTGTACTGGTAAACCTGGAGTGATGCTCCCGATGTTACAGGCCGTGCAATCACATCAATAACTTGAGAAGGCAAACTCAAGAACAGTCCCAACTCACAGGACCCTTTATGTTTCCCTCTCGACAATTACACAATGGCCAGTCACAGATACCGATTGACGTTCAGAGTGGGCCAGTTGACACCAATATCATCGGATATCGTCAAATCCAAACAGCCCTTGAAAGCCTTATCAGAATGGATGAAGAAACTGCAAGAGCAGTATGAGCGCCGATCGAGGAGGCAGTACTTGGAGTTCAGAGGAACAGAGGAAGATACAGAGATGACCCACTCAGTACAGGCTCACATCAGTCGTCTGGATCAGGAAATGTAACGCTTAATCTAAGTGTGCAACAGTGAGAAGGAAGCAATTGAGGAGGAATTCGAAGATGTTCGGCTCGACTGTTAGCTCTTCAGCCAGCAAATGGAAACAGACAGAACTCTAGGACAGCAGATCCTAGAAGGACACAAGGAGCAAATACAGATACTGAATGCAGTACTGAGAGAGACAAGAACCGGAATGAGTTGTCTTCAACAACAGAATGATTGGATGGTTAAAGAAGTCATGGAAGAATTTGGAATTTTACGGAAACAGATCGAGTGGTACGAAAATCAGCTAAAGGCACTGATGGTTAAATTTTCAACCTGGGAATTAACAATTAAAATGCAACAAGAGAAAATTGCCAGGTTAGAAAAAGTTGTGGAGGAACAGGTTCCCTCGTGGGGAGATTTTGAACTACTGGAGGGATACTTCTTGTACTGGTAAATCTGAAGTGACGCTCTCTGTGTTACGCCTGGAGTGACGCTCCCGGTGTTACATTGGTGATGGTGATGAAATGATTCAGCGAAACGGCGGATGAACGGAAGCCGTCTCGCACGGAGTATAAAAATGTGCTTCATCTTCTACTACGACTTAAGACCATCACTGTGTGTATTACTATATACTACTTGGCTCACGTCATCTAGTCATGACGGTGCCCGTTTGGCCGCATCGTCATGACTAGATGACGTGAGCCAAGAAGTATATTGTAATAGTGCGTCATCGCGAAGCTCCGAGTCATGTATCTGTGGTGAGATACAACCCAATAGTACAGTGATATTTCATGACGCTCGCTAATGATATACATACTAGGTGGTTACTTAAATACTAAGTACAAAGCAACTCAAACTGCAAATCAAATTACCGTGATGTTAACGTTAACCCGTTGAGTGACCGACTCCTATTAAGTTTCACCAAACCTGTGGCTTATCTCACAACTGGACCATAAACAAAAAATGACACTCGCAATTAAAACCCCATTTCATGATATCATGTTTCGTGCGGGTAGGATATAGATCTATAGGAACTTTAGAAATCAATCCAACATAATTAACCCACTCCCGTGTCTTGGCAATTGCAATTGCTCCAGCTAAGCTTTGCAATTTGAGGATCGTATCTGCACTACCTGTCAGCCTGGCACAGAGTACAGTGATGTTGATATGTATAACATACGAATCCTTTCTGTCGAGTTGTACACCTGTTAACCATTTCAAGCATTCTCGGAACCGGAAGCTACAGACTCGCTGTACTTGAACTTCGGGCGATTAGGGTGGTCCCTGAATTGAACGTGCATAATCTTCCAGTCCTCCGCCTCAGATTTCCGGTATTTACCAACAAACAGATGCGGGCGGTCCAAAGAAATGCCTGAGTTATGGTACGATATATCGTCATCGTCCTGATCGGCAAGCTTCGGGTACTTTCGCCTCCATTTTGTGGGAAGGTTGTCTGTATGGATGATAGTGTCAAAGTCATTTTCATGATCGCCGCTTCCTTCGAGTTTGTTGCCCGGATTGAAAGTGTTAACACTGCGGCCACACTTTTCGCAGCATGTTCCAGGCACATGAGGTGGAAAGGATATCAGCTTTTCTGTGCAGCTATTGACAGCCTGGACCCAGTGCCGCGTGAGTTCGAACCTTTTGCTGAACGTTTTGGAACAATATCCGCAGCCAAAGATTTTTGGGGCTTTCTTTTGGGGCGTCAGGTGGAGACTATCTCCGCTGACACTTGTGGGTGGTGTTTCGGGACCGTATTGTTGCGGAGCCTAGGAGATTTGCTTGCGTCAGCCCAGTACCCGAACACTTATCCGAGTATCGTTCAATATGGCAATGTGCCTCCCATGAGAGTCGATCTTACCGACCAGAGAGGCCCAGGCGCACGGTAACCACATGTCCGGATTGAAGACACACCCGCATTCAGGGCTCGGATATGGTTGAGCATACACCTCTAGGTGAGAGAAACAAATGGCTACACACCTCGCTGTCTGCCGCACCAGTGTTGGAGCTATCTTCCGCATCGACTTCCATCCTGTCCAGCCCCAGCTCGTCAAGAAAATCCTTGATGTCGTTGAGATTTTCGAAGCGTATCGGTAGCGTATCAGACGGAGAAATCTCGGCGTTATATCCCGGGGCACTGCCAGCTACCTGGTTCACCAAGTAATTAAGTTGCTCACGCAATGCGTCGTGATCGTTCGATCTCGACTCCACTTCTCGAGCTGCAGCCGGATAATCTGGTAGGCCAAGATTAGGCAGTCTTGTACGAATGTTCTCCGTTAAGCTTTGCCTTTCGCTTTCCTGAATCGGGATACCTCTGGACTCAATACTATGCACCGCAAACTGTACCAACCTCTCGAGAAGGGCTGTGCCACTGAGGGCCATAGATTCTCTAAGAATTCGGCAACGGGTTCTCAGCCAATCATCGAGGGGAAACAAGATGAAGTTCTCTAGATCTGAATTCATTGCTGGAACGTATTTGAGGGTGTGCAAGGTTTAGGTCTGTTTGGCCATTGCGTCTGTCAGATATAGACTCTCCCAATGCTAACCAGAGTACAGGTGTTCAGAGATATCTTACTTGTTAGACTTAATTAAGCAAGAACAAAGCGACGATAAGAATCACTACTGAGGATTCGATAGATGGGTTAGGGTTGAAACGTTCTTCGATGGCAACAATAACCAGAGCCGAATAAGTTCAGAAGGGAAGTTGCAGGCGGCTTCGAAGTGCTAGTGTACGCGAGGGGGCTTTCGGCGTCGGAGGCTTATCGGGAAGGGGAATCTGTGGTGTTGCACTTCTCAAGGGATTTTTCCGGCCTTGGTTTCACGCGAATGATTTTAATCCAAATCACTTGTGCAATTGCACAGACGATCTGGTGTCTGTGGCAGTGTGTGGCTAGAGCCTTGTTGTGGTTCATTGGTGGTTTCATGGATCCAAGCTTTCAGAAATAACTTCTAGCTGGTGACTCAATACTGAGCACACAGTCCGTTGCATATAATTATTTGCTGTGCACACAAACTTTCATGAATATTTAGGTCTCTCGCGATGTTTGCCGCAATAACGCCAACAATTAATTAACCGCACGTATCAGAATATCGATATAGATCCGAGTGAGAGCTGACTCTGCCATCATGCAATTCCGTTTTAGGAATTAATATGTTTTGCCTTGTTTTATTCTGCGGGAAGCTTACTCGCCAGACCCACGATCAACAAACGCCGTCGCGTTTGCTCAAAGATGAAAATCTAACTGTCATAGAAGAACTGCAAAATCCGCAGATAAGATATTGCGGATTCTCATATGACATTCTAGCAAAACATTGAGTTCCAGAGTTTTCCCATGGTACGGTTGCACAAAGATATTGACCTGATAAAACAACAATGCGACAACAGTGGCAAAGTCACGTGCCACGCTTCTCACTGAAGAAGCGACAAGTGTGTTCATACCGAAACTCACATCTTTCTCACATAAGATATTTAATTATAGTTACAGCAGATTTGCTGCTGCTGCTCTCGGCCAGCAAACCCAAGTGAAGGAGGCCCTGGCGAGGGGAGGGGGTTTATAGGAAATCCCGAAGCCTGCCAAGCTGCCTACCAGCCCAGGACTGCCGGAGTGTATCGGGAACTATCAGCATGTGGGAGAGCCGGCACACTTCATTGGGCCGATACCTTCTTATCTCAAGAAGCAAGTGTTTGCACATGCTCCGAACCCGGGCGAACCCCGGCAACGATCCCGGACCGAGTTTATAGGCCTGGCCAAGCTACCTACTAAGTACTTACCTAAGTATCAGCCCGGGACTGCAGGGACGTTAGTCCAATACCTATCGGGCCGGAAGTTCCGGAGTATATCATGAACTACTTTACTGCGCGTACGACAGCCGGCTCATTCCATATGCCCGCCTTCTTACTCGAGGCATATACTAAGTACTTGTTTGTACTTTCGTGCCACTGCCTAACCTGCGGGATCACTAAGAAGCGTCTTCCTTGACGGGCACAGCTCCTACTTATATCTCAAGAAACGAGTGATATCAGTTCCGACCCATTGACGAATTCTGTCCGTTCGCAAGCTGGTTGGACCAGTTTGCGAACTTTGTCCGGTTCGCGAATTGGAGATCCAGTATGCAACCTCACAGAAATACTAGGTGCTAGTGGACATTTAATCCTGCAAGGTCAGTCTGGAAACGGTATTTTTCCTTGTTGGAAATCTGCTCAACACCATACTGTCCAAATAGATACTGCAAGCGGTAGATAATAATAACAGTATTGCTTCTGGAATTCACGCATAGTACCTACTATCTATTTCTAATGCTCTTTCTTGTACACATGTACACTTGCAAGCTAAAACCAAGAGTCATGCTGGATAGAGGAAGCGCAAGGGTGGCTGCATGAAGTTATACGATGCACAGTGGTAGTGACTTGATAAGGGCTCAGCTGTAGCTTCATGTTAAATTCAAGGAAGCTCGAAGAGTTGAACTTGAAATTCACAGGCCAGGAGGTTGTTGAACTAACTATCATGTTCACTCCCACAACTTGTGATAACTTTAAATGTGTCTGGATTCGGATAAACTGGTCAGTTCGCGAACCTCTTATCCAGTTTGCGAATGGGACAAAGTATCGCGAACCGGTCACTCCAGTTCGCGAACTGGTGGGTTCACTAATGGGTCGGTACATATCTGAGTCGTTCGATCATAATCCATCATTCACATGTGGGTAGAATACTTGGTGTTGTGGTTGAAGGGGAAACGAGGGCGCCTCTGATCACCATAATCTGTAGGTTTTTGCCTTAACCCTCAATACAAACTCCTTCTCTCAATCTCAACTTGAACCTAGTTCCAAATTTAAAATTTATACACCAGGAATTCGACGGAACGGTGTGAGTAACTGTGCGTATGCGCAATGATAATATTTAGCGAGTCCATGCCTCTTTAGCTTAGAAGCCAGTAACTAGTGTACGTACCTAAGCACCTTAAGCTTATGGGAACCTCTTTCGGTACTCTAGTTTAGAATTTCGTAGTTGGGGCCGGTCGTAAGCGGGGAATATTAGACAAAAGTTACTGTTTTGTCGACTCAGGTAAATTGGGCTGCTTAGCATTTTCAAAGACCCTCACTCTACAAACTCTGACGTACAGAATTGCCTTGTCCAGTGGTTTTGTGGTCGGCGTCACCGGTTAACTACTTACCTACTGTGTTGGCGGATAGGCCGCGCGGCGTATACGATCGCGATAGTTGTTTTCGATTAAACCTCCATGCGGAAATACTATTGGCTGCTCCAAATTTAGTGAATCTTACATGACAGTATAAGCAGAGACTTGGAGACGATTCAAAAATGCGAGTGACCGTTCATGATCCCGAAGATCCCGATGCCTTGAAGCCTAAAATAAGTGAAACATAGAGTGTGTTTCACCACCCGTTTGCACGAGTACGCCAATGCAGTAGATACTGTAGGGCTTTTCGGTGTCACTGTACGAGGAGGTCAGCCGGCTAGAAAATCTCACTCAATGTGGCAATACGATATATGCGCAATTCAAGCCATACCTAAGCAAGAACTGAGGTACTTACTCCGGATACCGACCACTCCCGATCTTACTCACCGTAACCAGGTAAATGCTGATAATAACGTCTCTGCAGCGAAGCGAAGATCGATCATTGTCTATAAAATTAGGCACAAAACCCTAGATCTTGGTGAGCATGATTAACATCACCATGGAAACCGAACTGCCGAATAAGGGGAATTAGACATGAATCCAATGTCATTATTACCCATGAGTTGTGGGTTTTTAGGCATTCACTAGCACTAAGACTAACATAAACATACAAAACCCACCGATTTCCGCGCTTCCAAAAATGGTTACCTTCACCTGTGTTCCAACCAGCCGTGATGGTTGTGGAGACCGTAGGGCCCTGTAGGCATAGTCCAAGAATATCTTTCCCTAGTATTGATCGCGCGAAAATCTGGGGCTAGGTCTGGACTGCCGCGGGATGAACTATTGGGATGTGATGTTGAATATGGAACATACATTGAAGTTAGCGTCTTTTCTTATCTGTCATGAGTCGGTCCTGGGCCAGCTCGAGCTGGGTGATCCTTCATTTTTACGCGCTTAAACTTCACTGACTTGTTGATTGGGAGAAAACTCAGACTACAGATCAGGTTGTGAAGGAGAATGACTATTATCAACCTACAGAAGTTATTACCACTGCCAGTGGAGAGTCTAGAATTCTTTTTCGGAGATTGGTATCGATAAAGATGTCTGCTGCAGTTCGCTCTACTGTACATACTGACAAAATAAGCAAAATGACCGAAGACTCGAGTCCGGGTGGAGATCAGGTCCTCGCACGAGCCGAGTCGCTCGTGCTGGGGTACGGATTCGGTTCCTGTGCGTTCCTACCGCCAAAGGTGGCCAAAAATAAGACGAGACTGTATCTTTCAAAGCTCGACCAACGTTGAAAGTACAGCTGGACCAATCAATTTGCCATTGAGTGCGGCAACTACTTGCGTAGGTCCGAACGTGTTGTGGATAAAACGGCTTGCGAGTATCCCCCGCCTCCCCCCCCTCGATATATAGCCACCATTGAAATTTCTTGCCCTCTCTCCATCCATCCATCAACAGTATCACAACACGTACCAATCTGTGAACTTCCAATATCTATTTGTCGTCGGTTGGTACGAGAGCTGACTGACCCCAAGTTTCGAGAGCAGTGATTCCCGGAATTTTCGTCCATTCCATCTAGACGAAACACCTTTACTAGTTCTGTATGTCGAGGGCTTTCTCTCTTCTGGCTGATCTCGGTTCTTACTAACATCTCGTTTGGTTCCAAGTAAGCTACATTGATCAGATCGATATCATGTCGTCTACCACCACCCTTTCACAGACCACGTATATCCAGCGCTTGAGAACCCTTCACAGATATACGTCGACATTATGTAGCACTGTTTCATCCAAATTTGCACCCAATGCCCAAGAGTCACCTCCGCCAGCGGCTGATGTTCCGGCCGTCGAGGCTAAGCTAGCACTGGGTCGATACCTAAGGCAAAGCGAAGATGATGAAAGCGTAGTTGTCTATTCACGTTCTTGGGGTTCAAAGGGATCAGGGAATTGAGCTGATATTTGCTTTTTGTTAAACTCGGGCAATCATTGGATTTTCAAGTTTCGGCGTTATCCCCACTCACCGATGTCTATCCAATTACGTGACAATATTTTCATTCTACCCGAGACAGTTCAATATTTTGCCAATGTATCTCTCAGTCAATTTCAAATCCGACCGGCTGAGAATCGTAGCCCATATATTGTTGTTATATGTACATGATGCACATCAAAACAATTGAGCTTCAACGATGCCTTACTGACTCCGAGCTGAAGCAGACGAAGTTGGTATTCTGAAGTAAACAGGGGCGGTCTCCGACTTTCTGTGACGACCTTGCAACTGGTATTAACCCCAGATTTTATTTATTCCCTGATAATTTAAAGTTGCTTGTGGTTACCACGTGGAATTGTGGGATCAGTATTCAATGCACGGCTCTGATGTATCAGCCCCCACAGCCCAACAACAATTGTTACGGTCTTTTCCCGGGTATGGCTCTGCTTTCATAACACAAGATACTTGTATATTTCAGAAAAATAAGCAAGGACAGCTGTTGGAATGGAAAATCCCGCAATGATATCAATAAATCAGAAAGATAATTGATCGTATTGATCGGTCACCCGTGGATGGCACTTATCGACGAAGCTGCAAGGCGAAGCTGCGTCTAATAGTATGGTTTCAGTCCAGGTTTTTGGGTATTTAAGGGTGGCTATTCCTGGGACGTAGAATAAGGCGAGCGGAGGCGGTGGGTTCGATTTGTGCGTGATACGGTCCATCATGCGGAATGAAGTCGTTTCGTCGTGCCAAGATTTAGAATAATAGTTGCGGATAACATTGCAGCGAGCGTGATGCTCCGGATGCAGCGAGCCACAAAGCTCAGTATGGTAGGTGGAACAGAGTTTTCGTTACAGTCACAGTATGGCTCTTGGACCTGAAACTTCCCCGTTACACCACTCTCGAGACTCAAAATGCGAATAACTGTTCTATAAAGATATATGAGCAGAGGTAAGAACCGAAAAAAAAGGGCAGGGAATCCTATTTTCCATTGGCGAATACCACGGAACCCCACTTCTCGCCTTCTGGTTGATCAATATTGCTTGTAGGAAACACCTCAAGATCACCATCACAAACCCCTAAATTCAGAACAGAAGGTGTCACAGCAAGCCGGTCAGTTAAAAAATAAGGTCACATCTGGAGGCCGTCAGAAGCTCACCTTCGCCAGAGTGCACGGGGACGCCAGCGAGTAGAATTCAAACTATCAGTGAGACTTGCATATATATAGAGGGGTCCTGGGAGAGTCCATAGACCTCAAATGTGACTGATTTGCAGATTGTTGGGTTGGCTGTTGAGTGCAGTCGGGTGTGTTTGACAAGAACCGGGAACTAATGTTTTCCGAGCATCTGAAACGCGATTCCTTTTTCTATCGGCTACCCAGAACTCTGAAGCTACTGTAGCGAGAGTTAAGGCACGAATAACAGCTCGCAAATAGATTAATGTCAGTTGTAATTGCATACGGGCGACATCTTGCGTTGACCAGAGATGACAAAAACGGAGATAAGGAGGATAAAAAGCGCAGGTTACCTACCTACGTACATGGAGTCGACGAAGGGTACATATGCACATGCCTGTGTAGAATTCTTGGGAAGCTTAAGTTTTTGTGTTATAAATTCTAAATGTTGTTTTGGTTACACTGTGATGCTTCTCTCTTGCTCAGTTTGGTTAGCAGTCCCTCTAATTTTCTCCTTTACCGAATTCTCGCCTTCCTCGCCTCACCACCGCCGGCGGCGCGGCCCGCAAAGTGCTGGGCACGTCAAACTCTCAATATGTTTCTCGAATAAAATTCTGACGGGAAATATGAGTTGTGTATTTCCTTTGATTAAAGCTTTATGCTTCCCGCATTCCTCTTCATTTTATCGATCGCGATGAATTTCAATCCCAATTATTAAATTCAGTATTTCCAAAACCGCGGCACTGGCTCAACCCTGCGTACTTCAAGCGGTTGTACATACCGTATTATCTCATGATCAGTCATAAGAGAATTGGTGGCGATTTTCTTGGTAATAGAGCACTATAGATGTATGGAGCGACGTTTTATCTGACGCAGATTCGAAAGAAGGGTTTTAAGAGTGAGGTTACCGGAATTCTGGAAAACTTATGCTACCTTTAATTGAACCCCACTACCAGACAATGACTGGCTTCAACGCCTACTCTAGATTCTTTCATAACTAGGATTATACGGTACTGTGCATGGATCCATGGATCTGTAGAGTAGTCTACTCCAACATTCATCACTCGACTTCTTGGCTATTTTTAGCTGGTTATGTGACGCGGCTCGATTGGAACTTCTCGAACCTCTGGCCTGCGAGAAGCTTGTGAGCGGCTGGAAATTTTGGTCAGTCCAGGCCAGCTAGAAAATTTTCACTGTGAAGGCCAGGCGGTGTTTGCCATATGTTGCATCGGAGAGATCACGAGACACTGGATATTCACTTCAAAATTGAGCACCAGTAATACGTTGTTTTCTCGTGCCCAGATGCTCTGCCCTAGCTCGTACCTCGCTAGCGCAGAAGCATGGCGTAGCGCATGAGTCGAAAATCCGAGCTTGCGAGGATTTAAGGCTCAACAGGCGCGCTACGCCCTCCTTAAGTCTGGGCACGAGAAAAAATACGTTGGTGCACAGTATTTATTTGCAAGTTGCATTCTACTATAGCTATAGCTATATATCAAGTATATGAAGGTACTAATACTAATTATAAGTAGTAGTAATATGCGCATTATATTATTCTGCATCGTGCACCAAATTTGCAAATGATTGATATTGAACATTAATGCGTTTGCACATCGACAACGTCAACAGATAATTGAACCTGCATGAGCGAAGGATACACGCTTGAATCATCGCCGAGATTCTTGTCCAGCTTCACTGCTGATACGATTATAAAGTTAACTGGTTGACGTCTTAATTTGGCCAGAGGTAAATATCTCGCGTGCACACGTACGGAGGTGTATATACTGGCACCAATTGCAATCGTCGGAAACAGAACCGCATGTAAGATGAAGTCATCCCAAGACTTTCACGGATCCTTTGCGGTTGTTAGGTGCTCAGTAGCCAATCGATATCTCCGTTGGGCCCAACATACTTACAGAAAGACAGAAGGTGCTCATCGAAAATGGAAATCATCTGACATGCGTCAGCAAGTGAAATGACGTATGAACCTGCTCCAGAGCTCTCCTCGTGGACCAGAGAAGTGATCCAAAAGTGAGGACAGTTTTTGGCCAGCACTACTACAGGCGCGCTGGCCGCGCGCATGCGTAATGTCCTACTCATTGGTCAAGCACCAAATAAACTTCCTTGGCCGACGTGCAACAAGAGCCATCCCGCCAATTGCAACAGTACAATTGTGCGCCGATCTATGCTAGTCATCTAAGGAAATCTTGCCAAGGACTTCGCCAACTGTGGGGAAATACCAGAACGATGATGTTCAGACGCTGAACCAACATGTTCGGTGTTGTTGAATGGCATACCTAACATCCGTTCGCAATATGTACTGCATTTCCTGGGTGTTGGTAAGTATGGCTTCAAAATTACCCTTCGTCTCCAACTCCGAGGGCGCGATAGTCGGTGAGTTAAAATTTACAAACAGGGAGGGTATCGTTCACCGAATGTCACCCATGTGGCACAGATGGCTCCATTTGAGTCGGAGTGTGACGTCGTAAGTCTTGTGCGACGGAGCATGCGACCGCAAAGGGCCCGTGAAAGCCATTGGGGCCAGATGGGTCTGTAGTATATGGGTGTCGTTGTTTATAAGCGGTGTGACGTGTACGACTTAGAGTATTAATCTCGAACTGCTAAGAATATTGTCAGTATTGATACGTATATATGAGCTTGGAAAGGTTGTATTTAACAAGCAAACAAAATAACAAAGTACAAATCTCGCAAAAATAAATGCCAGACGTCTAGACTTGTTCGCTCCAACTATAAAGGGTACGTTGTACCTACCATTATCTCTTAACTCATACATCCGTCTAGACTCTTGCACCAAATACTATGCTTTGGTAAACGCAGCATCACCTGCTGCTGTTTCGTGATGGCGTTGCATCTTTCAAGTTTCAACTCCTGGTAAATTGTTAATCCGATAGGTAGTAGACGAACTTTCGAAAGGTGTAAGCAACCCAAACAATCTGCTTTGAAAGACTGGAAGCGGCCGTATTAACTGCGAACAATAGACCGCTCACACCACTACGTAGCTGCTCGATGGGAAGTCCAGGCTCCTCGTACGTCATGACTGTACTAGAACTTGAGGAAGAGAGATCAGCTATGCTTCGTTCAAGCTGTTCAATCCGTCAGACATGGGGATGGGTGCACTTACCAGCTTGTAGTTGGTAAAGTAAGTCCGCCACGCTTCTGGTTAATCGCCGGGACGATCTGATGGGCTCGCGAAGAACGTTACAGCGCCTTCGCCCACGAAGATGGACAAGAGCATCTAGATCTGCGAACGAGCTCATATCGTGGATGAAGTAGAGACGCAAGGTTTAGAGGAGAGCGAGCGAACCGTAGCCTAGAGAAGCTTGCAAACTTGGAAGACATGTGCAGTTTTGATGTGGTTGAGGAGCGGAAGATTCTCAAGTTTGTTACGTTACGGAGTTGACGAAGTTGATTGAGGTGCGCACTTAGAGATTCGGGAAGAAACTGGAATCGCGATCTGATGATATCGAGACAGATGTGAGAGGTTGAAGTAAGGTTGACAAGAGCCCAAGCAGGACCCAGGATTCGGACTGTGGACTGAAAGTTTGTCGGTACCGAATTTCCGGATGGAACCCTGGCGGTGGTGGGGATGGAGAGCTGGCACGATGCGGAGAACCTTCACGACAGGCGTTTCTTGAAAACTTTGCAAAAACTTCTGAGACGCTTGAGGACCTGATTGTCGCTGTACCTATGAGGAATTTTGATAGAATATTTCTGAAGTTAAGCATGAAGGTTGGCTATGCCTAGGTACCGTCGGCACGTTCATTAACACCTTGAAGTTAATATCAACGTTCCCGTTACGTACCGCCTTAACGATAACACGATCTCAGTATATTATGGCCAAATACAGGTGCGATTGGGCGCGGCATCCGTCCGGACCCCATAAAGATCTGTCACAAATGCTGGTCGTGAAGGTGTGGGAGACTGGCCAGAGTGGTCAGGGGTGCTGAAATTCTCAGAAGCCATTAGAAGGACTGAAAAATGCCGCAAACGGCAAGCTTGAAAGCCACAATCTGCTCGAGAAATGTTGAGCTGGCATTTTTGCGCATCATAGTCATTAAGCAACCCCGCTCATATTGAAGCAGACGGTTCGGTGTTGCCACGGTAGGGGATCCAGAGTGGTGGGATTTTCAACGTCTCGTTTCCGAACCGCTCGCTGGGTTTAAACGTTTGGAGTATTGCAGTCTTGGTACGTACCTGTTTTTTCGAGTTCACCCCATGCCAGAGGTTGTAATTTTGGAGGTCCATCATCCTTCCTACCACTAATAGACGGAAATACGTACGGATACATGTACAGGTGGATATCTCGGTATGGAGTGACGCGACGGGCGTGCACGGAGATAGATTGCACCGTGCAGAAGGCGAGAGCTATAGAATGGGGTGCACCGGTGTGCATGCGGGGGGCGATGAAAGACTGAAAAAGTTGAACCATGGGACGAATCATAAATCTAGGGAAAAGTTAATAGTAACTTTACCAGTCCTCCAACGAGATCAACTGTAATCTATTAGTCTGTAGCGGATTTCCGCTGTGACCCACCAATACATACTCAGCTCGACAGCGTCACCACCGGTGTATCTCGCCATTCCTTCCTTTTCTCGAATCATCCTGCCGGTCTTCGATAATCATATGCAACAGCGCGCGTCTTGATTGTCCCTATGATGATATGATACGGAATCCGGAGTCATCGTGACGTAAAACAATGGAAGGACACACGCGTTGTGAATCTCCCGAGCAGCGATGGTAGTCTCTGAACAGTGCGTGCAGTATTCATGCGACTGTCGAAATAAGTGCTAATGTCATGTCCGTAGTGGTGGTGAGAAGGAGGCACTGGGAACACACACCTTGTCGAGAAAGATGGATGGGTGAAACTCCGTGCCTTCGTCCAATGGTTGGCGTGACTATTGAGTTGAACGGCATCCTCACCACCTTGCAGGCAGCGGTCGATTCGAAAATTCACTTTGCATCGCAGCGACTGCGTTGTCCTTGTGGATCTGGAGTGCTAGACTATCGTGGAATACGAGCATAGTTAAGGACGGGACGGTGTAAAAGGAGGCCTTGTGCATGCAGAATTTGAAAATGTGATGGGTAGTAATATATGTAAGGCTGTAGGGTTTTAAGTGTGAAAATTCTGCCATTATTTGAGGCTTTGGGTGGGGGAGCTACCAGGAGAACTAAATTTCCTTATGAACAGCAAGATTTCAGGATATCCGAATTCTAGAGGTGTGATCAGAAAATAGATCAAATATAGCGAGCGAATATATACATATTAATCACTAGACATCACCCGAACATCGACGTTACTGTCTTTGTTTGTCAACGAATTCTCTGCTCGACAAACCTCCATATGCCCAGTGAAGATGATTTTCTGAGTTCTGGCTGTGAATATTACTCTCTATGATCATGAGCTCCAGAGGGCAATTACCTATATCAAAGATTGGGTGGCGCGCAGCTCAGTTCCAAGGCTACGCAGGACCCAGTGTAAGTAAATAAAGGGGTTAGTTAGTTATGACTTCCATTTTCTCACTGACTGTTAGGCTGCAGTGAGACTGTGCCTCACACACACTATACAAATTACATCCGAAGGCTGGATCATCAATATGCAATGCACACACAAAAACGTTAACCCTAGATCCATAATCCTAGTTTTACCATCACAACACACTTTTAAGAGCTTACCTTTAATCCCAACGTAAAGGCAACGAGATGAACTGCCTCTAAATAGCTCGGGGCTCGCCTTTGCAAATCTTAAGCTCTGCAGTTGCACAGCTCAAAATCGGTATTAGCTACCAGTACCCGCGTCTCTTCAAACATCAATATTATGGTCTAAAAGCGTACATCGCGTCCCAAAGTAGGTCACACATGAATCCGGGCATTCTGGGTGGCGTGTTTGGTCTCGGGTGCCGACAGGCCCATGGATGGTTGATTCCTTCATCCAGATAAATGATCCATCTAGCCCTGTGCCAACTTCACCGCGTCACCCACCCAACCAGATACCAGGCTTTTGGAAGCCCAGCATCAGATACACACGAATTGTTGGTAGAACCACAATCTCAGCGACCGCCGACGCGCGACGTCAACCTGCATATATATCGGATGTCAATGTCACAATTGAACCGGGTCAATGGCACAGAGGAGACATCTGCTCTGGAATTGATATTCTGCACACCTGGGTTGTTGATAATTTAGCTAGCCTCGTCATCTATATATCATTGCATGTGCGTTGAAGAAACGCCAACGCCAAGTATGTGCATACTAGCTAGCTATAGCTAGCTAGCCATTGCAGGATTGAATTTCAATAGGTATAGGAGAGCCCCGATATTGACCCATCTTTTTTCCTCCTGAACTCTAATTACCCATGGCCATCGATATCGCACAGCACCAACGAACAATCTCGCGCTCACGATCTGGATCTGTGCAAGTTTGAACATTCATGCTTCCAACATACTGCAGACAACCCGGCTTCAGAAAGCCTCGTCCAAATGCAATATCGTCGATTTTCAGCCCAACTCCCTCCAAATAATCCAATTGTGCCCGAAGATATCGGTCAAATCTATATCTAGCAAAAGTTGCTACTCACGATTTCGCGATGCATGTAACTGAATCAAGCTAGACACCATTCACAACCATGGTAACTACAACGTCCAATGTTCGTTTGTCTCGCTACCATGGATTGATCCTTCTGGGGTTGGTGGCTCCGACCGTGGCCTCATCTGCACGGCTGCTGTCATGATATGATAACGTTAGAAACCATCTCCGTTAGTTCCTTTAAACTCATAACACGTATCCAGAACGCTCAGATCTCTATGCATTGTCGCTGTACAGCCTCCGACATCTACAAACGAACATTCCTTACGCGTCTCCCAATCAATGGGGTTGGTGGCTGATACTTTGCGTCTTCGCCCATCTTCCTCACGTCCAATTACCGACTGGCCGTACTCTCAGATGCCTCATCTTTTTTCGAATTCTCTATAAATGCCTACGTCCCGACGTCCAGACGAAAACTTTGGAGTTCATCATCGAGTTCGAGCATTCCTTCCTCAATCTACCTTCTTCTCAATTACTTCGAAGCTTCTCCTTAATCTTAAATTCTTTAGCCTATACTCCTCTCCTACTTCGACATAATGACTGAGTTTACGAGGCGTGGAAAGCATGGTGCGGTTCAGGTTACGATCGGAAACTGTGACATGAGTTGTTCGTGGGTTGGTGATGGTGAAACCAATTGTGGAGAAACACTAGGTCAACCGTTCAGGATGCGGTAGGCACCACTACTTCAACTATATATAAAGGAATTATGCTAACCGAACTCTTAGAGAGCATCTTGTTAAATCACATGCAAAGGGGCTGGTAAAGCATCCCTTTGTTTGTCCAACATGCCGGAAGTGCTCGCGGCAAAGAAAGGGACTAAGCCAATGTCCATGCCGCAAATCCAGAGGCGCGGACGCCAGCCAGACCCCCGCCACCCCTCCGAATCCAAACCAGACATCAATAACGGACCAAGAAGTGGAGATCTTGGATAGGGTGGCAGCGAGTTTGTACCCATTAAACAATCAGCAGCATCTTGATACTGCTGTTGCAACAATTGATTGGGCAAATTCCCAAATAGGTCAGACCCAATATTACAGAAAATGAATGCTTGGTTATTATATGATTTACGGCAGTGTCTAACTCATATGTTGATATCGCAGGCCACATCCAACGGAGGGACAGGCAAAACCCAAGGAACAGCCCCACCAGCAGCAGCAGGGGAACGCAACCGCTGCAACATTGCTGCAGTTCGGAGGGCATATCATCCGGGATAAGGGACCATGTATCATTCCCATCGGTGCCTCCACCGCCTATGGACCCCAGCCTTTTGGCTCATAGGTTTGTAGTGCAGAATCTATCAAAACTCTTGGGAGGGTTGACTGAATTCTCAAATTAGTCATTACAACGTCGATCCCGAGGATGACAATATCGACTATGATGATGATGATGATGATTCGGAGAAGGGGGGTGTATACTAATTACTGGGGGACGTGGCGATTGCGCTAAGAGGAGGGTATGGCGTTGAGGGGAAAGCTCAAGGGGATGGATTGGTGGACTTAATGGGTTTTTTTTTCATTTTTTCATTGCGAGATATAATGTGGGCCCTGAGTGGATGAACGAACGTTAAAAGTTTTGGTATATTTGTCGTTTTTGATGTCGTTATTTCTTGTTTCGCCAATCGTCTTTTTGGAAGCTACATAGCTATAATGGAAGTAATTTATTGGTCAAGTTTCGTACATCTATCTACCAGCTCAATTCCTTTAAACATTTAATACAATTGATCTTCACTACTGCGTGATGATAAGAATACGTGTCATCACTACGCTCATCTCTTTACCTGTCAACCTTGGTTATCGCGCCCTATAGCCTTGGTGCCGCATCAACGCATTGAAGTAGGTGTCAGGCTGCTGAAAGGTCGGCCGAGCTCGAGGTCGGACAGCTAGTACGTGGATCGAGGCTGCTGGAGTGGATCAAGGTTACATCTGTGCAAATCAATTTTCTGAATCAGGAATTTCTCCCAAAAGCGCGTCTCCAGAGACCGTCCAAGCCTCACTAGCTATTGCATGCTAGTAATTATAAGGCTGCATGGTGCACCAGCTGTAGTTACTGCCTATTGGCCTATTGTCACTTAATATGAAAGGAGTTTCTGATTTATTGTTAGGCGTTGCCATTAAGTACTCGTTAAGGTCGGCCTACGTCTGTAGTTGCCGCTGTCGCTGTCTTTCGCGAAGAGTTTTTTGTGACGATTGACGTCTTCGGAGGGCCTAGGAGCGTCGGGGTTCTGGTACCCTAAAGCAGCATGCGCGCAGGGTTTGGCGAACAGCGTAGCTTGCATAGTATCATATCAGTTATCTACCGGCAGCAGCATATGCATGATATGCAGCCTTTGTTGGTAGAGTAAATGCACCTTGTTTGCATTAAATCATTTCGTGGTTCGCAATTCATTTCGTGCGAAGGTAGCCATAAGTCACCGGTCCGGATCCTGCTGGTAAAGGTCACAGCGCATCCAATTGTGAGAGTGATGGTGGGTGGCGGTGGCTGTTGTCATGATCAACTTACGATCAAGGCATTGATTTCGTCGCTGCAGGTGCAGCTTTTCTTCGGGGTGGGGGTTGTTTGCTGCCACTGAATTAGCATCGTTTTTTTTTTCTCTCGGGAATTCAAGTACAACGAACTGCAGCTCCCGAGGTCTAGGTAGTGTCGTGGTAATATGGTTAACCGGTTGTTGTCAGCAGGACCCACTACTCTGGTAATTGTTAACGTTTCGGCCGTTCAGCTCATGATCATAGCCAGCTGAAGCCTTCTCGGACGTGGATTGTTAAAAAAAAAAAAAGCTATTAAATACACCAAAAATTTTGCCGGCGAAAAAATGGGACACCTTAGTCTAAATATAGTGCTTAATACCATTTGTTATGCTTTTCCGAATTTTTATAGCCCTGGACATTCGTGATCATGCACTGAATTTAAGGCGAAGATTCCAGGTAGCCAAAACTGGGCATAGTTTAAAGATTAGCGTTGCCAAGGCCAGGTTGGGGTCTTGCAAATCATTAGAATTTTGCTTGTGCTCCAATAACTCCATGAAACTGAAGAGCCCCGACGTTCAAAATCAGAATAAAGAGTAGACGCCTAGTAGGTTAATGAACACAACGCTGTGTTTTAAGACATATGCGCTTACTTCACAGCCCTCCATTCCCACACCGGTTCCTACAAATAGCCCATAATCGATCCACTATAGTTAGATGCACGACTAGCGACGATATGTATGTACTAAGTCATGCCAGATCCATATGACGTTTCGTTACATGCAAATTCCCTGGAGACAGCATCCCAGGTAGAGCCAATCTGAAGGCGGACCATCCATTGCTGAAAATTTTGCCTCGACCTGGTGTCGTGATTCAGACAGCGGGTGCACGTCATGATGATTAGAAAGGCTCGTAGCAAATGCAGGTCGCATGGAGACCGAATTCCTTGCTTCTATTTGCCCGGTTCCAGTTCTGTTGGATTGCTACCTGGATTCAAACTGTTAACGCAGATACAATTCGAAGTTTGTTACTGCATCGGGTATGCAACCTGTACGTGCTAGAAAAGTAACGAGTTCTTCCAGATTATGCGATACTTTTGATTGGATCGCTCTTTGATTTGAATCGGATGATTTTCTTGAGAACGAAAACTGAGGGCCCGTTTGGTAAATAGATCCGATTAATATTCGGTCCGCTTCGTTGCGTTCAGCCCAACGCACCGTTTCCCTAAAATCTCCAAAAAATAACAGGCTATCCTAAGGCATCAGAAAAGCATGTTCTTGAGCGTAGGCAGATTTACCTAGGTAAAGATATATCGGCTTTGTTTGCGTAATATGGCCAAAGCTTCGGCGATCGATCGAGTTCGAAAACGTGACTTTTACTTGACCATGAACACTTCCTATATACCTGTCGCGACTTAGTAGATGTATTATAAACAATCATAAACTTGGGATGAAAAAAAAACATAAGTACTAGTATAACCCACATGTACAGTTAGTCGTGATCAGAAACGTATGCTTAGACGTGCCGGCTTGGCAACATGTTCGCAGCTGTGTAATCCCTGCTTCCATAGAAATTTGTATGGATCGAGGCTAAAACATTCTCGATTGCGTCCCGACGTCCACCATTTGGTAGAGCTAATTCTAACGACATCTGAACTTGAAATCGATTCGAAACAGTTCGCTCACCAAGCCTCACCAACAGTTGCAATAGCCAGAGTATATTTCAATACCCCTATCAACTCTCTGGGAGTATCAAGTGTAAGATTGGATTGAAGTCGTTAATTAGATCTGCAATCATGAAAAAAGTCAGCTCCAAATTCAAGCTTAGCTTAAGACGGCCATTATACAAAAAGAATAGTGCTCAACTCCCCGATTATATGTACAAGATCCACTCTTCAATAAGTAACGCCTTTTCGAAACTAATACGTTAATTCTAATGCGCAACGACTGATCATGACTGGTTTGGTTTTCGAATTCCCCACACCCGAGCGCGTTTCATGCATGACGCCGTACACGTCTGTCCGAATATTATTTCGTATCTCGAATTCCAAGCATCGGATATGGATGAAAAAATTATACATGAATATTAATGCATCGACTAAAAGTAATGAGATGCACTACACAGCAGCTTTAGCAACTTACGAGAGAGATAGGACATCACCTGGGACTGTGTTCCAAAATGACCAGAAACGTTTCATCCCATCGATATCGTAAGTTGGCAAACTTTAAGTTCTAGTTTCTGTCCAGGTTTCCGTCCGATTTTGATTGAATTATATTCAGCTAAATAAAGAAACGCATCAGACCTTAAGCTTGATGGATAGCCACAGTAGATTTGTTAATTCTATTGTGCAATCGACGACATTGTTGAGACAGTTGTGCTGGGAATGACGTGCGGCGGAAGTCGAAACGAATATAAAAGGCATTTCGAGGATCAGGTCAAAGAGTTGATCGTGAGGTGTGCAGGTTGGAGACGGCTTGAACGTTCGGACATGCAATATGGATAAGGGTAACCTTCGAAGGCATCGACCGCGGAGCGTATACGTAGAGGAAGGTGTACACTGACACAAGGTAAACTTGTGGCTGTTAGCAAGTCGTGCAGCAGCAAGCATCAGTGAAGGAAAAGGTGCAATACCCTACGGTAGCTACGTAGACATTGACCTCAATTGTTGCAATAGCTTACCAAGCTAAAACTGAACTCTCAATTCTGTCAACTCAATAGTCCAGAGAAAATAGTAGGTCGGACGTCATAAGAATCGTAGAGTCTGTAGTTCACGTTTTCTATCAGTTGTACCGCATCCCGAGGCCTTATTACACATTGGTGGTGAAAACTATTCCAATACTGGCCCGAATCCAAGCTTGTTGGTGCAAGACTGCGGAGCGATAGTGTCGTATGGGATAAGACAGAAATTTCGAAATCTAGATGGGGAGCTGCTCCTCCAACGGTGTCTGCAAAGCCATGATCAAAACTACTGTACCGAGAGATGAACAACGAACGCCCGTCTGAAATCGACAGATTTTGTTCGCTAAAAACAAGAGAAAACCAAACGGCTAGAAATAACAAACGAAAGATCAATCGAAATTTGTGTGAAAAAGGGTAGGGCCGAACTCGCCTTTGGCTCCGAATCCTCCGGGTGAGTGACTTTGCTCGTCAGCACCCAACTGGGTAAATTTTCGACTCCGTAGGTGTATTTTGTGGTCTCGGGATACTCTAGTAAGACGTGTAGGTATGGATGGGGTGATTGACAGCATGTTTAAAGGAAATTTAAAGGAAGCTCGCCTGCTAAGAGATCGTCGAAGTGGTAGTTCCTAGTTTTTGGATGTTCAGAAGAGTTTGCCCTAACCGCGCCCCCCTCCCCCAGATTGCAATTGAGAGCTGTCCGCTAAGTGTATCCATGGATCCAAGTATGTCGTGCCTTTGCGCTGGCAGACGTAGTGCGTGGCCAATCGAGGTGGATATAACGAATGTGAGGATGTGATGTTGCCACCTGAGGTCAGGTTATGTGTGTTTTGTGCGGCGTAACTGGAGGCAAATTTCTAAACGTGGAAAGTGAATCGGGGTGAGCATAAGTCGTGTTTGTGTTTATTCCACCGATACTCAAGTAAGTGCCTACTTAGTATGTACATAGTCAGTACTGCCCTCTTCTTCACCTGATCTCTTCCTGCCCAACGCAGCTTCAACCCCACAAGAGAAACACTACCTTCTGCCTTTGAACTCGGAAGCCCCGGTTATGGCACTGAAGCCTCTTTCGCATCAATAGATCTGCCGTCCAAGTGACAAAAGCAAGCGAGTTATTGACCGTTGGCCGGTTCGCAGACACGCCGTGTTTGGTAAGCCTCGGGGACGTACGCGTTCTTCAAAGAAGTTGGAGGGGCGGCGAAGAAACCGAACGGGGAGCTTTCGTGTCCTAATGGAACCCGTGCGGTAGAATAGATACCTAAAAGACAATCTCGGTCAACTTTGCGAACTCGTTCGCTGGTCCATCTGTTAGTTTATCGCCCGCTGCCCTTCCACTGCCCGCAAATCCATCCCACTTGGCTGAAAACCGTGACTTTTGAGATTTCGAATTCATAATAAATTAGTTGACGTGAGTGATTCGATGGTGACAGGAGATGTGTGAATTCTAGTGGTTGCTCAATCAGCATCACAAGGAGTAAGGGGGTCACTCACTGTATTTCATCCGTCCGCCGACCCCCGAGTTGCATCGTACATACGCGTTGTAACGCCGTTTCGATGGTGGAAAGCAAATCGTAATAGAGAGAGCCGAAGCTTTTAATGAATCTCGTTGTGCGGCTAGGAGATTTGTGCCCGAAGATGGTAGATTCGTCTCGAATGAACGGAAGTTGGAGATCGGCTTAGTATATCTTCAAGCCTTGCTGGCCAGAGAACATGCTTGGGAGTTGATTGAAGACTATCTATTTGAGCTGACCGGGAGCGGGCTGGAGACGGTGCTTCGGAATTAGTTGGAGACGAGTTATTTGAGCTGGCCGAGAGCTGGCCGGAGACGGTGCTCGAGCTGGGTTTCTTCTAGAGAAAAAGTATCAGTCATCTAAAGAGGAGGTGCAACGAACTCCACTTCGAAAGAAAGGTTGAGTAGCTGCCGTTGAACGCAAAGGACGAACCAAGATCTGTTGTTTCGTGACGGTAAGACGTGGTTGGTTTTTTTTGTTGGATGTCGTCTTGCTGAAGAGCCTTCTGCGACAGGTACAGGTTCTACGCACAGCAGTTGTGCAGAGGGATCGCCTCCGAGGGCTCGCCTCCGAGGGCTCGCCTCCGAGGGCTCGCCTCCGAGGGCTCGGGTATTCGCTCGCGGAAGTAGGAAAAGTAGATTGACTCAAAGAAACCTGACAGCATGTATTTCCAGGGGCTGATAGCTAACGACGCCGAGCTCTCACCACCTGGCACCCACACAAGTGATTCAGACCGTTATTACATCGCACCAGCCCGTTGATTAATCTGCGGACACAAGCAGATGTACGGGCAAGAATGGGAGGCCAGAGGTGGGCTCATCAATGGAAAGCTACATTCTTTATGTGCGCAATGCCAGTACCACAGTGGAATTTGCACCGGCCAACGCGGTCAATGGCCGACCCAAGAAAGCATGCCAAAAGGATAACCTCGTAAATTATTATATATGAGCTTAAGCATCAGCACACTGTAGGTAGGCCTTCCATGACATGGAGCACCATGTATCCGAAATTCTAATTCCACCCATGGTTATGGCGGGCCTCATTTCGATTGGAAGGTTGGTTTCGGTTCAATCAACGATCGACTCGGAGTTGCACTGCCTTGCATGTCAACACGGTCAGCTGGATCGATATCCTTGCGGCGGTAGAAACAGCCATTTCTCAATATTTTCCCATATCTGAGTCAATGCCTTCTCTCTAATTTGTATATTCTTTTCAAAGAAGGAGGCTTCGCGAATTAGACCACGATGATGAAAAGCAGCAGCACTGCCAAAGAAAAGCTACCTACATCAAGTAGCGGACGTGCTAAATTGTGATGTTATTGTTCTGAGGAAGCAAACCGTGAACTCCAAGCGTGGCGCAGTTCAGAGGAGGAATTTCATGGAAAAAACCCTTCGTTATTTAATGATTTGATAAGTCTCACTCGAGGTAAATCAGGTAATTAACCCATAGGCCGAGCAAGCAAGTCAATGCAAAAAAAACTCTGAAACAACTCTAGAAACATACCTCTATAGCTCTATCTTCCAGCAACCGCCACCCCCACAACTCCTGCATGTATGAATTGGTTTGGAAACGCCCCGCGCAAACAGCGGTTACAATTGGCGCCCGACTACCATATTAACCCGGATATAAGGTGCGCTCCCCTTTGGGTTAGCGCATCATATATGGTAAGGCGCTTACTAAAAGCGGCAATTTGAAAGGTTTTCTGTAATTTTTAATTTCCAGTTTGTTACCATATACAGTAATTATTTAGCCGCTAACCCGATCGGGGCGTACCTTATATCCGGGTTAATATGGTAGTCGACTGGGATTCGCTTGTGCTACGTTTTGTGGCACAGTTCGTGACTGAACCACACCTGTGTCATTTACTCATGACAACCACATTCCTTTTGTTTAACGAACGCCGATACCTTATTGATACAATAATTTTCGCTAAGGGTGTGGGCACTGCACAGTACCTGCGTATCAGCCAACCCTCCCAGAAATGCGAACTATTACGTGTAAGGAAGGGGGGCGGCCATCGGTGGTTGAGCTCGCATCTTGGGATCTGAGGCCCTGTTGTGGGAGGTAAACTCTTTCCTTTTGTTCGAGACTCGGTAGGAGTTGCCAATCTGTGTATGTGTACATATCACATCTTTGGGTACAGAACTGACTCAATAAAGGGGGAAAGTACAGCAATGCAGGCGCTACCGTGGCGTCTAACAGCGGAGGTTAATCTATTACAGTGCTATACTTCCCCTATATTTAGCACCTCTGCAGGGTAAAAAACCATAATTGGGTGAAAGAATGTGAAGTCTCAAGCAATCAAGTACTCCAATACCTCTCATTCAGGGGTAAATTTTGGCCTGGAGGAAGGGTTGATTTAACGCACCCATGCCCCCCTCACCTTCTTCAGTCAGCCAAGTACCCAGTACTTATAATGTGATCTGCACACCATCCGGTCTGAGCTTTATACACCCGCAGGCAAGTGCAAAAATATCAGCATCACAAATCTTGACGATGCGGGAGTATCTGGGTACCCAGAATATTTCAGGATGTCCTGAATTCCTATAACGCATAACGTGGAGCTCTTACGCCATGTGCTTCCAAGAGAAAGGGAGGAGCCAGCATGCGCATATTATGCAGGTTTCCCAATCGCCCATGTTTAGTGTAAAGGCTGAATCTGCCCAGAGCTGGACTGTACCTTATAACGTTTGTTTTTGTAAAGATGAGTCTACGGGAGAGACTCGAAGTGAATGAATCACCGTTCAAGTTGTGGATTGTAACGTCGAATTGGGAAAACAGAGTTCCGGTCCTCATCATAACTCCTCAGTCTGAAACCCCGAGGCTTGCAGGTGCAACTTTTAAATGCCGATGGTTAAAAAAGCCTTCTCTTCTAGAAAAGCGGGACTTCTAGTCCTCTGATCTCTGACCATTGGCCAGTCAACCGAAGGAAGTGTGGTCAGGCCTCGTTAGGAAACTCAAAACTTTCCTCCATCCGATCTATACCAATGGGTAGAAGAGGAGAAAACCGGTGTTCAGTTGAAGATGATGGAAACCTCTGGACTTCGTTTCAAGATGACTAGAGACCCTGTTGTCCCAGCCACCCCACCAGCTCAATGAGGCCCCCAGCCCCGCTCACACGCAGTCACGCACACGCATGCGCGAAGGTTATGCTCCGTAATAATGCTTGAGATCCGCTGACGGCGTCCAAAATCTCAAAACGAAATCTCTATATAGATATCTTTGCTTTGCTCATATATGACCATCATGGCGGCGGCGGTGGTTCTCCTATATAGTGCATGGCAGATTTTCCCTGTGGTGGAGAGTCGAGATTGCAGTGCAGAGAACATCGAAGCGAAGATTCTGTTTCCATTTGGAAACGAGAACGGACAAAATGCCTCAAATAGATTAGTGGCCTGATGTACCCGTGACAAGTAATTTGCATTGCATTCCTCCACTGCGCACAATCCAAGGATCTAGCAGTGAGCACCGTTTTTTTTTTCGCGCAACGCATGAATCATGCATCGATAACGGGGAATGTGAGATTTGCTAATGAGATATGCGAACCATCTGCGTTAGTTGCGAAGGCCGCTCGGACCCGTGCGAAGATATTTGAAAACTGACAGGTCATAGTTCTTGAAATATTTCAATATTGATATCTCGCGTGATATTCTATGATCATATAAATGTTTAACGTTCTTGTAAGGCGGCATTATATTGAAATATGAGGATAGAGAAGATTCAAGGCAAAGAAACACGCGATCCCCCGTTGCTGCATCTGTAATAGCTCCGTCTACCTTACTGTACTGAGCGTCATAATCAAGGCGAGTGACGAGACGAGACGAGACATGTTATTGTTGGTTTAGAATGTGTGCTACCAATTGCTCGACTATCTCGGGGCGCCGGGGCTAAGTGGCATAAGACAGCTCATTCTATACCGTTCGGATCGTTCGCCTTCGTGTCAAATCATAATCCATCACTCCTTCGTTTTGGGACTTATCAAAACGTTTGTTTGTTTTTTGGTTTGTAATCATACTGTATTCAGCCACTTGCAGCCATGACATTTACATACACAGTTTCCTTGATGCTTCCACTGCAAGCAGCTTCCAAGTTGCATTCCCCTTCCACTACCCTTATCCCCTTAAAAACTAACTACTTCTTTCCATCCTCCTCTACCCTTCACTCTCATCCCCTTACTTATTTCCCATGGTCTTTCCAATATCGGTGTTATGCAAAAAATCCAACACTGCTGGTATCTGTCAAATACCTGAGACATCGGAATCTCCAACCTCCTCTGCCATCCACACTACATCTTCAACTCCCTCCAGAGATCTTCCTGCTGCCATGTCCACTTTGAACAAATAGTCTTTCGTTTGCCTTTCATGTTGGTAACACAAATACATCTGGATCTCTTTTTTTCCAATGGGATTGAGATAAACTCCTATAAGTGTAGGTCTTGGTTTGTATTGTGATGGCAGGTTTGGACAACGGCGACAGTAATGGTATGTAAGGGAACAAAGGAAGGTAAGTTGCTGAAGCTGTGTCTTGGCATCCTGTTTTGCTGGTTCTAGTTAAAGACACGATTTTAAGGTACCCATCGTGAGACCAGGCAGAGAATTCCAGGTTTGAAAAGACTCTGGTAGATACATACGCGTAGGTGATCGACTTAGTTCGATTCCGGATCCTTTCCACCGCTAGATGGCGCCATTCAAGTGCGAAATCGCACTGAAAGCACCATAAGTCTGTTTCTTTCTACCAAATGCTTTTCGAAAGGCCATCACTGCAATGTCAGCCAAAAGGACGTCCAGCTGATAAAGGCATAAAACGGTGTTTTAATACCTTTACAATTGGGCTTGGTCATCTAGTATCACTCACTCACGATCATATGAGCCTATCATCGAAGCTTGGAGATTATCATTTGGTGGAAATCGCGAGAAATTGTCATCCTGTCGGTTGCGCAGTGCTTATATCTTTCAAGTTTCTCCTTCCCATAGTGAGTAATTGCTCTGATTCGCACATCTCGAACGATACTGTAAGTTCATACGAAGAGCTCTTGGATAGCATGAAAAAGTGGCGGTTTTATACCTCGTAGCGGAAAGAAACAGCAGACGAGAAGGCAGCCTGTCTATGCTTTCTACATACAAAGTACACACAAGCACTGGTGCGCCCCATCATCCCCACCAACTGCTCCAAACACTTGGTTTATTTACACATTCACTGCAAACGAAACGAAATAACGAAACGAAACATTCTCGGCTACAATAGCTCCAAACACTCTGTTCTTCCTTCTCTCCTAATACCGCATTATCTGACCGAATTTGTTGCGCCGCAAGTGGCATATGCAACCACGATGGTGGTCTTTATTCACCCTGGTTTACGGAGTTACATAGAAGCCAGCACGATTGGCAGAATGGACAAATAAAAGCAACAGATCTGGCGTCCTGCGTCGCTACAAAGAAACCGGATACTGTCAGATAATACGGTAGAGGATAAAAACAAACGAGGAAACGAAACGTACGTCCGAACGAAACAAACCGGCTACAGTACTGCTCCAAACACTCTGTTTCCTCCATGATTGCTAATAGAGAATAGAAACAAACGAGGCATCAAAACATCGAAACGAAGGAAACGAAACGAAATGGAAATGAGTCATCACTTGTGAAGCAGGCCCGCTGTACCTATTATTCTTCGTCCTCCTGGACCCCTTCAAGCTGTGTCATCTACCATGGGTAGGCAGTTTTGCTATACAGACTCTAGTAGCGCGGAGTGTGGCCCTTCAGGGCTATTGATTATCACTCAGTGAGTTGAAGACTAGAATGCTGGATGTGAGGGGGTGAATAGGATTGAGCACACGGTACCTATGAAGCTTAATGCTGAGGGAAATGCGAAAAGGTACTGTCCAAGCCGTTGAGACTCAACATGATAACTCCCCTGTCTGCAATGACCCGCCACAGCAGACAGCTTTGACCTCACTGGTGGTATGAACTGCAGCAGCTTGAAGGAGGCAATGCGGAAAGGATGACAATACTGGTTATTAGCATTGACGGTAATGGCAGACTACTACTAACAGTATGAGCTTTGATATATGGCAGGTATATCCACCATCTATTGACTGGGCCCAGGGAATTACTCTCTGCTCTAGGAGTTCCACCACATGGTTTACGGTGCCGTGGTATCGAGGCCTTTTACTTTCCTATGCATAAGAATTGTTGGTGTACGGAAGACACTTTCCAGTGCATTTTCCGACCTCCTTAGAGCCAACGCTAACACATCAACTAGATGGCTCGATTTCACGGAAACAACCCCACCCGTTAGTCTGCTAGTTACTTCTAGCCAAAATATAGCTCCAGCCTATATAGTCCCTTCTCTTTCCCCCCTGAGTAAGATACCCCCCGCTATTCCTAGGTCACCTCATACCTAAATTCAGTACTATCCCCGGCGTCCCATCAGTACGTGTAGCTCTTCACCCGGTGACGCACCTTCTCTCCAAACCATACCACACGGACCCAATAACACCCTACCCCCCGACTTCAACCCAAGGCACACCGCATATAGACCCCTCACCCCGATCGAGCGATACCACACCAAATATCCATCTCAATCATTTACATCAACATGACAACACCACGCACCTCTGCGGCGTACATCTGCAACGAAATACATCCATCCCTAACATATATCAAGATCTATCGCGTCAGTAATGTGGGTACCCGAAGAGGCACGGGCCAGACCTTCTCAACATTCCCCACCCATCTTCACTTGGCCGGCGTAATCTACCTCAGACAACGAGCTCCCTCCACAACCTATCACTTATCCAACTCTATGTAGGGCTAGGGCTGGCAGTGCTATTTGTATCCAGCAAAAGCACCCGCTTCCCCGCCCTCCCTCCTCTCCCCCACTCTTTCCCAACAAGCGGGTTTACCCGCATTCCTCATCCTACTTTTAGAATGGGGAAAAAAACACTCTCATGAGGGAACGTCATCACCACACCCACCAAACTAATGTAAGTCAGAACCTTGAATTTCTTCTTTGCTTGCGAGCTTGGCCTTACTTTGCGTGAAAAGCTACTTATAGAATCACTAAACAATTAGACGAGTTTTGTTGCAACTTGCGTGTGTGGGGAGGGGGGGTGGAGGGGGGGCTACTTTTAGCATCGCTTCATTATGGGATGGATGGCCACAAGCAAAAAAGAAGCCCACACCACATACACACACTCCGCAAATATCTATCATCATTTTTGTTTTCGTCCGAGGACCGATCAGAACAGGCAAGGTATGCGGGTAGGGACATGCAGAACCAGCCATCCCGACATCCCCAGCGGCTAAACATCTCCAAAACGCCGCACCCACCAAATATCCCGGAATGCCAACCCCGCACACACATACGCACGCACACAACCGGGCTCATGGGACATTCCATCGTGCGCATCATGACCAATATCTGGGCCCCATCATCGATCAATCAATCGCGGCATCTACGTACAACAACGATAGGTACTCCCGTTAAAGCCAATCCAATCCGCTACCCGGTGATATATATGGGTTACCTCTCCCGGCTTATGCGCGATACCGAAAGCTTTAACCTGGCAGACGGAATTACGGCCCCGCGGGGTAGTACCACTTACTTTAGAGCAAGGTTGTTATTATGGCCCTGGGGGGAGGGGGCTTGGCTGTGGCACCAAGTTTGAAAGGCAAGGGCGATGTTGTCGGTATTTTTGGGGTCAAGCAACTCTGGGCAATTACCATGCCTTAAAGCTTGTCGACGCAGCTGATTAGGTGGGCTAAGGTGGCTGATGCACAGAACTGAGAATAGACTAAGAAAAACTTCTCTCTACATGAAGCAGCAACGCGCGGATAGTAGTTCTATTGGTGGTAGCTGAAATTGTGCATACATGCATTCATATGTACCCCGTTAATTCTGTCGTCGTCTCTCGCAAGGCGGATCGGGATCATCATCCTTAAGCTTTGCCACGCGGGTAAAAAAAATTTAAACCTTGGAAACATCATCCATCGGTCAAGCAATCAATAGAAACCCTGCGTTCAAATGCTCTAACTATGTCCCTTGTTCCTGGCCCACCAAATATATCCCCAACTCGCCTCCCAGGTACGCATGAACCCAGCGCAGCATCAATTCTCGCCCATAAATACATACCAGCAAAGTGCATTCCCACCCCACTACCTATTATTATTACCGCCCGACCGAAGGGATTGTCCGAATAACTAACTGAAGTAGAGTAGAGTAGAGAAAACACACACAAAATAGTGCCTCGCCGGAGTGTGGTATCATATCCGTCCATGGCAGTAAGAAAGTGCAAATTCCCCCACCCACCCACCCATCCACTCGCGATTCTACATACATCATTTTAACGTACATTGATATCATTACATACGTACATCCCCTGTAGCAATGAAAAGGGGGGGAAAAGCTAAAGAGGAGGAGAAATTTTGTACACTTTCAAGATTTACATTGTGGGCTCCCACACCCATGAAACCCCATGCCATGCATACGCCTAGCTAAAAAAGATATCCACGGTTATCCAAAAAAGAAATGGAGATAATGATATAACCCCAAGGGCCCTGACCGATACAATATGTCCCCCAAAGCCATATTGCCATAACAATAGATAGATACCTACTCCCAAAAAAGAAAAACCATGAACAGAGAAAAGAAAAAAAGCCAAAAATCCTCAAGACTCCATGAACCATCTCGCTCAAAAAACACAAACGCTAATCAGATATCCCAACGCTATACAAAAACCCATGAATCACCCCCCACCCACACCTCTAACCAAAATCCACAATCTCCACAAAGTATAAAAACATATTTTTGGAGATACGCCTATTGACTGTATCCAACAGTCGCGATGCAATTCATCAATTCGTAAGCATAACGCCATTATCATCCCAAGTTTTTTCTGTCCTATAGAAGAGGGGCAAGTGTAATCGAGTGGAGTGTGCGAAAGATCAGGCTCCCAGTCATTCCATAGGAAATACATCGCGTTTTGCGTCGTAGTAGGAATTATCGACGACCGGTAGTCCCGGGTCGATAGGAGCTGCTGGGCGGAGTCTATCTGTGACATGAGAGGGCGCATCGCGGAGGAAATCGTTGGCAAAATCCGATTCCGGCGAGTCACCCCCAAGGTGTGGATCAGATCTTGCAGCTGGGTTCATATAGTTCCAATGCCCGCCGTCCACGGGAAATAAAGGTGCCTCAACTCCGCTAATTTGTTGTGTCCTCCTCGCTTCCAATGCCTCAGATGGATCCGAGAAGATTGAAGTATGGGGGGAGTGTTCATAGACATCGGCCGCCATCGGGTGCTGTGCGTCCGAGTTTCGAAACATAAATGCTGTTGGAATTACAGAGTCGGATGACTCTGGCAATGGCGGAAAGAATTGCATCGGCCTCATGTCTGGACTGAGCTCATCTTTCATGGTTTCGGGCGATATAGTGTCGTCGATATCAAAAAGTGGAGAGTCATTGCTCGATGGATATTCGGATTCCATAGTAACTGGCGTGCTTTGTACACTAGAGGCCACAGATAGGGGCGGCTGTGACGGAGATGAGGTGCGACGGACTCGTCGTGGTCGAGATGTCGCAGTTGCTCGAGCCGTGGGTTTCGCCGAAGTTGTACCGGCAGCAGACTTGGATTTTTGTTGCACCGTTTTAGTGCGAACGTAAACATAGCCGTGGGCTTTCTCCATGTGCTGTTTTACATTGCTCTCTCGTGGGCTAGAGTAACTGCAGTTATACCCACACTTGTGCCTGGGGGCATCTTTATCGTGTTTGTCGTGAAAATGGCGATCACGGTCCTTCTCGGCTGAGAATCCCATGGTGTAATAGTTGCAGGTTAGTACAGTGCACTTATAGGGGCGGTCATGCGTTTTCCGGTGCTTCCTACATATGCAATCAGCAATTGATGATCAACGGTTTCCAGATTACTCACTTTAAGTCGCAAGCTCGCGGAAACCGCTTGTTGCACTTCTCACATGAGTGGGATTCTTCGGTCTGTTTGGGGACATTCCTACGCCGGGCTGAGCCGGGAGAAACAGATACATCGCTTTGTGCCACAGTTGACGGAGAATCTGAGGAAGATCGCGGGATAAAGCAGTTTTGCGTCGACCCGTCGTGCATGGCCTGGGAAACTATTGGAGACTGGGATTGTTTGGTCTGCTGATATTCCATTCCGGACGTGGTGCTAAAATCGCCGTAATCGAAATCTGAAGTGCCAAACGAGGAATTGTTGATAAAATCGATGTCGCATGGCGGGCCAACAGTTAAGTAGTTTGTGGGGTGTTGCGGAACACTATTGGTGGAAACTATTTGTTGGAGTAAGGTGGTTGCAGAAACATCTTGGTTCGACGGCAGTGGTGGTGGCTGCATCGTAATTAATCCAGTGGTGTGGTCGAACGCTCCAGCTGCAGCGCTAACCGAAGGCCGTTCTGAAGATGTTTTTGGCTTCGAACTATTATCGCATACCTTCGGTTTCTTGCGAGAACGGCGTGCATCTGGTAGTTCAGATAGTTGCCTTTTAAGCAATTTTCCCGTTCCCGTTCCTGCAGAGTGCGGTACATCCCTTTTCGATTGGCCCCTAATTAGGTAGTATTATTAGCTACGCTCACTACAAACATCCCCAAATAGGCAAGTAAGCAATACCTTCCACCGTCAACTTCTGTGGTGGCAACAGGTTGTAGAATGCTCTTCATGATATTATCTATTTCCTCGCTACGAATTTGAAACACCATTTGTGCTCTACCCTTCACTTCGTGCATTGCATCGGGTAAGTAGCCTCTGTGGTAAGGTGGGTCTGCCGGTCGGTAAAGATCGAGATCGCTAAGCTTATCATCCCACAAGGGACTGCTACGTAGCAAAAATTCGTAGCAAAGCTTCATGTATGAAGTAGCTGTGCATCCCTCCGATAGCTATATCGTAAAAAAACGCGTAAGAAACGTGGAATCCATGCAAAGAGTATTACTTACATGGCCACGTTTATGTAGAATAAGTTTCTCCAGATCTCGCAAACACCAGATATCGATACCTTGTCTCAATTCGCTAACTGCTTGGCCGAGAAGCTGTCGGAATTCTGAGAGATTCACATCTAGCATCATGGGCTGTAGGACCTGCGCCATGATCATATGGAAACCACGTTCCGTAATTCTTCTATCAGGTGAAATAGCTTCGATTGGATTTAATAAATGGGGATATTCGCCAAGTCCAGGGATGTAAGCAGGTTGCGTCTCTTCTATCGGGATAGAAACGACTAAAAATTCATCAGTTTCTTAACGACAGAAGACTTAAACCAGGTGAAACAGACGTGTCCGGGAGCTGGCTAAATCTTGTCTGACACTCACTCCTACTCCAGGCCAGTCCTCGAAAAACGTTCCTGGACTTCCCATAAGTGGCGATTCTTGACCAAAGGAACCATCGAAAAATCCGGAATCAGATGCTGATGGCCTCCGACCTCCTGTAGACTGAGGTTCCTCCGGCATACGACCGTGGGTATGACCTATCTCGATAGGAAGATACTGTTGGGCCTCTAATGTGCCGATGGATGGCTCCTGGTCCATATCGGTCGTGGTAGAGTCCCATTTATCCAGTGTACATTTACTGTGCATCTCCTGAGATATATCGAACGTGGTGCTATTAGATGTCGAATCCTCTTCCGTCTCGGACCCGTTGCCATGCAGAAGTGCTTCGAAGTTGTTGTTGAAGATGTTCGGGAGAGGCTGAGACCGGTCTTTTATTGCACGCGCCTCCTCGTGGGGGCAGGTACCCTCCTTGGACTGGGGGCATTGTATCCGGCAAATCGATTCGTCAAGGTAACTCCGTATGTCATCGAGACGCCTTTGAACTCTGGGGTCTTTAGTGGAGTGAGAGTTGGGACACGACGTATCCTCGCCAACTTCGCTGAATGAGGACATCGTCGGAGAATTTTCAGGAGAGCTGGGTATAAACTGATTGTGTTGACGGTAGACATCAAAGGGCGTATTTAGCCGGTTGTGTTGCATTGTGGACTCGAAGGGAGACAGGTGGGTGGACATGATCGAGACGGGGGTCGTGGCGGAGTTAGAGAAAGGCTCCGATCGAGAGGGTTTCTGGCATATAGCAGTATTGATAGGAACGGGTGAATGTTGCGATATACTGGGAGACGCAAACACCATCAGAAACAGCATTCAGACATACGGTTCTGACAGTCAAGAGCGCAGATGTTGGCGTTGTGTGTCTTGACCACCAACCACGCGGTAAACAAAATCACAGCGGGAGAAGATAACGGTGGAAACGTACTCGGATTGTCGGCGTATGCTTGAGATATGACTGGATATTTCCTCGCCAATTGTGCAAGACAGATTCGGAAGGCTAAGGGATAATCCGACTCGTCAATACGACTACTCCGTGGATGACGAGATCCATCCAAATGACTTGACAGCGGCGGGCGAAACAACGACAACACACAGCGTAGAGTGGTTTGAAGCAGGGATGAAACAAGAGATAGAAATTGATTGTATGTGCAAAAGCGTTCTGCGCGATCACACGCGCATTTCGATGAGGCGGGGGAGAGCCATTGACAGGAAGGGACGGGCGGCGGGTGGTGAACGAGTGAGTGAGTGCTAGCTAGTGCGCAGTTGCATTTCATTGCACACAAATTCCTACCCCACCACCAAAACCAAAACACACCCAAAACAGCAACCAGAAGACAAAGCAAGAGCTCAATACTCACCAAATTTTGCCATCTACCGAAATCTCCATCATCACCGTCCTCGGCAGCGGTCACAGGACGCTTTGACGATCACCGTAGCTCGAGCTTTGACGAGGGACGGCTATGAACTGCGCACGCAACTAACTGAACATGCACTTGGTGACAAGAACGGCGTATGGAAAGCCACAATCTTGGCAGCTGACGATTGTTGAATTCGTCCGTGCTAGAAGATACGGTGGTCGATGACGTTCGAGGAAGTACAGGGTGACAGAAAGGCAAAGATAGGAAAGTAAGGTAGGTAGTCTGCTGGTGGGAAGGTGGTAGTAGTGGGGAAGGGTGGGTGCGAGATTGCGTGCAGCACCACGCTTGTTGGCCCGGACTCTATAGCACTGTGGCTGGTAGAATTGGAAAAGAGAGACGAAACACGGATCGACGTGCAGAACTGACACCGGGGCACGGAGTCGGTGGATGTAGAGTACAGGCGATAGCGAGAGAAGGGTAGGGATGAACGGTAAGCGGTGTCGATATGGATATGCTGATCAACACACAAACAGCTAAGGCTGGCTATCCACGAATTGCCGAATGCGAGAGGGGAAGGGGTAATGGGATATAGGTTACGCAAAAAAGAAAGAGGACAAGTCGGTCAGGGAGCCGGAGGAGGTCAGGAAAAAAAGGTGAAGATGGGAGCATGAATGCAACAGTGTCGTCGGTCCCCTGTTCGTCTTTTCCCTCTGCCTATAATGAGGCTCCATGAGGCTCTATGAGCCTCTGATGGCTTGGCGATTGCTGCCTAGTTCAAGGGTTAGGGCTGATAAATGATAAGGTAATATAACAGACTGCTGTGATTCGCTAGGTCTGATCCATCCGGACCCGCGAGACAATCACTAAAGGTTAGGGCGTCCTGGAGTCATCCCGGATGGAAGTGTCTTTGACGCTGTCGGATCCCCGACAGAAGTATGTTCTCTATTTTGAAATCCGGCGATGTCCCCACAGGAAATTCACGATACTCGCCTACTAATAGTGTTCTACTCTTGAAAGCTTAAGCCACAATATAATCGTCACTTGGAATTAGCTATAGCCAGGGTCTCTAGTAGGAAGTGTGGGGGCATATCAACTCTTGCAACTAGCCGGCGCAAGAGTGCCTTGCTAGACGCCTGTATTCTACAATTCCCTCACCTGAACGCGACGCACATTATCGCCATGGCGCCACCAGAACATCTTGATAGTAAAAAAAAATAGCCTGGCCTCACCGGACAGGAGTCACTGAAAGGGAGAGGCCGATCTTTCACGGCGCGACGGCAGTTCTTCAGCCAAGGGGGGTTTCCTTGGACAATGAACTCCAAGAACTCACTATTCCGTCATCCAGTTGGTCGTAAACACTCGAAACACGAACCAAACACAGTGAGCATGATGCTCAAGCAAAACTTGTGATGCGGTGAAACCAATGCCGAAAGGAATGACAAATCTGCGGTGACAGATTGACAGCAAACAGGGGTGTCGGTGGTTAAACAACCAACTCCCTACGAAGCCCAAGCAGCAGGCAGGGGTATACGGTATCTACGTAAGTGGTAACTTCTCAATCTACAAATGTCTAAAAATCTTGCGCTCGTGAGCCAGAAAACACAAAAAGCAGCTATGTGTTTTGCCTCGCAAAAGACGTTTGAGGAGTATGCTTGCGAGCGACGAACGAGATCATGAGAACATTGAAAGCCACACCATCCACTTTCCTACCTGTCAAGACGGAAGCACACAGCCACCAACCACCTTAACTCTGCCACCATCGCACAGCCAGGAGTCGCTGCATGGTTTAGAGCTGGGACATCTGGGGGAGGCTGTTCATTTCAGCCCTAGAGCCCATTTGGCTCAAACGAGGTGATCATGAGAGGTCAAATCTCCGGATTATGCAATTTTTTTGCAGGGTTAGGTTTAAAGGGTAAGATTTATGATGATCAATTGCAAAAAACCCTGGATTCTAAAACTGGTGTTGCCGCTACACACCAGTAACAATGATTAACAATCCGGAGTTCACAACCCCCCCTTTTTTACAGAACTCAATTTTCATTCCTGACGAGTCCGTTTGCTCGCTTCCTTGTTGTAGTGTTGTAGTAGCCACGTCAAAGCCTTGTCGCTTTGCTGCACAATTTACCAATTTGCACCATGGATAACTCCCACTTACCCCGCCGCCAACGTTTTGCCAGACGTCCTCATCCACCACTCTCCTATTCAGCGCTTGTGCTCCAGCTGTAAACACCCGTGGCAGACCCAACAGTGCAGAGCGAATGAAATGTTGGAAAATTCAGGAAGAACTCTTAATATTCGGCATTCCTTCAGCGCTTCGCTCGGCATATGCATGTGGCAGCGATTGGACAGTCACGTATATGTAAGCTCACAATCCTATTTGCTACTTGGTGAGGAGTAAGGACAGCACACAAAGAGAAGCTAATAGACGAGAAACATCGTGAGCATCATATGAGGTGCTAATATAATTTTCATCATAGGACAAAATCAGTGCCTCGGCCATGCCACAAAGCCTAGGGTCCCATTGAATCCTTGACACCGGGAGTCACAAACTCCGAAACTAAGATTTTCAGTTGCACTCGAGACTAAGATTTCGGCTCTGACCGTAGCTGCTCTTCGTGCTCTAGTTATCCAGATCCAAACCATCCCATTCAAAGGAATATCCCCGCAGCTCTCGGTGAACCTTAGACAGCGCTAGGTTTCTGCATGAAGAAAAGTAATCAATGCGTAGCGTTGAATGCCCGCTCAGCCCGCTCATGTCCGCTGCTCCCCGCCAGTCTCAATATACTAGTACCATAGTGTCAAGGCACATATCATCCGGTGGGGTCTGTTCACCTTGAGCTATTATTTTTGGTTCTTTAATGACTTTAGCGCATATCAAAAGAGTGGAGCAAAAGGACCACGAAACGATGCCCTGCGAACCTTTTGATGCCCCAGTTTTGAGTTTGCCGGTAATGCTTTTTTCGTAACGACGTGCAAAATCATGAACGACTTTATCAGCTGTCCCAGTGACAAATGGAATTATCAAAACATACGAGCCGAAAAAGGGCATTTGGCGACGTTTCTGCCAACATATCTGCCGATAAACAGTGGCGAATTATTAATCTCTTCACACCCCCTTCTTTCGGTTTCAACAACGATGTTCTCAATTCCTGAGAATCGTATGTTAAGTTCTGGTTCCACAATGTCAGCAATCAGCCGGCATCTTCCAGGGTAAGATCGTGATCTCGAGGGGGGATCGAGACTCTTGCATACCCCCTCATAACGGCACTGGTCATGCAGTGAAGACGTAGCCTTGTATGATAGATGATCTAGTTTGACGGATGATCCCGATGCGATGCAGTTTTCTGGGAGAGCAAAAGTCGTAAACAATTCGTCAAGAAATCCAAAATATACTTACGTATGTGTGTTTGACTACCATTTTGGGTCGCATTGATGGGTTTCTAGGTGGACGCATCTGCGCCCCGTAATTGCATTAACCATGAGCTCCCAAAGCCAACAACTAGGTGGAATTTTCTGGAAAACAAATGTTGCTACAGCGTCTCATTTAACGTTGAGAGTGCAGACGCCCAGTAAGATGGCTCAAGTCCATCGTATGCAAGTCTTGCATTGACGCTGCATGCAGGAGTGCTTGCCCGTGCTACATACGAGCAAAGGATGAACCGTCCGGACTAAATCAAAGCAAGAGGGTTAAGGTCCAATTCCACGGAAGCGTATGTACATGCGAGTAAGAATGTCCAGTCCTCCCGACCGTGATCATTGGAGGTATCTTTTTCTGCGGGCACCCCCACAATGTCTCGCTTCCACCAGCTGCATTACAACCGGCGTTTCAGTATGAAAGTCGTTTGCACTCCAAGATATAAGTTGGCGCCAACCAACGGGGAGGCTATTACGATTGATAGTGTAAAGTCACACGAGGTACGCGAAACCCGAGATCCTTGACAACACTGGCTGCGTTCTATGCGCAAAGAGAACCACAATCCCAGCTCGTGAAGTCCATGGAGCTAGATTGAGGTGCAGCCTCATCGCCTGTTGTTTCTCTTCCTGAGTTCCGGCGTGTCGATTACTTTGAGATCTGACAGGGAAATCCATCCAGAAAGTCGGTTTTTTTTTTTCAAATAAGTAAAACCATGTCAGAAGTACCAATTTCAAGACATATAATTGATTAAAGTTATCTCGGGTGCGACACCAGAAAGGTCATATGGCTGTGGGGCTGAGGTTACATCCTTCTAGAACATCTTACCCGCCGTCCAAGCTTGCCGGGATATGAAGGATAAACAGCAAGGGATCGGAAGCAGTATACGCCAGTCTATCCATTCCAGAGCCAGGAAGTAATCCTCCTATCAACTCCGGGAGTCCTCTTCTTGATCTGCGGGAATTATTTGAGCTGAAGGCTGAACCCCTGCACCGTCACAAGACAAATCTTCTCGATAAATGAAAGCTTAGTGTCATCAATTGCAACGTCGACGGCTGCGTATGGTCTTCTGTCAAGACCCAGAAGTGTCAAAGCTCGGGATAATCATTTAGACTTACTATCAAATTTCCACAGTTGCGGTGCATGTATCAAACATCCTTGAACTCATCCCCAATCAATCGAAAATCACCAAAGTTCTCCGCGATAACTGACAAATTTTGACAAAGAGAAAAACCCTTTCCAGCAAAACACCGGGTAGTGATCTCAGCATTCATTAGCGCTGTACAACCATCTGTAGTGTACTAGTGGTATCTATGAATGCAACGTATATAGAATTAGACAATTTCTCCACTGTTCTAAGCCAGGTATGCCCTATGTCAACGGCCGTTGGGAATATTATCATTCCCGGGATCGAGGAACTGGAACCCGGCAGTTCGAATGGGTGGATTTCGACCTCCCCCGTAGTTAACTTGCTGCTTTGGGAAGTGGCTCTATATGTGTGTGTTGATATCAAAACAACAACAGCTCATCGACACCAATGAATGAGCAGATCTTGACTCCCTTTGGTGGACTTGCTTCTCGTGTACAGGAAGTGTGATTAGGGGAGTGGCTTTATGTATCTTGATATCAAAAGTCCGCCCTAGACACCAAGATTGAGCACTTACTGACGCCCCAGCTGCCGAAGCGCCAACTGAACACACGGTGCAACTTGAAGTGAATAAGGCCGAGCCTTTGTTACATCGTCTGACACTGTCTTTCCCACGGCCCCTGTCTCACGTACAATCTGCCGTCAAACGGGAGGGAAAGCACCCAAAAGAGTGGTTGGGCATATCTGGGCCCATGGGTGCTACTTAGGACATGTCCGCAAGTGTGGATTGGCCGAATCTCTCACCCCTGGCCAGATAGTTCGTATTCGCTGGTATTTTCCTCGTATATATCCACCTGAATAGCAATACGCAGTTACAAATTGAAGGATGGTCGTTCATGCGACCTCCAAAGCACCAGGTGTGATTGAAGCTTTAGTACGCCTATTATCCAGCTGCTTTTTGCAGCAATGTTGCTGTATGCAGTTTAGCTGAGACATGGAATTTGCACTGGCATGAAGCATCAATGCAAGGATCTACCGATCAAGTATACTTCGATACCTCGTATAGTAGCTCCGGGTATGATAGGGAGGGTCTGCTTTTTGGTTGGTAATCATGATATCAGGGGCTCGAGGTGTTTGTACGAATACATGTGAAAGAGTCACCATATTTTCCGGGGTGTAAAGTCTTATCTGGCAGAGCTGGAGTTGCCATCACAAAATCTCACTCAACTACAGAACGTTGACTGTATATTCATGCAAAATTTACAACCTTGTACCGTGTGTTTCTTATACATATATCTATCTTAAGCAGCCACAACTAGAACTCGGCCCCCGTCCTCCGGTCAACTTCGGTTGACCAGTTCTGCATGTGCGCTCACCTCGGCCATCGGAGCGAGAACTAGCTAGCCATGCAAATGCAAGTATGTAATCCAACAGACATGGTACGAAAGGAAGCGGTATTCTCGGAGAGAAAGTGTGATGGAAGGTGTACGACAAGAGGTCATTTCTCTCACTTTCAATCCCAGGAACATGTTCCCCTTTCCCGCTGGTTTGTTCGTCTCCCTGACTACCTTGGATTTCACCACACTCCAACGTTACTTGGGAATGCTTGTTGAGGCTCACTGTATGTATTTGTTTCAGTTTTGAGGTTTAAAACGAGAAACGTACGCAAAACAGTATTTATCTGTCCTAATTTTCCGACTCTTCCTTCGGGAACTGTGGATAGCACTAGCGTTGAAGGTGGTAGTCTATAGTTATCCGTAGTAACTTGAATTCTTATGTGCAGTTGAAAGTTGTATCACGGCCAGCTGCTCAATTGCCACATGGCCTATTTACCGGTGATGTGTGGCATTTAAAAAGAGAGATGTGACGATAAAACAAGCTGTGGTCTGTGCTGTGCTATGAGTAGAGTGTTATGTTATGTTGTGCATTAAATTACGCCATCACCGCGCACAGACGTTTCGGCCTCAAGGGAAAGCAGGGAAGATAATCTCGAGTAATAAAAATGCGACCGCACATAAAACACTTCAAGTAAGTAGTAAAGGAAACATCCGATTGATGCCGCGGAGAGTCGCCGGTCGTATATGTGGTTCGCAATTTTCGTCGTACGGTTGGCTTGCGTGTCCCACATGCTGATGTCGTCCTCGCTAGGATTAAAGAATGCAAATCGTAAAAACTGTCTGCTGAGACTTATTGCCATATGGTGATATGTACTGACATTGATGGATGGTAACCAAACCTCGCGGCACTAAGATGCTCCGCAATGGGAAAGGTGAACTCCAGCGTTGAATTTCTGTCCACTCCTGGATTGTCTCCCTCCAGTGGAGGTCCCATTCAAGGGTCTCTAGTAATATATTGCGAGATTGTACCAACTCATCCCAAAAGCTCGCTCGGCACTCTAACCTAGCCGCAACTTGAACTTTTGGTCCTGGAGACTTGCGAAGCGAGAACTCGCCAACTAAACGAATAGTTCCAGCTATGTTTTCCCCATTGTCTTGACGTTGGCCGCATCTGCCCATCCGGAACATAGTTCTGGTGCTGAGACGCCTGTTGCTTTTCACCTGACTGATGGTAGACTTCTTGCGAGTTGAGTTTCTAGTACCCTTGAGGTAAAGGTGGAACTTGGTAGGCTTCTTTCTTGAATGACTGTGGCAATTCCTTCTTCTGCTTCGTTTCTCAATGCCTTCGTAAGGAAACACGCAAAACCCCCGTCGGAATCGACCCCGCCATGCACATATTCATATCATAGAGAAACGGAATTCTCAAACGTGGCCGCTCGCAGAACTATGCGGCAACAAGTGAGGCTTCAGGGTACTACCTTGAGCATGGCTCCTAGGTCTGCAGCATTTGGATAAGACCTGGATCACGTCTTGTTGGTCGAGCCACAAACTCTGTCGATCTGTGTAGCTGCAACTTAAATTCACGCTGCACAGTGTAGTTGCTCGAATCCAAAGTGTATTCCAATCCTAATCGTCTTGAGCCTGTACTAGCTTGGTTCCTATGTTCTTGATGTTGCCATCATCAAGGTTATCGCAATCCGGCATGTTTAGGCTGACCATGGTCACGCACACTCGTAACGTAAGCATATGAAATGTCTTGTTACTTCTGACCGTTGTCGATGGTCACCCTAATATCAACCCTCGCTCGACCAACTACCCCCCTCGACCTCATCACAGCCTCGCCAAAATTGATATCCGTATCATCATAGAAACGTAGTTCTCGCCTTGCGGTCATGGCCTTCTTCTTGAGCTCTTCTTCCCTTTTGGTGCGTTGGAGATTCGGAATAGTAACGGAAATACCGTCTTTTGAATAGATCGTGCGCTGCTTTCTTGCGCGTAACCAATAGAAGTCCTTTGTAGTAGGGACAGTCAAGACGGTTTGGGATTCCAGAGTGAAGTTACTAAAACCCGTCAATAGCAGGGAAAAGAAGAGAGTCGAGGTCAACTGGCTCTTAACAACGTACACATCGGTGCTTCGTGTGTCGGATGCTGAGGGACAACCATTCGTCTGTCGACTCGATGGTGTGGACATTTTTCCTCGTGGCGAGCCAAAAGCGATGGTAACTGTTGTAGGTAGGAGAATTTGGATGGTAGGGAGAGAGTCCGCCTTATACCAGTCGGCGGTGAAGGACGCCACGAACGTCCCAAATGCCTCATCAATCTCTACCGCCTCTTCGGATCTTCCTAGGCAGAGATTTTTTCTTTTCGATAGGCAGTAATTGATCGGGGGCATGGACGACTGTATGTTGTTGTCCTATATCCACAACCTTGACAGATCTAGTCGACACAGCTTGCGCTTTCGCCGCCTAAGTTTCGAAAACGATTTCGAGTCATCGGAGCAGTTGCTTGTGGAGACGCGATCCCTTTCGTCTGTGACAGGGTCGTATTGCTGGATGCTGGGGTTCTAGCGAATGAAGATGGTTCGGTTGGCACTGTGTTGGCTAGAGCTAGAGGTAGAGAGTGCGTGTATAGGGTGGCTGAGGGATTCAGACGAGTCGCGACGAGTTCGGACTCGTACCAGGCCAGTCGCCATTCGACGAGCCCGTCCATTCAATCACTCTGTTAGTCTGTAGTCTGCACCACAAGCCCCAAAGGACTCCCGTAGGTTCGACTGAAAATGACCGCGATTTCCAAAGACTGCAAGTAACCCAGGTTCCAAAGGACATGCAAGAAAGTGTCGGTCGGACTTGGTCTCTAAGAAGTCTGCTCTTTAAATGACTCTAAGCTCTCAAATAAGACAAATTAGTTTTGAACTCGATAGAAGTATCGAGGATTGAGTTGAAGTATCGGAATGGAAGAGGTAATAGCGATGACGAGTAGTGTAAGGGATGGGATTGGGATAAGTCGTAAAGGGGAGGAATGTGTAGCTACGTAGTTCTTTTGGTTCCTGTTACGAATCTAGCACTCGCCATTCAGGGTATTGTACCGAGCGTGAAGGTTCGTACGTCACGCATCACGCAAGGCCCGTCCGAAGAGATTTTATTGCGGATTCTTGGGCATTAAATATTGAAAAAAAATCGTCACGCTCGAAATCCTGTACGAACCCTGACGTTCGGTACAGTAGTGCAGAAGGCTGTGTCGGGTGTTCGAGGATGCTCTGAATCCGCTCAAATGGCGTTGCAGTAGCCCAGAAGGATGTTAGAGGTACGGAAGCATATTGTGTTGAGAGAGTGGGAGGTGAGCAGTAGCTATAGAAATTTGTCGTGGAGCAGATTACATGGGGCGATGGAGCAGCATGGGAGACTTGCCGCGCGCTTCGACCCTACGGCCAACTGCATTTATACTCACGAACTTCTCCCCAATAACTTTGCAGCTTTGTATCTGGGGTCTGAAAAGGGTCTTGCGGGTTTCTGCGTTTATGTTGGATCCGAGATGTCCGAGTCGAGTGAGAGTTGTGAAAATCGAGTGACCACGTGGTGAATGAGGTTAATCCACAATAACCTTTGACCAAGGTGCCGCAGAGTCTTTAACACATCAATAAGATCCGGGTTTTTCACGTGATACGCGTCTCTGTCCTCCCCCCTTTTCTAGCCAACATAACATCCTGTGGTGGCGGGATGTCCATAGGATCTTTTTGGCAACTCCTGACTAGGAGGAAGCCCCTTGTCTTAGGCCTTTCGGAATTTTCTGTCCCTCTATGCGTGTTTTCTTGACCAAGGATAGAATGAGAGCCAGAGCCTTGCCTTCTAGCTATGTGTCTTTTGTTAACTTGAGACGTTTTTGTAAAACCCTGGCTGCCTTGTTGATTTAGACCTGATGTAAAGCTGACCCTTTGATAGACGACCAATGATTCCCAATGTCAAAAGGGATTTGCCTCTCCTGGCACCTATCTTTCAATTTGCGATACATGGTATCTTGATGACTGGTGAAACCCAGTCAGGTTTGTAATGGTTGGAAGCTCGCCCTAAGAAACCTACCATACTTTGAGTTTCCCACACGGGGAAACCGGGAGCAGGTATTGGTATGTGAAATGTGCATCATTGTGAGGATTGTTGTTTAATGGAAGCGGAAGTGAAATGTTTAGGACCAAAGCGTAAGGAAGCTATTGGATGAAAACTGTTGTGAGAAAGTTGTTGGATGAGGAGGAAGGGCGGAGAAGAGGATAAAAGGAGTTTTAATATACTAGGGTGGAGAGGAATTGAATGTAGGTATGCCCGCCCTTCTATGCCCGCCTTCCATGCCCGCCTTCTATGTCATGTGTGACTGTCGGGTATATTCAATGATTCATTCCAGTTGTTCGTGGACTTCCCTCATCTGTTCATGCCCAGTGAATACTCTCGGACCTTCTATTGCCTTAGTTTATTCCTGCAGGAACTATCGCTGGCGGTCTGATGGATTATGATCTCATTACTCTACCAAAAATCTTTTGTGCGGGACAGCTAGGGATCCGGGCCATTCACGACGAGACCGAGCTCGTGAAAAGTCTTCCATCATCCTTCGTGCCTGGAATGCCTTTTCTGCGTCTTCTGTGGACATTAACAACCGCACCGAGACCCACCAGACCTTCACCTTTAGAGGAATAGAATAGTCTCCAAGAAACTATCATCGATTCCATATCCTTCACACCGGCGTCTCCCATCACCCTCCTCATATATTCGAGAAACTGTTGCACATGGCCCAATGTATATGATTGTGGCTGGTGATCATGATTCATCGTGGTGGTCAGATGTAATCTTAATTTTCATTGATTCCATATCCTCGGGCTGTCGTTGCATAATGTTCAACAGCTCCGTTAACATTTTATCTTCATTGGATTCGTCATCCACGTTTTTGTCTTCATCGACTTGCCTTCTTGACGATGGGGCAGAATCTTGGGTGGATGTGGACCCCGTCGGTTGGCGGGGTTCGCTAGAGGGCTTCTTGTCGTTTGAGAGACAAGAGGGAGCGGGGGGAGGGATAGCAGCTAGCGGGGAGGTCGGTGTCACCCGACACCTTGTTCATATATTGGCGGAATTCTTGCAAACTGTCAAAAGAATGCAGTGTGGCATTGATAGTGGTTGGTCATCATCAGATACATCAATCAATAGTCGTTGTTTGTGCTTAGATCTTGACTGCTGGTGGAAGAGGACTATGAGGAGATAGCGTGCTCAGTTCCCAGATCCAACCAACCGTGTGCAACTGTCGTACATAGGCACGATTAACTGTCGTGAGAGTGCGGGAGAACGTTCCATTTCCTTAGGTTATTGAGTATCAACCACCCGAAATCATGCGTAAAGGGTCGTCATCAATTCGATACAAATGCATGATCCCGAATATTGGTGTGACACCGTATCCTATCCCGACCTCAGCTCGTATTCGGTGGTCCGCATCGGGATGAACTGTGACTCGGGTTGTGGAAGGTGGAAATATTCGTTGATTAACCGTGTGAACTGTGTGAATAGAATACATCATCTGTTATGAAAGATAAGTGGCTTTTGAGGTCATTGGTCACTTTCGAGATGTTTTAGGTAATGGAATAGCACCAACGACTGTCTTTGTGGTTGTACGGGGTGTCGTAACTTCGAGTGCTGCTGCTAGTTATCGCCATCGAGGTTGCCCAGAGGAGGATACGGTAGCGTAATCTTAAGGCTAGTTATCGACACAGTCGATGAGATGGGCGTACATTACAGTTCTCTACTCTGCTGTGAAACGCTCAGCTTTGCCTCTCCGAACACTTTGACTCGCTCCAGCACGACGGCAATTAACTCTCCAGTTATCTGTGCGTATAAAAGAAGGTTGCATCATAGACAACATTCGGTTCTCCAACCTATGGCTTCCAACGGACGCTCCCTAGCTGACTGCATCTACGCAAGCAAAACGAATGGCCCCCTTGGTGAAAATCAAGGGCTCCGGGTGCACGGAGGCGAACAGAGGCAGAGCACAACTGGAAGTACTAGCACAGCATTTGTTGTATCTCGATTTCTAGTGCCGTAAAGACTCGAGGATAAGAAACAGCACTAATGCACCGCGGGAACCCGTGGCTTATGACAGAAGACCCATGGCATAGTCACTTCGCCGTGGTTTTAGTGTAGTGTTATCGAGTCTTGTGTGTATCCGTTTTGTGAGTGGAACGAACTCTAGCCGTCAATGCAACGGCGTTCGTAGAGTAGATATGTGAGGTTGATTCCATGACTGGCTTTAGTTTGAATTGCCCAGAAAAGGTTTTTGGTTACTGGTTGTTGACATGAAGTGGAAGGGAGAAATGAGGTAGGGTTGAAGCCCTGGTTTGAACAATATCCCACACTGCGTGTCCTGCTACGGTACTTCTCAAACCTTAGGACTTGCAAATTCACATATAGAAAACTTCACGCATTTTAAAGACAGTGCAAACCTCTGCTACATTTCCCACAATTCTTTGAGCTCTGTTTGCCGGATATGTTGGTGCCGTACTGGAAAAAAAAACTGGTGGCTACGAGCCGCGTGGCCACGACCAGGATACGTGCGGCGAGGCGAAAAGTCGATTGGTGCGGCGACTGTGGGGAAGTGGCTATTAAACTCGCTAGACTCGAGCAACCAACCGAGTCGAGTTCTCGTGAAGATTCCCAACCACTTCATCACGACCACCACCGCTTGACGGGCAAGATCAATTGCGCTCCAAACATTTGCAGCGTTTAAACCAATAAAACAGGAGAATTATCTGCTCGTGATCAGCGCTAAATAAAGCGACAGGGAAACAAAGTTAGGCAGTGAGAAACGATTTCTCGCCGTCAGAACCGGAAATGACAGGCATCGGGGGATGGCTTCCAGATGGCACTATCGACAGAACGGAAACACGCCCTGCCTCCCCAAACCCCCTCAAAAAGGAGACGCCGGCCATTCATTTCTTCCCCCCTTCCTACGCTCGCACAACCAACCTCTTCCCAGCATATCACTGCTCAGTCACTCTTTATAGTTGCATACCCTCGTTTCTTGCGCAAAGCACAAAGCCGTCGTCAGCATTTAAACAAAATACATTCCTAATCCGAAAAACAAATACACACTCATCATAATGCGTTTCCTCACCACTGCTGTTGTCGCCATCGCGACTTTCACCGCGGCTGTTTACGGTCTTGCCGCACCTGCGACCACGCCTCCTGTCTCTGGTAGTGCAAACGCCATCACTGCTCCTCTTGGTGATACTCCGCTCGTCGCCGGAAAGCCTTACACAATCAAATGGTACGCGTGATCCTTCCTTGCGAGTGACACGATCCCTGCGAACGAACATGGTTGCGATTGAATGTTTTCGTCCGTGCGGGGAACCTGGTAGACCTTGATGATACGCTTCTCGCATCATCGTCGCGTGCTTTCCGTCCAGAGGCTTACATTGCGCGCCTCGGATTCAGGTCTCACAACTTTGGCGACAAGGTTACTCTCCGCTTGAGGAAGGGAGATGACTCCAACAACCTGGACAACGTCCTCACCATTGTTTGTATGTATTGTCTTCCAGCTCCGCTTGCTCGCGCCGTTTTGTTGACATTTCATCTCTCTCTAGCGGACACCCCCAACGACGGCGAATACACCTGGACTCCCCCAACTCAGCTCGAGGCTGGCAAGAACTACGCCATTGAGATCATCGCCAACGGTTCTGCCAATTACTCTCCCAAGTTCGAGATCGACTCAAACGGCTCCGGTGTCAGCAGCAGCAAGGCCTCCTCCTTTGCGAAACCCACCAAGTCTAGCAGCGAATACCCTAGCTCCTCCGCAGAACCATCTGCGTCTGCATCCGGGTCCGCTGAGCCATCCTCTTCTGCCAGTGCCACCTCCACCGAGAGCTCCGGCTCTGCTGCCCAAACTTCTATCACTGCTCCAAATGAACCTAAGTCTGCCGCTGGCCGCATGAGTAGCCCGCTTGCACTGGTGTTGTGCATTGTGGCCGGCCTCGTCTACTTCCACTAATCATTTTCAGTACTTTGTTAGTATGTTTGTGTAATGTGTGTTGGGAAGAATGTGGAAAATAAATGATTAATTGTGTTGCGATAATTTTCTTGTTATTATTTCACCAACCCCATTTTTTTTACTATCTCCACGGTGGACGCGTTGATGATGGATACCCCCCCTTGGACCAGTGTCGAGGGTTAATGAAGTTGTGTAGCGCTTCTGGTCGGAGTTTTTGTTGCCGTTTCTCGGTTTTGATTTAATTGTAGGATGATGGGATGATGGGATGGCTTTGATGGATAGTTTTCGATGGAGGAGAACCGCTGAGGGGACCAGGGTTTTAGCACATCAGGCGTGCGTGTATAATTGGATTTCGAGGAATGGCAGTTGTTGGTTTGGCTGTTAGATGGGAGGAACAAATGCGTGGGTTTCATGATTGGATGTCTGGTTCTCATCGCAAATAATGGGGTTTGAGAGGCTCAATCCGGTCACTCATCACATCACATTGTGCCACACCTTGCTACAGAAACCAAGTTTTCGCCGTTTTTATCATGGGAAAATTGCAGAAATTTTCTTCCTGAGGGGTTTTTCCGTCTTTATCCGCGTTACTCGATACAAACGACACAAAGGTTTTAGTCGATAAACTGTATCGTCGATCACACCCCTCTCACTCAATTTTTCCTCGATCACTCCCCTCACTGTTTGCTCGATCGTGATAACAACCCCCCACGCGGGTACCAGATTGTGAGTGGCCGAGCCTAATCCGGGTGCTGAGTCACGCTCCCAAGAATGTGAGTCGGTCACGAGCAGCTGGAGCTACCACTACTAGTGTCCCTGCCTCACCACATCACCTCCAACCTCATCCTTCCAAACTCAACTTGCTCCTCCTCCAAACCAACAACACTCGCTCACTCCGTCAATCGTTGACTTCACGGCCTTTTTACCCATACCCTTGCAAACGTATCTCCCTCGCTGCTGCGCTTTCCCGTAACAATGGGAGGCCCTCCGTCAATCTCCTCTCAAACCTCGGAACGCCCTATCCCCACCCGTCCCCGCTCCGCCTCCCCAGCTCTCTCCCAGAACAACCAGCGTCAAGCTACGATCCGTCTCGGCTCCCCCGTGCTGGGAAATGCATTCCCTCCATCTGGATCTAGCACCCCTATCCATGCCGCCCCGGGTCCCCAGAACAACCCCCTGTCGGCGTTCAACTTTCCGACAGGAGGGACACCTCCCAGGTTCGGCACACCTCCTCGGTTTGCAACACCGCCGCTCCCAAGGCCCATACCCATGCCCACAGGTTCTGAGTCCAACGCATCAAGAGCCACAAGTATACATTACGGCTCGTTCGATTCCCGAGCGCCAATCGAAGACCCAGAGATTGTGCGGCGGCATCTGGTAACGGATGACGACGGGGCACCGGGACGCGATGGCGGGTATGGGTCTGAGCAGGAGGAGTTCTCGAGTCTGCAGTTGCTTGGCGGTGATATCACACGTCCGATATATCGGTATGTAGATCAGACAGCTGAGGGAGCGAGACGCGGGAGGAGCATGAGCTTTCATCTCCCCCGACCCGAGCCCGAGGATATGACGGAGGATATCAACCACATCAAAGCGATCGGTGGGTTCCGGAGGGATTTCCTGAGGAGGGCACAGGGACCGCCGCCGAACCAGGGATTCAGCACCGAGGGAAGTGGGTTTTTCACCAGAAACTTTATTGAGTTTTTGACGCTGCATGGCCACTTTGCTGGTGAGGATTTGGAGGACGAGGAAGGGTGGCCGGAGGAGGAGGAAGGGGAAGAGGAGGAGCCGTTGGAGATTCCAGGTAGAGATGAAGAGAGACCACTCTTACCTAGGCGGGGGAGTACGTTTAAGAAACCGACCAAGATCGCAACTGGTACTGCCGGGAGTGGGAAGGCCATATTATTGCTCCTCAAAAGTTTTGTGGGAACCGGAGTGTTGTTCCTTCCCAAGGCGTATCTGAACGGCGGGATGGTGTTTTCGAACCTTGTTCTGTTGTTTGTGAGCGCGTTGAGTTACTACTGCTTTGTGTTGCTGGTTCGAACGAGACTGAAGGTCGTGGGGAGTTTTGGAGGTATGAAATCCCCCGTAGTTAGACGGTCATATGGGGGATGATGCTAATTGCGAAAATAGACATCGGAGGACAGCTTTACGGAGCCAGTATGCGGTTTTTGATTTTGTCGTCGATCGTAGTTTCACAGATTGGTTTTGCAGCAGCATATATCGTCTTCACCTCCGAGAACCTACAAGCATTTATCCGTCCGCTTCCCCCTTCCCCCCCTCATCTAACATATCTAACCATCCCTCCTCCACAGTTGCAATAACCGAAAACCAAACCCTCATCGACGTCAAATACCTAATCCTAATGCAACTCCTCATCTTCCTCCCCTTCTCCATGATCCGAGACATGGCCAAACTCGGAGTCACCGCCCTCGTCGCCGACTTCTTCATCATGCTCGGTCTCGTCTACCTCTACTACTACGGCATCTTTACCCTCTCCACCCAGGGGGTAGCCGACATCCTCCCCTTCAACCCAAACTCCTGGACCCTCTTCATCGGCACAGCAATCTTCACCTTCGAAGGTATCGGCCTCATAATCCCCATCCAAGAAACCATGAAACACCCGGAAAAATTCCCTAAAGTTCTCGGCGGGGTAATGATCGTAATAACCTTCATCTTTGTCTCCATGGGCGCCTTATGCTACGCCGCATACGGTTCATCAACCAAAACCGTCGTAATCCTCAACCTCCCTCAAGACAGTAAATTCGTCAACGGCGTTCAATTCCTGTACTCCCTCGCAATTCTCCTCTCCACCCCACTCCAACTCTTCCCCGCCATCCGTATCATGGAAACCGGCATGTTCCCACGATCGGGGAAATACAACGCTACCGTGAAATGGTCCAAAAACTTCTTCCGCTTTTGCGTCGTCGTTGCAACCGCACTTATTGCCTGGGGCGGCGCGGACGATCTCGATAAGTTTGTGGCGATTATTGGAAGTTTTGCGTGTATCCCGTTGGTGTATATTTACCCACCATTGCTTCATATGCGTGCGTACCCAGGGAGAGGGTGGGGTGCGAGAGCGATAGAGGGGGGATTGGTGGTGTTTGGGAGTGTGGTTATGGTTTATACTACCGTTTTGACGGCGTGGAAGTGGAGTGATCCTAGTCAGTAAGTTGTAGTGAGTTTTCTTTGTTAGAAATGCGGGGGGGTTATGTGTGTGATGGATGTATTTCACTTGTTTTTTTTTTTAGAAACGAACTCGAAAAAAGACATGTTCTTTTTTTCCTTTTTTTTTTTTTTATTGGATTGCATTGTTCAGATTGGAGTATGATATCGATAACCCTATATGTTTTTTTTATTTTTGTTTGGCTACAGCTTTTTCATTGCTCGAGTACTTTGCTTTGCTATTATTATATTTGGGGAAGGTGGAGAGTGAGGGAGGGAAGGGAAGGGAAAGGGAAAGGGAAAGGTTCTAGAATTGGTAGAATAAAGAACTGGAAAATGGCAATAGTTTTTTTCTTTCTGTAAAGTTTGGTTTGATCGTTGTGGAAGGGACATTGCGCATGTGGTGATTTGATGGTGAGCAATGTATCACCTCCTCCTCCGACATTATGGGGAGAAATTTGCAATTATTACATACACGCACGCTTCTTCTTCTTGATTCACACACACCAAAACTGCAGCCCACAGACAATATGGAGTCTTAAACAAATTTCTTCAGGATTACTAGTACTTTAGGGGGGGGTCGGGGGGTATTGTATTTTTAAAGAAGCAAGCAACCAAAAGCAGCAGTAGCAATGATACACCGTCAACTCCAGCTGTAGCATATTCGCCACAACCGGATATCTTCATACATCAACTTTCACTTTTAAAATCCCAACCTTAATACTCAGGCTCCTCATCCGCTTCCACAGAGTCGCTTGCTACCTCTTCGTAATCTATTCAACGATTCGTTATTAGTATTTGAGTCATGTTTTGATGATTGAGGAAGGAACATACCCTTCTCGAGAGCCGCCAAATCCTCTCTAGCCTCCGAAAACTCTCCCTCCTCCATACCCTCACCCACATACCAGTGCACGAACGCCCGCTTGGAGTACATGAGATCGAACTTGTGGTCGAGTCTCGACCAGGCCTCGGCGATAGCAGTCGTGTTGGACAGCATGCTGACGGAGCGGTCGACGGAGGCGAGTTCTCCGTCTGGAACGTGGGCAGGCTTCTGGTAGTTGATACCGAGCTTGAAACCAGTGGGGCACCAATCGACGAGGTTGAAGCTGGATCTGGCCTTGAGGGTTGCGATGGCAGCCGTGCAGTCGCGGGGGACCACATCACCGCGGTAGAGCAAGGCGACAGCCATGTACTTTCCGTTCCGTGGGTCACAGACAACCATCTGGTTGTTTGGCTCGAAGCACTGGAAGGTCAAGTCTGAGACCTTGTGGGACTCGTGGGAGCTCTTGGCGGCGGAGATTACCGGCGCATAACTGATGAGCGGGTAGTGGATTCGTGGGTAAGGGACCAAGTTGGTCTGGAATTCGTTCAGATCGACGTTCAGGGCACCGTCAAACCGCAGCGATGATGTGATGGATGATACGACTTGAGCAATCAACTGGTTGAGGTGCTCGTACGAGGGGCGAGCAATATCGAGATTGCGGCGGCAGATGTCGTAGACGGCTTCGTTGTCGACTAGGAATGTACAGTCCGAATTCTCGATTGTGCTGTGCGTCGCAAGGACAGCATTGTAGGGCTCGACAATGGCAGTGCTGACTCGGGGGGCAGGGTAGACTGCGAATTCGAGCTTGCATTTTTTGCCGTAGTCGGTGGAGAGGCGCTCGAGAAGCAGAGCACCAAAACCGGATCCAGTACCACCACCGAAAGAGTGGAAGATCAAAAAGCCTTGCAAACTGGAGCAGTTGTCTGGAAAGAGAGGAGTGTCAGTTGACATATACACGATTAACTCGAAGGGCACTGCTAACCAGCAACACGGCGAATGCGATCAATGACGCTGTCTGCGAGCTCCTTTCCGATTGTATAATGACCCCTGGCATCTAGACATCAATCAGTATGCTGTAGGTAACAAAAACATAGAGATTCTCTGTTTGGCTTACAGTTGTTCGCGGCATCCTCCTTACCGCTGATCAACAGCTCGGGGTGAAATAGTTGTCTGTAGGCGCCAGTCCTGATCTCATCGATGGGCTATTCATCGCATCCGTTAACACCTGGATTGCTTGTAACCATTCATCCATTGCTTGCACACATACCGAGGGGTCCAAATCGACAAAGATAGATCTAGGAACGTATTTCCCAGACCCCGTCTCGGTGAAGAACGTATCGAACGAACCAGCATCACCGCCTTCCGGGACGACCTTCTCTGGATCAACACGTCCGTCCTGCTTCAGACCGTGTTCCAGAAGATACCTAGCTCGGCGGGTTAGATGGGCAACAGAGCGGAACTCAATTCAAATGGGGAAGCAAACATACAGCTCCCAAGCGCTGTTACCCAGTTGAGTTCCAGCTTGGCCGATATGAAGATGACAGATCTAAGAGAAAGTCCGGGGTAAGCCTTATTTCACATGTGTGGGTGGTTGCAATAGGCTCGCCGCATATAAACAAGCGAGATTAAACAATTTGTTGTCGGGAACTCACTTCACCCCTCATTGTTTATAGAGAATTCGTAGAAGACGTAAGGGACGGGAGGCGATTGACGATGAAGGGATGAAGACGATGAACCTTCAGTTCGGGGGGACAAAAGAGAAAAAGAAGAAGATAAGAAGGGAGAGGAGTGTGATGAAAGGAGAGATGCTGCAGCAGAAACGTGCCTTGGCGTCGAGTTGTTCGCCCAACGAGGAATCGCGGTGCGATGGTGGTGGTGGTTGGTGGGCGAGGGTCTAACCGCTTTAGGGAACTGGGTCAATTTGCCGTATCCGGGGATATTTGGTGTCATTTATTTGATGGCTTGAGCCCTGCATTGATTTTGGGGTGTCAGACAAAGGTTTGATCGCCAGGAGAACCTGCAGCCAAGACTTCTAAAGTTCTCACTTGCCGACTAAAACGTTTTCTTCTTACGCAGCACTTTGGCTCCGCCTACGGAGTCAGTCAAGATGTTTCCGCACCCGCACCCGCGGGCCTGGAATCTGGCTGGAATGCAGCACTCACTCAGTAGGGCCTGCAGATATGAGAGGTACTCTACTCCAAGCCCCATGAGCTCGCATCACTCATATCGCGCTGTCACTTGACACGCTCATTCTGTTCTCCTGCTCTGTCACTGACTCCCACTCTCCCACAGCCATCCCGGTTACTCGCTCACTCGTCCCTCCCAACAGTGCTGTCGATCTCCTATTGCTCCCGCCGATCGTGAAGTCATCCACTATGGGGCTGCCGGAAATGTTGCTCTGCGCCTTCGACAAGACGTTAGTTCTGTGGCGATCCGATAGGAAATTCTCTCACTCCCGCAGCTCAAAACCTCCGCTGCGTGCTATATATTCACGTCCACAAGTACACAAACACCAAGCAGACTCTCTTGACTCGAAACCCTCCTCTTCACCAGTCGTTTGCATCTCCCGCAGCTTGCAGTCCTTCGTTAGTTCCACAACGCGGCTTATCCCTGCCCCGCTATCTTCCCCCCCACTGTCCATCTTAGTCTGCTAGGACGACGTCACTTCCGTTGAACAAAACATTCAAAATATCACTCGCTACCAAGTGCAAGAGAGCCGGTTCCTTGGTCATCGGGTCATCGGAGAGCAAGAAAATATAAGACCCAGTTTTTTTTACTGCGCCTGCCCTCATCTCCAATATTGATTGATTGATACACCCGGAATGTCAACACCCCACGACGATAAACCCCAACCCGCTGCAGCACACGACACCCCCGCAAGATCCTTACCTGGTCATACGGCGAATGAACGCGAGCTTTTAGAAGAAGACATATTTGCATCCGGTCATCCTGGTGTACCAGCGTCCCCTCCGCCTCTACATCATTTAAAACCAACGACTACCAACGGCTCTGGGAAATATGGCTCCAGTGTGTTTTCGTCCGGCAGGGCGAGGGAGGAGTCACACAGACGTGAAGATAACATAGAGTTGATGAAAGCTGAATATGTCGCTACAAAGAACTCTGAGAGATCCCATGGAGATTTACTTTACCGATCTGGGAGCAGGAGGGATGCGGCGGCAGAAAGACCAGAGACACCTATGGATGAATTGGATGATCGCACGAACCCCGTACACAACAGTCGGAAGAGAGCATGGCACCCTCCAGCGGAGCCGACTACGAGTGCCGCAAAACTCTTCAAAAGGGTATAGCACAATTCTCCTGGAAAAGAAAAGATGGGTCAGATACCGGATGCATCACTGCTAACTTGGCAACAGATTCACGAGTCATCGGTATTCATTCGGTATTTCACGTACATTGTGCCTGTGGCACTGATCTTGCTTATTCCATTACTTCTTGGTGCACTATTGTTCAAAGATGCAACAGTTGGTGGAGTGGACCTGATGTGGTTCATGGTGTGGTTGGAAGTCGTCTGGTTGAGCTTGTGGGGTGGAAGGGTAAAAGAGATTACCAGATCATATCTCTCTAGACAACATAGTAATGGAAAAAATAGGTCGTCTCCAAATTGATCCCATACCCAGTGGGTGTCCTCGCGAGCGTGGTTACAAACGGATCCAAAAAATGGCGGGATATGGCTACAATGCTTGAAGTACCCGCAACACTATTCTTCTGGTGGTTGAGCATATATGTAATCTCACCCCCCTCTCCCTCTATACCCTGCTAACCGCAAACGTGGTAGGTATCATTTCTCCCCATCATGCGAAATAACCACCACGACGGATCTACAGAAACAAAATACTGGGAGCGAAACGCCAACATCGTCTTATTATGTCTTTTCATCGGAGCAATCTTAAACCTCATCCAAAAAATCCTTGTCCAACTACTCGCTATATCATTCCACATCCGAACCTACCAAGACCGTATTGAAATCAGCAAGTTTCAAATCGCCAGTCTAGCCAAGCTATATAAACACGCAAAGGACATGGAGCGGGATCTCAGCGGAGGTGAAACCGAACGTTCTGGAACTGTCACTCCAAAGGTGGCATTGGCTCAGGGTGCACAACGGTTTGCGAATAGGTTGGGAGATGTGATGGGGAAGATTGCGGGGGACTTTACTGGGAAACAGATTAATTCTAGTACTTCACCTCAGCAGGTTGTTATTACTCTTCTACAATCTACGGAAGGGTGTAATGTGGTGCGTACCCCCCCTCCCTCTCCTCACTATCACACTCTCTAATTTTCTCTGCAGCTCGCTCGCCGCCTATACCGAGCCTTCGTCCGACCCGAAGAAGAACACGTCCACGACGAAGATCTGCGGGGTGCATTTTCCGATGACGAAGAGGCCGAAGCAGCATTTTCTATGTTCGATCGTGATCTTAATGGCGATATATCCTGCGAGGAGATGGAGCTATCGTGTGGAGAGATTGGAAGAGAACGGAAGGCGATTTCGGCAAGTTTGAAGGATTTAGATAGTGTTGTGGGGAAATTTGATGATTGCCTTACTTTTGTGGTGTTTGTGATTGTTATCATGGTATTTTTATCGTTGATTTCTAGGTCTACGGCTGGTAAACCCCCCACCCCTCCCCCCAACGATGTGAAGGGAAAGGCTAATGGTGAAAAGGCGTTTTGACAAGTGCTTCCAGCTCGATTCTTGCACTGTCTTGGTTGTTTTCGGCTACTGCTCAGGAGTTTTTGGCGAGCCTTATCTTCGTCTTTGTGAAGCATCCATTCGACGTCGGTGACAGAGTGGAAATAATCAACACGTATCCCCCCCCCCCTCCTCCTCTCAGCACATCCCACCCCTACTAACACCTCCTCCTCCCAGCGGAATCGGCACAACCGAAAGTTTCTACATCCGCGAAATCGCCCTAATGTACACGGAAATGAAAAAACTCACCGGCGAGATCGTGCAAGCCCCTAACTCCCTCCTCAACACGCTTTTCATCCTCAACATGCGCCGCTCCGGCGGGTTGGCAGAGCCCATCCCTATCACCGTCAAATTCGGCACTTCCCTAGAACAGATCGATTCACTCCGCGAACGCATGCTCGAATTCGTGAAATCCGAGAAACGAGAGTATCAAGGAAAAATCATAACGGAGCTGAGAGATATCCCGGATATGCATGCGGTTAAGATTAATGTTGTGTTTTTCTATAAGAGTAATTGGCAGAATGAGTTGGTACGGTTACATAGGAGGAATAAGTTTATGTGCACGCTTATGGCGAATGTTGCCGAACTAGGCATTGAGTCACCGAATATGAGGTGGCCCGGACAGAAGATGGATAAGCCGGTGTTTTTGCAGAATGTTAATACGGACTCTGCGACCACCGTGGCAGCAGCACTACCGAGGGATGAGGATCACGACCCACTACCCCGCCGAACAAGCTCCACCCGCAGCAGTAGGAAAGTCGATTTCTCGCTAGGAGCGAAGGACATGGCGTCGTCGGATGATACTGGGGATGTGTTTGAAGACCGAAGCAGACACGGCCGTCGGGGGGGTATGGTGCCGCTGAGAAGGGTGATTGAAGAAGAAGACGGGGTTAGTGTGACCAGTGGACATGGATTGCATAGACGCAGGACTACAAGGAGTTCTCTGGATAGTGGGAGTACGACGACACATAGGAGGAATTGGTTCTGGAAGCAACAGGGGGATGAGGAGATGGGGGTGGGGACAGGGGCGGATGGTGGTAGGGGGGCACCACTGTCGCCACTGTCGCCACTGTCGCCGCTGTCGCCGCTGTCGCCGCTGTCGCCGCAGCCGGTGCAGGAGGAGGTGGAGATGAAGAGGGTGTAAATGTAAATGGAGGAGGGGTTGTATTTATGTGTTTGTTAGAAGATTCCTGTACTCCAGAGGAGGCGAATCACAAGGCGACACTCGGATTGTCATAGGTTTTTCCAACGTACCTTATGCGCACACATGTGCACAAGCTTTTCCGCCGCTTTATCACATGCAAACCTCCTCATCCTTGTCCCACCACCCACACCGCAGCCGACAACCGAGATTCACTCCCCGGGCGGGCCACAAACAGCTTGCTTTTCTCCGAACCGCGACCGAGCTCATGATGCGACGACAACACGACCACCGCCTACTTCCTTCATCACCTCCTCACCACCACCACCCTCAATAATCCATCCTCCCCGCGCGACACCACCATGTCCACCCCCTCCTCGCGCCTCACCGCGCTGCACGTACCTCCTCCCCCCTCCCCTCTGTCTCCCCGTAGTTAACCCCCACAGGCGCGCATCAACACCTTCCTCCTCTCCCCCCGCAACCACGACCTTCTCGCCCTCCTGAAAGGTGCCCGCAACGGCCTGGTGTACGGCACCAAAATCCGCTTCCCGCACGCGCTCGTAATGGTCCTCATCTTCCGCTCGGGTACATTCCGTGAAAAACTCCTTACCATCTTCCAACTCACCCGCAACCACGCTCGCACTTTGGGGTTATTCGTGTTCACGTACAAGGCCGTTCTTTTAGCGTTACGGAAACTACACGGGGGGAAGGAGGAGGGGGTGGATTCGTTTCTTGCTGGGTTGGTGGGGGGGTATCTGGTGTTTGGAAGGGGGAAGCAGGGGAGTGTGAATCAGCAGATTGTGATGTATGTGTTTGCGCGGGTTGTGCTTGGGGTGGCGAAGTTGAGTGTTAAGACTGGGACGATTGAGGATGTAAAGGGGAGGTGGAGAAGGAATGCGTACCCGGTTTATGCGAGTTTGAGTTGGGCGATGGTGATGTGGTTGTTTCGGTGGCATCCGGAGACGGTGCAGAGTAGTCTGAGGAATAGTATGGTGTATTTGTATACGAATGCGGAGAAGTGGGATGGGGTGAGGAATTGGGTGTGGCATAATAGTTAGACTGCGCGGGGGGGGAGGTGTATTATTATTGTTGGGGGAGGGCGGTTTATATATACATGCTAGAGTAACTAGATAAATGTATACACGATGATTTTTTTGGATTACAGTCCAGACTTCTCTCATCGTGAGAGCGGGTTCCTGACATCACCGCCGCTGCCGGGTAAACCCAAAAGCACCCTAACGTCTCCATGCGGCTCCCTTCTAGCGCAGAAAGTCCAAAAAAGTATTCCTGCGCCATCCGTCGCAACTTCTTCACGACATCCTTCACCACAACAACCACAACCATGATCCGCACCACGTCTATTCCCTCCTCCTCCTCCTCCTTCTCTGTGTCCCCCCTCACTAACCCCCTTCTCACAGCAAACCCAAAAACGCACGCTCAAAGCGCGCTCTCGACGCCCGCTTACCCAAACTCACCGAAAACCACAAAACGCTCCTCCTCCTCCGCGGCACGACAGCCTCAGAACTAATCCAAACCGTCCTCACCGACCTCAACTCCCTCAAAAAACCACACACCATCAAATTCTCCAAAAAAAACACAATCCTCCCGTTCGAAGATCCTTCCCCGTTCTCTTTTTTCTCTGAAAAGAATGATGCATCCCTACTGGTGCTTGGAACGCACTCGAAGAAACGCCCACAGAATTTAACCGTGGTGAGGACGTTTGATCACCAAGTGTACGACATCCACGAGTTTGGTGTGGATCCCGATACGTACCGGGGACTACAGAGTTTTAAAGGTGAAAAGCCAGCGGTGGGGATGAAGCCTATGATGGTTTTCTCAGGGGATGTGTGGGAACACGATGAACAGATGCGCGGCGTGAAGACGCTGTGGATGGATTTTTTTAGAGGCGAGGAGGTAAAGAGTGTAGATGTTGAGGGGTTGCAGTATGTACTTTCCTTCCTTGCGGCGGAAGCGGGGAGGTTTCATATAAGGGGACATATGATACGGACGGAAAAGAGTGGGCAGAAGCTTCCCAGGGTGGAGGTGGTGGAGGCGGGGCCGAGATTGGATTTGGTTTGTAGGAGGAGGCAGGAGGCGGGGGAGGAGATGAGGAAGGAGGCGTTGAAGGTGCCGAGGAAGCAGGTGGTAGGTTTCGATGATATGAGAGAGGGGAGGGGAATGAGTGCTGACAAAGAGGACAGCCGAAGACGAAGAAGAATGTTGGGATGGATATTATTGGGGATAAGATTGGGAGGATTCATACGGGTAAGCAGGATCTGGGTAAGTTGCAGACGAGAAAGATGAAGGGGTTGAAGAAGCGCGAGGCGGGGGATATGGAGGATGGTGATGATGCTGCTACACTGGTTGGTGAGGAGGAGGAGGCGGCGGCGCCGAAGAAGGCGAGACGGGAGTGAACACTGGGGGAGGGGCATGTTTACGTTTAATTCACCATCCTGATGTTCTTTTCTTTTCTTTACTTGGGTATATAGCTTTCTTTCTTTCTTTTATGTTCTGTGCTTGGAACTTGTATTTACACCAACTGCTGCTACTACTACTGGGAGTATAGGGAATTCTAACCAAAAGTACCTTTCTTTTTGCTTCTTTACTCTCTCCATTTATACGCCTCGACCCGCTTGTTCCGCTGCTCTATCGTATCGTTTCGTTTATAATTTTGTGTTTCATCTCATCATTCTTCTATGCCTCAGCAGCACTTGCCGCCTCTGCCTCCGCCGCCGTCCGGTTCTCGATCAATCGCTATACACCCGTCAGCATCCCTTTCTCCCCCTCATAGCATTGCAACCCACCAAAATATTTCTCAACAAAATCGTAATAGTAACCTTCCCAATCGCAGGAACATAAATACTCGCCCTCTCCTTAACCTCCGGATCAAAATTCTTCTCCGACGAGAAATTGATACACACCGCGCCCTGCTTCAACAGTTTCACGGGGAACTTATACCCACTATTTGGCACCCCCGTAATCACCACGTCGCTTCGCGGTACTACGTCTTCTAATGTTTCGGTAACATCCTGCACATGATGCATTTTCCTCCTAATCCCTTCTCCGCGCGTAAACCGTTGCACTCCCGTTACATCCACACTCCACACATCCGCGCCATCATTCGCCAACAGCGCTGCCAGTGGCCGTCCAACAATCTCAGAGCGGTTTACGATTGTAACCGTCCGCCCGAATAACCGGTTTCCGTAAGGGAGGATGGAGTTGTAAACACCGATATGTTCAAGCACCTTAATAATCGCCAGCGGGGTGCAGGGGAGTAAACTCTTCTGTGTTTTTTTTTGATCAAGAAACCGCGTGTTTTGGTACATATTAAAGAGGTATCTGTGCGAAAGACCTTCCACGTCTTTTTCGGGAACCGTAAGTTGTTGGAGGTATGAATCTTGCCGGTTGTTGAAGACGGGAAAGTAGATGATTATTCCGTCGACGGAACGGTCAACGTTTGCGGAGAGGATTGCGTCTTCGAGTTCGTCCTTTTCGACCGTGCGGAGTTCGAAGGAGAAGCCGCTGGTGACAGGTTTTAGTAAGGGGAGACAGAGGGGAGGGGAGAGGTACTTCTCAGAACACGTTTTGGATGTCCAGTCCGCGTACATCTTTGCGGCTGGATCAGAATTCGCTAGAAACCCGACCAGCAGAGGCTTCCGCCTCAGTTTGGAAAGTCCCGCTTGTACCTCTACCATGAGACGGCTTGCGACGGTCCCCGCCAGGATGACTTTGCAGGTCGCCGGAGGAGGCGTGGAGGAGCGCGAGGGGGAGGTGGTGGTGGGTTCGAAGCCGGGGTTTTTTTCGGACATGGCGATTGTGGTGGTGCTGGTGGTGGTGAGGGAAAAAAAGTTTGATGTGGGGTTGTAGTGGGGGAGGAAGTAGCCGCATCTTATCAGTGCTCGGCCCGCGTGGGGTTGGGCTTCGGGGTCGCGATCGATGCACGGCCCGAAGAAATTTAAGTTATGGCGGTTATCACTCGATTGAATAGTCTTTTTGGAGATCGGTTTCTCAACAGCATCATGGCATCTTTTGATTGGACAATACTTAGAGTTGGCTTTAATTGTTGAACTCGAAAGTAACTGGCAGCAGTCACTGGAAAACTATCTGGGTACAGTACTGACAGAATACGACATCGGCATCAGCTTCATAGTACTTTCCGTAACGCAGCAGAGGGAATTTGGTGTTCCTCGTAGTTGTACCCAACTATCCGGAATGCGTTCAAGGAGAGCTCTATTCACTATCCCATAACCGTGATTTGTCCGCCTTCCACGCGAACATGTAGAGCGCCTTGCAGACATCTGTGCACAGAAGAAATAGGAGCTGCTGGTGCCGCCAACGAGAGCGAGTGGTCCCGAGCTGGCGAGTTCTAACTGCTGAGTTTGCGAAACGTTAAATGGGAACCCCCGTGGCAATTGGTGGCCCGTGAGTCAGGTGTAAGGAAGCAAAAAGTGTATTACTGTTCTGGCGTTGGTACTACTTCGGTGTGTGTAGCACTCGATACCTATATCACCCAGCGGGCTCGCGAGCGACAACATCCAACGCCTCGTTGTAGAAAAGCTGGTAGGGAGAATCATGGCCCGCGAGCTTATCCGAACGGTTTGGTACCAGGAGAGATGAGATGGGAAGGCTGAATTGATTGGAGAAACCTTTTGTTTTTTCTCTTCTCACTCCACCTTGTTGAAGTAAAGGCTGGTAGGGAGAACAAAAGACGCTTGACAGAAAGCTTAGCAGCCCCGAACAGCACTCCATTGAGGAACTGCCCCCGTGCTAATAAACTTGCGGCTGTCGGAACGGCAGGTAAAGAGTGAGGCGGCCTTGAAGGTAGAATTGTTGATGAGCTACTCGGACTACCCGTAACATGGACATCTCCAATAGATTTTCCCACAATGTTCTCAACCAATCCCGTCCGAACATCTTGCCCTTCTTCGACTCAGAAGGCCGGGATGTCCGCCGTCAACTAGGTTCCCCATGGGGTGAAAATGACAGGTGGAGGTGCGCAGTAGCCAGCGTCACCAGCAGTGGGTGTAGGAATATATTGAGATGTATGTGTTGACTGTCAATCGGAGTTGACGTCATGTCTGGTGCGGGATGCTGGCCGTCAGTCCTTTAGGACTTTAGGAGGTGCTCAAGTGGAGAGAGGGCGAATTGAAAGGAGGCAGAGCGTCCAGGATTTCGGAGGCCGGAGGAGAGGGGCCGAGACGTGCAAACGACAATATGCCTGCACTGCGCCCGGGGGAAAACGAATTTGTGATAAAGACTGGCCATTAATCTGAACGACGTTTTGTATCTATTGGACATCTGATACCCCACGTTGTCGTGATGCGGCAATTGCCTTAACTTCCGGCCTTACAAGGCGGCTGAGCGCCTATGACCTCACCGCCTGCAACCCCAGGCTTTATCTGCGCGGCGACCATTTCTCTCCACCACTACCGCCATCACCACCACCACCAAGAACAACTCTGCTTCGTTTTTCTCTGGTATCGCCGAATCGAGCCCCTGGCACCACCTTGAAAGTCTCCTCAGGATCTAGCTCCTTCTCTAGGCGAGTGGGGCTGAGAACAAGACTGCCCAATTAAACTTGGCGCATCAAATCGCTTAAAACTCTTGGAAGTAGGCTTTCAAGGCGCCTATAACTGTTTATTTCTTGTCGGTTTTGTTTGTGGTTGGTGGCTGGAGCTTCGTCCTCAATCATGATCTTCGACGACAGAAGTGCATATCATCGCGTTGTGATGGCTCAAGCAAGGTCCGCACTGGCCAATACAACATTGCCAGATGCATATTGAATGCGCATGCGCAAAAATTGCTCGAGCCACCCGGCGCCGTCTGGCTTATTGCGAGGCGTACAAGTACAAATTGGCACATGCTGGTACAACCCCGCTACATTCATGCTCATAGCTATTTCGTTACGTAAAGCTTGGGATTTGCGAAGATTCCACTACATTTCATCGCAAGTTGATCGATAAGAAACCCGTGGGAATCTGACATATATGTAGGGACCCTGTGCTGTACCGACGATTGTGGTTCTAGGACACGTTTTTGCGATCGACACCCGGCAGGAAGAATCCCTAAGTTACGGTCTTCCAGAATCCCAAGGGCGGGGAACTTGGGAAGAAAAAAGAAAGAAAGCTTTGATGTATGATGTGTATGTCACACAGCCTCCTATAGCTGAGTGGTGAAGTTAGCGAGCGCTACCCACATGTTGCTGAACTGCTCCAGCAATTATCAAAACTAAAGCCTTACCCTCGATTTCTGGAATCGTACAGTTGAGACCCGACCGTCTGACCGAGTACTCTGAGATCAACTTTCGACAATGAAGTCGATCGCCATCCTTTTGTCGCTGACACTGTGTTGTCTCGAGTGGACGACATGCTTGGGAGCAGTAATTTACGATACCAACGATACTCTGGTGGCTCCGGGATCAGTCCTTGATGCTCGCTATAGTCTAACAAGGGACTTCTGTTGGCTTCTTGCCCATACATCCATCCGGGTTGGTGATACCATCATAATCGACGGTGGTATGGCAAAATACAAGATACAGAAGGATGGCAAAGATAAAAGGGTGCTGGACTTTAATTTTGAAACCTTATCCCTCGACTTGACTCAGGATTTTGATGTTAACGACTTGGGGAACACCTTGAATGTTTTGACGGAAAGGCCAGCAAATAATCCCCCGACAAATCGTGGTGGCATGTGGACGGATGGAGTGAACGTTTGGGTTCAAGGTGGACATTTTTATGCAAAAACACCGTATTACAATACCTCTCGTTGGTTCGTGAAGACTGAAGATATTCCGCCATATGGGATATGGAAGTTTTCAAAACAAAATGGGTGGGAACAGGAGAAGGGGTATAAGGTGCAGGATGGGAGCGTCGTCGAACGGACAGTGTCAGGCGCTGCAGCCTGTACAAATGAGACGTGTTACTGGGTTGGGTATATTTATTCTTCTCTACCTCAGGTCAATGACATTGCGACTAATCAGTATGACGTTACTTATAGAGGCTATGTCAACTCTCGAACCTCACCGCCCTCTTCTGGCACTTCCCCTTTAACGAAGTGGAGTGCTGGCCGGCGAGGGATGCTCGTCTTTGATTTGGCTACCAAGTCCCTCAAGAACGAATCAATGGCCGACTACACCAGCACTGACCCAGAGTACGGATTCCACTTCGGGACTTTACAGCACTTCTTATCCAGCGACAAGCAGAAAGGTTTACTGCTATCGCTCATGGCAGAAAAATCTCTGATCTACCCAGCTAATGATTCATCGTCGTCTGATGACCCGTACGATCCTCTCGGTGTAAGTAATTAGATAAATAATATGCAATGCGAATACTGATATCCTTCATATGCAGACGCCCTTGAACGACGCCGTGATGTTGTACGATATTGAGATGGATAAATGGCACAAACAACCTGCGGTCTCCTACACAGGTAATGATCCGCCTACTCGGTCTCGGTTTTGCGGCGTGCTGGCTCACGACGTCGAAAGCAAAAATTGGGAGTGAGTTCAACCGAAGCCTGTTTCACCAATCGACTTTGCTGATATGCGCGTTAGTCTCTGGTTATTTGGCGGCCAGCGGATCAATGATACCTCGACAGGAGTGGACGATATCTGTTAGTGTTCTATATTCTTGGATTTGCGGTTTGGTCTAATTTGCCATAAGATGTCTTGACAATGCCTGCTTTCATGTCAGTGCCCGATGCCTGATTGTGAACCATTTTGGGGATTTTGGAAGTGATTCTAACCACGTATATCGTTTAGATGGGTACGTGTTAGTGTCGTATGGACAACGTCAGAGACACCTGATTATCTCCGTTCAATGACCTGTCATACGGTGGGAAGCCAGTTGCTTGTCATCGGCGGACTTGCCCCAGGACGTGAACGGGAAGAACGCATTCCTTGCAATAAACGACTTGTCAATGTTTTGGACTTGAATAACCCCAATGGGGTAAGGAAAACCATCATCCGCGGGCCGGAAGCTATATGGATTACTGATTTTGTGTAAAGTGGGCTTCAAGTTATTCTGCCAATCCACCTGCCTATAAACAACCTGAAGTGGTTCGAAAAGCGGCCGCCGGTATCGCAGAGCCGAGAGCACAATCTGGGTGGGCTCACCCCCGGCTCAAACAGTTGTTTGACGAAGCAGCAGCAGCAACATCACCAACCGATTCTAGCATACCAAATCCGACTCGCACCGCCGCCGCCACCTCCTCATCATCCCCTCCTGCTGCGGGGTGGTCGAAAGGACAAATAGCTGGAGTGATTGTTGGTGTAGTCATTGGTACAGCAATTATCGTGGGTGGAGCGGTGATCTTATTCATGCGTCGACGAAGGTTCCAGCAGGCCTTGGCTTCTACAGAGCCGTCCGAGGGGTCACAAGAAGGTCGACCGGAACTGCGGGCAGAGCTGTCAACGCATCCTCCGGTAATCGGGTCACCGGTAAGTGCGCAGCATCAGACTCCCGAGCCTGAGACGCCCCAGAATCCCCCGCCGCAGGAGATATCATCTGCCCCCATCAATAACCGTGGACCGCCGCCCCCAATACCACCTAATCGGCCAGATTCGACCGTCAATACTTAGTATACCGCTTTGTTCGGATTAATCTGTACGCGAGTGTCGAGGCTCTCAAGGATTCCAATTCGAGGTGTTATGTTTTGGTTCGGTTTTTCTTTGTTGATGTATAGTTAGCGGGTTCTGTGGATGTTCTGTTTTACTGTAGGATCTATGGATGTAATGTAACGCAATGTAATGTAGTGTATGGTAAAGTACTCTAGTCGGTAAATATGATGGCGGAATCCCATCCTTCAAGTTCCATACCAGAGTGACTATATGTGATTCTATTAGATACCACGTGATGCGGCGGCGTTGTAAGTTGCCATTGCGACATCCAGTTATCGACGTGTTCTGCACCTCAACCCTTCAGCTCCCTATACGATGGCTGGACCGCCATCTAAGAAACGAAGAACGATTATCGACAGTCCAGACGAATCGCCTCCACCCAAGGAAGCCAGCTCCAACTGTCGCGATGTCATCGCCTCATCATCCAAAGCTCAGACCTCAAAAGCTCCAGTCACAACGCGTCGATCCTCCAACGCAACTGCCAAATCCAAGACCACGAAACCTAAGACCACGATAGCCCTACCAAAGAGACAGTCGCCGCTAAAGTCTAAGAAATTAACGGGGAAATACAAATCACTACACTCGTTCTTTGGGGTCCCTCAGGGTGGTGGCTCTTTCCCTCCAGTACCTACTACTACTACTACATCGAAGACTTTTTCACCGTCGCCGTCGCAGAATGAGGTTGCGGATGATCTGATCGAGGAGGTTTCTGATGAGGAGGAAGCAGATGTGGTAATGAAGAGGAGGACAACGACAACGACGACAAAGAAGGATAGCTCGTTGCAATCGCATCTTGTTGTGAGTAAACCAGGCGTTGGGAATGGCTTTAAAGGTTTACTAGCGACCAAGGTTCGGGGGGCATCATCCCAGACCAGAATGATATCGAAGGTGGTGACGAAGAAATTGGAAGGTGTTACTTCTTCTACTTCTGCTGCTGCGTTGGGGGTGGCGATGCTGACGATTCCGGTAGATACCACCACTCCGTGGCCAGAGAAATATGCCCCAAGAACGGTCGAGGACCTGGCGTTGAATAAGATGAAGGTAAAGGAGGTGCGGACTTGGTTAGAGAGTGTACTTGGTTGGACATCACGGCAGCGTGTTTTGGTGCTGAGGGGCTCAGCGGGGACGGGGAAGACGGCTACGGTGAATGCGTTGGCAAAGGAGATGGGGGTTGAAATCTTGGAGTGGAGAAATCCACACAGTGCTACAGATGGCGATGAATATGGTGCAGAAGGCGCCTTTGCTGCTGGTCTGAGTGGCATGTTTGAGGAGTTTGTTGCGCGTGCGGGGACATTTGGGAGTCTGGATCTTGTTTCTTCCAACGGAAAGGCGCCACCAGCGCATGACCCAGTTGGAAATGATGGGAAGAAGAAGCTCATCGTTATTGAGGACTTTCCAAATACTCTGTTTACATCATCCTCAGCACCACTACAGTCATTCCGTTATACTATCAAGTCCTTCCTCGCATTACCAACAGGAGCATCGCCTCTACCGCCGCTAGTCCTAATCATCACCGAAACCGCCAGTATTTCTGGACCAAATTCGTTTACGGCACACCGACTACTGTCACCCGAGATCCTTCACCATCCACTGGTCAAAGAGATTAGCTTCAACAAGATAGCACCAACATACATGTGCAAAGCCCTTAACACAATTGTGGCCCAGGAATCTCGCGAATCTGGCCGTAAATTTGGACCTAGCAAAGCGGTGCTAGACGCACTCTCCACTAGTGGTGATATCCGCAGCGCAATCATGGGTCTCGAGTTCCTAGCCAGGAACGGCGATCTCCCGGGTACAGGGTTCAGCGAGCGCATAGTGACGGGAAGGAGACGGGGGAAGAAGCCGGAAGACAGGGCGTTGAGTGCAGATGAGAGAAGGATGGTGGAAGCTGTCACTCAACGCGAAAGCACTTATGGGATCTTTCATGCTGTGGGGAAAGTCCTGTATAACAAACGATATGGCGATGACCCAGAAGATGAATATTGTCCTCCGCAACTGCGACCTCCGCTTGATACCCTTCCTTATCACCCCCGCAAGGTGCGCGTGGACTTGGAAACTCTAATAGACGACACTGGCACGGATCCACAAACATTTATTTCAGGCCTCCACGAGAATTACCTAGGCTCTTGTAATCCTGGAGGTCTACCACGCCTACCAACAAGCGATGAAGACGTCCTCGACACCGTCAACCTCTGCCTCGACTACCTCTCCGACAGCGACATGCTCGCCTCAAAAGGGTTTGGGTTTGGCGGCTATGACTCTCCAGGTTCTGGTGATACTGCAGGAATCAGGGCCGACGAGATATCATTCCATACCGCGGTTAGAGGCATCATGATATCGCTTCCCTCACCAGTGAAACGCTTCCTGGAGCCAAAAGGCGGCGCAAACAAGATGTTCTATCCCACTTCAGCGCGATTGTGGAAGGACCGTCAAGAGGTTGCTGAGGTGGTGGAGTGGTTTGTAGGGAAGCAACGAGAGACGGGACCATGTAAAGGCGGTAAGGCAGAGGCTTTGGAAGAGAGAATGCCATATCTTGCACTAGTGGAACGGAGGCGGGAATGGGCAAGGAGACAACAGGGGGTTTTTTTAAGGAGGAGGAGTAGGAGCGAGGAACTAGATGTGCAAACAAAGACGGCGCTGATGAAGGCTATGGTTTTTAAAGGTGTTGGAAGGCAGAGTGAAGATCCTGCTGACGGTGATGATGTGGAGGAAGAGGTGGGTACGGAGCAAAGTAGAGGAAGGTGGAAAAAGAAGGAGAAGAGTGTTAAGTGGGCTGGGGAAATTGGCGTTGGAGAGGCGGTTGAGAAGTTGATGCTGAGTGATGATGATATTGAAGAGTTTTAGGCTGAGCGGGGGTAGTCTTGGTTTTTTCTTTTGTTTGGCGTGATGGGCGTTGGGGTATTGTTACGCGATGGGACGCGGCTGTTGTATGATAAAAGTTATGGTTTAGCTATCGATATCGAGATGAGCTTTCTAGCCAACTGAGTTAGTTATCCATACACTGAACACGCCGCCGCCGCCGTCAAATATGTGTAAGAAGCCCACGAATACCTATTCAAGACGAGACTTGTGGATTTTAGCTCATTGCTACGACTGCCTGCCTTCTATGGCGATGCAGATGGCATTTGTTTCCATATGTGTACATATGCTTCAAGACGCGTTCATATGTGGAATCGCATACTTATATCCACATAAATTTTTCAACTTTTGTCCCCCTGCCTTGAATATGAATTCAACTTTTATGGAGCTGGCTGGATAAACCGGTTGGATACCGGCACTTTCTCCTCACTTCCTAGAAGTGAATCCCAACCGAGTGATACTACATGCTTTCCTCTAAGTGATATGATGCATGCGCAGATGCCCATGTTTTCATTTCATAGTCCCATACGGTTGGTTCTGTATGCTCCTTTAAATCTTTGTTAGTAGGGAATACGAATTCAGGTGATAAGGATCCGGACATCCATGCATCCAAGACTTTTCGCCGCGAGGATCTCTGATGTATATGTTCTGTCCCCGCCAGTTCGCGGTTTCGCAATATTTTTGTCCAGTTCGCAAACTTCTGTTTAGGATATCATGCACTGGATCATTGCTCTCATATACCAGCCATTCTTTTGGAGCAAGCTTGCGAGCGAGGTTATAGAGTACATTTCTATGTCCTTGAAGTTGTGACCGCAACCAAGATTTGATTCATCCCTAGGCCTGAAATTACCATGAGTTTCACGTATCGGCCGTCCATTTTGCAAAACTGGCCACGAGTTTCCCAAACTGGCGTGGCTCGTCAACCGGACGGAACATATACAACCGCTAAAACGTATCAAATACCCACGGCCAAAGACTGAGTATTTGATTAGAATGACTTTTGGTTGATGCAGGGAGTTACTTTGTATTCACTTGTGTTAGAGTACCACCAATGATGAACATGTTATACATAAGACCGGGACAGTTCTGCCTGATGACAAGAAATTTCCGATGGAAGGTGACCACATATGCATGGTTTGACAAGAAGAGAATGAACTACAAGTGGCCAAAAATTTGGATAAGGAGGTATGTTTGCAGCCATCTCCGCTAGCTGTGAACCACAGTAGTCGTGTAGGTATGCGGATTGTTACGTGATCTGGCGGGTGATATCATGTGAAGAACTTGAAATATCTCATCTAGGCCCTCATCTATTCTCCTGTCTGTAGAGTGTTAGTTAAAGCTAGTATTGAGTAAGCTAGTAGACGTGCTAATTCTGAACGATAGCGGTTGCGTACGTTAGGTCATACAGCCAGTCGACAAAAAACGCGAATTACTATTGTGATGTGTTCATAATTGGGAGTGATCGATGATACATCAAAATTCAATGACTGGTAATCTTGAGTCATCTTGACAATAAATCACCCATCTCATCATCTGTTTTCAGTGCCTGATATTTCCACAAACTATGATACAAACTCGATCCACAAGACTGTGAATATAATAACTAGGTGCTAGGGAAAATATTTATTGACCTAAGGTATTTGATAGGGTGCAGATCATTCCTATTTTTGTTATTCGCATTATGTTGTCACCTGAATGTAGATCTAGATGTAATAACATATTTATAGGTCATCATTCATACTATGTTTGGTTCATCTATTGCATATATGTATTAGGATCATATATAAGATCTTGTATGAGATCGTGGTTTGTATGGAAACCTGAGATGTATATGAACATACGAGGATATGCAATAATACATAATTACAAGAGATCTAGACTGTATGGCAAGCTCTATATAGATTATAGATTTGGTGTAGATTTAAAAATATCAATCAAGTACCTATTCATCATTCAAAGTAACCGGTTATGGGTTTGGCAGTCACAATTATCTAACAATCTATTTTTATTTATGTCTGAAATACTTTATATTCCTTTCAATTACTCTCTACACTATAATCACCTAATCTAACTTTATCTGTACTACTGAAACTCTATTCCCCAGTGACAATACTAAAATATCAAAACTAATAATATAATTCTGAAAGTGTCACTTCAGGTTTACCAGTACAAGTAGTATCTCTACTAATTTCAGGATGGGCTTGTGATGGAAGTTATGAAGATTTGCTTAGAATATGAAAGTTACTAAGAAGATTCAAGACAAAGATGTTTGGCTTTCCAATATGTATATTGTTAAGGCTTATTCTCCTTATCAAAAGCTTACCTTCCTACCCTCAGAGATTTCAGAGGTCTTTATATCTCTTTTCTCTCACTCTAACAATTACTTCTATCTATACTTTTCTCATAAGCTTCTCTACCTTAACCACCCTTCGCTCCAATACCCTTTCCTTTCCTTCACTGCTCTGCCAGATCTTCCATATCTTTCCGCTTATATCTTCTACTCAGACGAATTGGATCCCTACTGATATCAGTTATTCGGACCTCAGTGGTTTAGACCTATCACATACTTTCAATCTCCTAGTCTCCAGGTAAATGGTATCCTTTCGATTGAAAGGGATATCAACACTTCATCAGCTATGATACAAACTCAGGTACTTTCGTATCTACAGCCTTTTAGCTATCTTCTTATTATAAGTGGCATGAGCTGGCAGTATATCGATCTAGTAACCATCTATAATACCAGAAGCGTCACCCCAGATTTACCAGTACAAGTAGTATCCTTACTGCTTTCAGGACTTGCTTGCGATGGAAGTTATGAAGTTTCACTCAGGATGTAAAAGTCACTAAGAAGATTCAAGACAAAGATGTTTGGCTTTCCAATGTGTATATTGTTAAGGCTTGTTCTCCTCGTCAAGAACCTTGCCCTTCTACCCTCGAAGATTCTAGAGGTCTTTTATACCTCTATCCTCTCGCTCTAACAATTACTTCTATCTATGCTTTTCTCATGAGCTCATCTACCTAACCTTCCCTTCGCTCCAATGCCCTTCCTGCCCTTCAGCGCTCTTTCAGACCCTCCGCATCTTTTCGCTCAGATCTCTAACTCAGACGAATAGAACCCCTACTGACATCAGTCCTTCGGACTTCTGTGGTCCGGACCTATCGTATCCTTTCGATCTCTTTGCTTCCTGGCAAATGGTATCCTTTCGATCGTGAGGGACATAGAGGCTTCGTTTGCTATGCTAAAAACGCAGATGCTTTCGTATTTACAGCCTCTCAGCTGTCTTTTGCCCTATTGTAAGGACGTACATCCTCGTATGGGTGGATTCGTTTAGATACGGTTGCAAACGGGAATAAGTAATATAGATATCAATTGTAGGTATGTAGGTAAGATAATCGCTAGCGTGCCAAAAGCACTTCGCGAGGTGATTATATATGAAGGGCGGTTACCCGGCCTCGGCAGCCAAGTGCGCTTGAGAGCCAAGTGCACCTGGCAACGCCATTATATCATCCCCCTCTTTATCCGCAGACCTCCTGGGCTGCAGCATATATATACATAAAGAAAGACAAGATAAGGTGCGTACGCCTTCGTACGTCTGCATAAGTCTCGCGACCGATCGGTGCCATCACGGCAGCATCACGGCGGATTCGGTATACGGGGAAATCCACCTCCTGTGGTAGGTGGTAAAACCCGTGCCGACGCCATTTATACCGGGCCAAGATCCATAAGAAACGAAGAGAAGAAAGAGAAGAGAAGGAAACGTCTAATTGACCCTGATTCCTCCAAGTCCACCTCCGAGTCGAAGCCGCTCCAGCAGCAGGCCTCGTTCCAAGGTTCCGAATATCCAAGTGGACTTCCACTTTCTCCGAATCCAAGCAATTGATCTCCGCAGTGCTGGTTCGGTGATGCTCGAATCGGTAAATGCCATTGGCTGACTTGCAGGTGTCATTCAGTATCGTTATATCATAGTTGACACGTGATATGCCGGACTCGACTTCCAACTAATCGATCGATGGTATATGCGATTTCTTTCGTTGAAGGCATTCGTGAATGTCATCTGAGGGGCAAGGCCATCGCGGCCGGTATCGCATCGCTGCAGCAGTCAACTAGCATAATTGCACGATGTACTTGATCATAGCTGCTGCTCTTGAGAGCTCTCGAATTCGTATGATTTCCATGTCTCTGTGCTTTTGTATATCCAAGCACACGGTAGACCTCATCGGTGATAGCCTCCGCTCTCGGCATTGATCATATGCGTCTCACCGATTGGCTCCAAGTTGACTCGTATATCGATCATCGGGATTCGACTTTCCGTTGTCATTCTGCTTCAGATTGGTTGAATTGTGTCGGCCTCGTTCGGCCCTCGATTGGAGTCATATATGGATATGTATTCGTCATGCTCGTTCGAGTTGCGGTGTCTAACTCGTAAGTGTGCCATATGGTCGTACTCACAAAGTTACCAAGTATGCTTCAGGTACATCAAGGTAACAATTCTCCGACTTCCATGCCTTCGACTTCCGAATCCACGAAAGTAGTGGGTTTGCACATGCCATGCCCTTCCGAGCCTAGTTGTAGTGCGCGCACCCTAAAATCTAGCCTGATTCAGTTAATCACTACTATCTGCGGTGACGTCAATCGATTATCGTCATGGCTTCGTTTGGTGCTCTCGGAGATAAAGTCCAATCGCAGAGCATATTCATTCGTTGATATGTCTAATTGGTAAGCATTCCGTACAAGGTCATAGTTACCATGTAATTCGGTGCGTCCGCGCTCTCGGCTCTGAAGCTCCAATGCGGTAGCCTTCTCATACGTCTATTAAGCATTGCAGCCGGTTCACATTCGGTGCATTCGGTAGTACTTCCGATTCGGTGATGAAGATTTGCAGCCGCTGACGTACTTCCTGATATACGCGTTCGTTGTATGCCAATGGAAATCCCTAGAGATTATCACTTTACCGCGGAGAACATCGTCCGCAGGGACATATATCCTCCCCTCATAGGTCAGAGCTCCAGCGACGACACTCCGTTGGCTTTCGTCTTCCGCTTTGGCTGTGGCTTTGGCTGTGGCCATTGGGTTATCGACTAGCATACCCGAGACGTCAACCGCCAATGGGTCAGTAGCCAGGGCCTTCTTAAACGCCGGTAGGAGGTTATCGTAAGGTTCAACTGTCAGGGTCGCCAAGAGCTGTCCGACAGGCTTCTCGTAGCCGATCTCATAATCGGGCCATCGGCGGGGATTTTGTACCTTCCAGGAGCTCGATTGTGAAGTCGTACGCCGATAAGATCTCATTGGCTTCCAGGTGCTCGATAGTGAAGTCGTAGGCGAGGCCAAGTGCACTTGACGTCTGCCGCATGTTGGGTTATCATTCCAGCACTTCTGGTGTGGATTTCGTCGTAGTAGCGGTTTCTCGGATTCCGGAATAGTCATTCCCCTCTTTTTGAGGTCGGTGCTCTATCGACGACTAAATGCGGTTTCGATTCTCTCGTTGATAAGATGGTTTAGATTGCCATTGGGACTTTCGTGATTCTGTATCTGCATTCAATTGCAAGTCTCGCAGAATCTCTTATAAAGTAAGTGTTTCTTAAAGAATGGATAGACTTAAAACGTAACCTTGTATCGCCATATCGGCAAGAAGACCCTTGTTATCCTTCTCAAAGGTGAGTACGATTGCACTCTTCATTCCACGGCTCTTCCGTGGCTCAATAAGTGCCATCCGCCTAGCAGGCATTTGTCGTCGCTGCCAACATGGTCAAGCATCTCAGAGATCAATGGAAAGGGGTACCGATTCTTGATTGTACTGGCGTTGAGAGCTTGGTAGTCAACTTCAGAGTTTCAAGCCGCCGTCCTTCTTCTTGCAAAAATATCAGCTCCGATGGCCATTGGATAAAACCATTGGCCAGGTTTGTCTCGATGTAGGCCTTTAGAGTTCTTGACTCAACCTCCGACAGGTAATAGGTACGCCAATATGGCAGCTTGTACCCGGGGTCGATTGCATGGTCAATTGACCGGTGCGGTGGCAGCGTCTGCCTTGACTAAAGACCTCCAGGAATTCCTGATACTTGGCGGGGATATTGCCGCCGTCATCTGTAGTTGCTCCATCTATACTCGTTAGCTGTGTATTTTCAACTTCGTCTGATGGAGGGTAGGAATTCCCAGGAGTAGCGGTACCAGCCGGCCTGACACAATGGAGCATGACCGTGGTGCGCCTCCTCCCTTCGTGACTCGGCGAACTGGTAGCAGTCATTCAAGCACCGTCAATGTGTAACTCTTCTGCCGCAACTACCGCCGCTGCTCCTGCTCGCGCATCCAACTCCAGAGGCTTCTCCCACATGTGTGGTGCCTTCCATGGGAGCTCCCAGCAACCCTGTGCAATCGCCAATACGTATGGCGAATGCCTCGAGAATCTCGTCGCTAGCTATGAGACTCCCGAATGCGGCGGCTCCAAGCAGATATATGTCTGGAACCCCGCCCTCCGATGTCACCTGGATGGCCACCGGTCCCACAGGCTTATTTGAGTCCGCGGTCTTTAACCTGTTTTCTCCACTAAGGGTCTGCAGGACTAGAAGTCGACTGGACTTGCCAGTTGACCTCAGCAGATCATATGCCATAGGCATGGCCAGTACCTACAGTTCGTCAACCGAAGGGCTATCTCTCCTATATACAAAAGGATAACCATTTACCCAATCTTGATCAGGGATATGGTGGAGAGGATGCGTCCATTCCCACTAGGGGATACGATGACTTGATGTGCATCTATTCCCGCTAGGGGATACGATGGCTTGATGTGCATCCATTCCCACTAGGGGGTACGATGACTTGATGTGCATCCATTCCCGCTAGTGGATACGATGACTTGATGTGCATCCATTCCCGCTAGGGGATACGATGACATGAGGTGTGATTTTGTTCGCGTTTTGTAGAATCACACAATGGGATATCGGCTTGATCTGCTTGATACTTTAGAACGTTCGGGGTTAACTTCCCACTCTGAGCTGCTTCATGATCTGCAATTGCAGCTCCACTATCAAGGTCTTGAACTCTGCCCATTGGTAGTCTTTCATCGTAAGTATACTTCCATGCTCGTATGATCATTCTCAGAAAGTGCACTTCTTCTGTGCAATGCTGACGCTCGTAGGTGCGCTTCGGAGCTTCCGCTCAGTTCAGAGGAATGTAATCGTCAAGTGCGCTTCAGAGCTTCCGCTCAGATCGTAGAAAGGTAATCGTCAAGTGTACTTGATCGAACACGTTTATCGTCGGTGACTTCTCGCCAGACTCGATCGTCAATAGACCGACGCGTTCGGGGTAAATGAATGCTTTCGTCGAACCGATGAATCGACGCGTATAAGGGTATCGTCGATGAAGGCTTCGCTAGCACTTCGAGCTGCTCAATAGATTGCCATCGACCGTTCGTACGTATATGATTGATCTCGTCGAACGTATTTCGAGGTCTCCGAATCGTCACGGAATTTACTCTGCTCACGTCAATCAACTCCAATAGACGGAATACTTATCTCTAATCACCACCCCAGCGATGATAATCTGTATGGGTTCCGAGTAGTGACGCGTTTCTTCGGAGTCAATTGGCCTCTGAATCATCTCTAATTCGTTACTGCTATCGTCAATTAACTTAATTTAGGTGTACTTGTCAAGCTTCGACATTTATAGGTCATGAGAGTATGTGTGTGAACGTATAATGATCGCGGTCGGTGATGCGACTCTTTCGAAATTGATTGACCTCCGAATCGTGTCGGAATTGACTCCAATTAATCGACGCGTAGAGTGGACATCGATGAAGGTTTCCCTAGCACTTCATGCTCGATTGGTTCAATTCATCTCGATCATCTGTTCGTATGCGATGAATTTCATTAAACATGTTTTGAGGTCTTCTCGGCAGTGGCCATAAGGGTCGTTGACGCGTTTCTTGGGATCGATTGACCCCAGAATCGTCTCAGAATGGTCTCTGCAGTAGTCAATTGACTCGATATAGGAATACTTATGAAGTTCCGATGTTTGTAGGTCTCGAGAAGTGAGGTGTTGCGACTCGTTCGAAATCGTCATGTGGAGCATGTGATACCACACTCGGGGCCAATTGACTTCAGAATCGCCTCTTCGGCAGTCAACTGGCAGGTATATTTGTCCTGATTCATCGCTCTAGTGATGATACTCGTTGTAGGTCAAGAATAGAGTTTCCAAGTTTTCATGAGTGCCTATCATGGCAGGTGATGCGTCTCTTCGAGACTGATTGACATCTAAATCTCGGAATCGTCCCTACTACCGCCAATCAACTCAATTGGATGATTACTTATCTTGTATCGACAATCTAACGATAGTTCTCGGTATAGGTCTGACGCGTCGAAAAAGTAAAGAAATCACGAAATCCCATGAGCGAAACGTATCTGATGACTGAAAAGCGATTATAGTATAAGGACGTACGTCCTCGTATGGGTGGATATGTGTAGATACGGTTGCAAACGGGAATCAGTAATATAGATATCAATTGTAGGTATGTAGGTAAGATAATCGCTAGCGTGCCAAAAGCACTTCGCAAGGTGATTATATATGAAGGGTGGTTACCCGGCCTTGGCAGCCAAGTGCGCTTGAGAGCCAAGTGCACCTGGCGCTGCCATTACACCTATCGATGGCATGAGCTGGCAAGGCATCATCTCAACAACCACCTCTAACTTCTTATCAGCGGTGTGGTTGACTGCATGACTGCTCATCTGATTTTGTTGGGTGCGAGTGATATTCTGTGTAGTTTTGATGACGTCCAGGGATGTCACTTGTACTATCCTGATGTGGCTATTATCGAGTGATCGTAGATGACTCCGCTCCGATAGTCTTTGGTGATGTACAGCTTGTGAGGTTTAACACTGCTCCCCTCCTTATAGAGTTCATCTCTGAACGACCATACTAGTCTGCTCTTCATTGCGTTTGGAAAAAAATGACCTGTTGTACCCAAAACCCAAAGTTCCTACTTTCTTCCTTAGTAACAATATGATCCCTTGTGCCCAAAAACCAATTCCTTTTCCTAGGTGTCTTGCTAGCCATTAAAAATCCTTCTTGGAGAAAAGGTACTAGCGCAACCTCTTATCTATAGCTGCCTGGGGATTCTGCTCATGATAATCCTTCAACAACCCCTTATCATTGAAGTTCTCATAAGGCTCCTTAGTTTAATTTGCTTCGTCTGGATATCCTTTCCATTGACCAGGTATAGCACCTTCTTTCGTTCCTTGCTATACTGACTGCCCATGATCTCTTCAACCTCATAGCCTGTTTCGTATTCATAGTCTTGTATATCATAACCCAATTCGTTTCCTTCGCTGGTGGCGAGTTCTGGTGCAGGTCTGATTGGAACAGAGGCCATTCGATAGGGTTCAATGAGAGAGACATGGAAGGCATTATGAATATGCCAACGCTTAGGCAGTTCAAGCTTTATTGCTGTGGGAGAAAGTACTCTTATTACCTTGAAAGGACCATGAAGCTTGGCATCCAACTTTCTAGATGGGCATCTGGTCTTGAGGTTCTTTCCATTTAGCATTACTAGATCACCAACCAAATACTTCGGAGGTTCCTTAGCACGCTTATCATGGTAGCTCTCCATTGTCTCTTGTGCCTTCTCCAAACCTTTTCGATATAGGTCATGCACACTTGACATCCAATGAACATAGATGCTTGATGCCAGGTTTTTTGCCTCTGTTTTAACAGGCCAATTCATTCGAGAATCGAACCCATAATTCGCAAAGAAAGGTGATATGTCAGATGCTGTGGTAAGTGAGTTGTTGTAGGCATACTCTGCCATTGGCAACATCTCAGACCAGTTATCCTGTTCGTAGTTACAGCAGTTTCTCAGGTAGCATTCTAATGTCTGGTTTATTCTTTCCGTTTGGCCATCAGTTTGTGGATGAAATGGCGAAGACATCTTTAATTGAATATCCAGGACTTCAACCAAGGAAGACCAGAACGCGGATGTGAACCTGAAATCTCTGTCTGATACTATGTTCGATGGCAGACCATGGAATCTCCATACTTCTTTCAGGAAGATCTTAACCAGGTCTGTGGCTTTCTTCTCACCATCCTCAAGTGGTATAAAGTGTACCATCTTTGTGAATCTGTCAAGGATAACCCAGACTGATGAACAACTATTAGATACAGGTAAATCGATAATGAAATCCATAGAGATTGAATCCTATGGGTGGTACGCTAATTCGAGAGGTTATAGAAGTCCGTAGTGAGCATGGCAAGCTGCTTTGTTCTTCTGACATTCAGAGTATGAGCGGATGTAGTCTTCGATGAATTTCTCCATCTCTGGCCAAAAGAAGTTCCTTCGAACCAACTCAATTATCTTGTCCTGTCTCATATGTCCTGCTACCTTCGAATCATTCGCTGCTTCAAGTATTTGTTTTCGTAACTGTAGATCGACTGTGATCCACAGCCTGCCTTTATAATACAGGGTTTCATTCTCAAAAGAGATATCAGGGCTTGGACTTCCTTCCATTGCTTTAACGTACTCTTCCTGCCATGCAGTGTCATTATTTGCAGTGCCTATCACTGCTTCTAATAACCAAGAATTGAACTTGACTACTGGGATTGACCTCAGCCTAGCAGAAGAAATAATTATCTGTTCGCCTCATAGCTTCGCTGCTGTCACCTGCACTGTTTCCCCTTCAGATGTTACCAACTGATCAGGTCTTAAAATGCGGTGTATTGGTTGATTTTCGTTTTCTTTGATACTACCTTCTCCCTTTTTAGGGTGGTACTCCGATCGTCTCGACAATGCATCAGGTTTCTTATTTGTACTGCCTGATCGGTAGAATATCTTGAAATCGTAACCAGCGAGTTCCTGTACCCAGTGGGCTTGTCTTCGATTCAATATCTTGGTAGCGGTGATGTATTCAAGATTCTTGTGATCGGTAAACACACTGATTTGATAGGCTGTACCTTCAAGATAACGTCTCCATCCTTTAAAGGCAGATACTATTGCTAGTATCTCCTTATCATGAATCTCATAGTTAATCTCTGCCTTATCCATCTTTCGAGAGTGGTAGACCACAGGGTGCAATCGTCTATCAATTACTTGGGAAAGGACAGCGCTGATGGCGAAGTCACTGGCATCAGTCTCAATGACCACAGGATATTCTGGTTCAAAGTGACGAAGGATTGGTGCCTCAGTGAAACACTTCTTTAACAAATCAAAACCCTGTTGGCAGCATGGGTTTGCCTTCCAGTCAAACTGTTCACCAGTTTGTTTGGTTGGGTCTGTCAATAGTCTACAGATTCTCGAAAAGTCCTTAATGAAGTGTCGGTAAAAATTAGCAAATCCTAAGAATAACTGAACGTCCTTGACTGAGTCTGGCGTTTCCCATTTCAGGATAGTATCAACCTTGTCCTCTGCCATGCTGACACCTTCTCCCGATATAATATAACCAAGAAATACAACTTGCTTCTGATACCATTTGCACTTATCTGGTGCTATTGCCAAGTTGTTTTCCTATAATCTGGGAAGGACTTCTCTTGTCAATCGAATATGCTCTTCTTCATCTGTGGTATAGATGAGGATATTATCTATATAAACCACAACTCCATGATCGATTAGATCTCTCAGGATCTCGTTCATCATATCTTGGAATGAGGCTGGCATATTTGCCAATCCAAAGGGCATAACCAGATATTCGTAGTATCTATATCTCGTACAAAATACTGATTTCCATTCATGGCCAGGCTGTATTCGAATAAGGTTGTAATCAGCCTTGAGGTAATTTCTTTGTGAAAAGCTTCGAGCCAGTAACTCTGTCCCTAAGTTCGTTCATAAGTGGCAAAGGATACCGATTCATAATCGTGACGCTGTTGAGTCCTCTACAATCCACACACAACCTTAAACCCCTTCCATGAGGTTTTGGGACAAAGAGTATTGGTGTACCAGCTGGTGACTTGCTTGGACGAATCCTGCCAGAACCGAGCATTTCCTTTATATTCTCCTTAAGGACCAAAAGTCCTTTTTCAGAAAGAGCATAGATGAGACCCCATGGAGACTGCTCCCGATCTTTTAAGTCTATTGCATAGTCAAATGATCCATATGGCGGTAGAGTGTTGGTAGTTTCCCCATTATAAACTGACTGAAAGTCTCGATACTGCTATGGAATTCGCTCAACCCAATCGATCTCCATTTCACCTGCTGCATTGATATGCATAGACCCAATTATTCCAATCCATCGTAGATCAGTACCAAACTTGAGGATACTATCGTCATATTCAATCGAAAAGGAGCTGACTGCTACCTTTGTACAATGCTAATGGCAATGCTTCGATATAAATTGGAGCTTATCAACTTCTTCAGTGATTCTCCTAAGTGCTCCATGCTTGATGATCCACAAGTAAGGTAACATCATATCAGTTGCTGAATTTATAGGTCCGATTTCAAAGGTTTCTTTGGTATAGTGCTTTTCGTACTGAAGAGTAACTGGAAAGATATACTACCATCCAGCTTCTTCTACAATCTCGCCATTGAAGTTCTCAACTGACTTTGGTTCTGTTCAAGTAACCAATGGAACACCATTAGCCTTGGCCCACTGCTTTGACATCATAGGTATATCACACTCTGTATCCAAAAGGACCCTAATCAGGACGTTCTTCTTGTCCTTGAATGATGCAAACATACGTACTGTGGATTTTGAGCGAGTCTTTGGTTCTAGAGGTAACTGCTTCGTTTTCTTGAGTTGAGATTGAGGTGCTTTGGCCGAGGCCTTGTGCTTTCTGTCTTTTCGTGTAGAAACCATAATGAACTACCTTTCAACACAGTTTCAGCCTCAACGGGTTGTAGTTCCAGTTGTAGATATATGCGTAGAGGTGTTTATGATTGTTTCGATAATGTGGTAGTCATATGTTTGCACTTGGGTACTATATGACCAGCATATTTCGAGTACTGAACTCATCCTCAGGCACCCTTTTTTAGAAAGAAATCGTTTCTCATTATAACTAAACTCAAGATATAATAGTCTGTGGGTGTCTATATCCGAAAGGAAAGATCGCAATCCTAAACCTAAGAAAAGACATAAGAAACCCAGCATCTCTCAATCATCAATTTTCATACCATCAGAATCTACCTCATACAACCTTCGTGAGGGTGCGTGAGTCGCAGATGCTATGATCCTGTCAGCCAAGTTCCTTGGTCTGACCTTCGAACTGGAGGCTGTAGTCTCCTGCTTTGGAGCTTCCTCCTTATCTTTAGGCTTCTTGTTCTTTTTGCTAGACAAAGCCTTGATGAGATTCTTGCAGAAGAACCATCGATCATGTTCAGAGGATCTACAATGCTTGCATTCATTGCGTTTGGCTCTTACTTCTAGCAAACTTTCAGGAATTCCCTTAAGGGTTTCGGCCTTGTCAGAGTTAATAGACTTCGCTCCCTTCTTCTCTGTTCGAGGTTTTTTGGGGTCAGAATCTTTATCCTTCTCTGGTTTCTTTTCTTGGTTCTTATCTTGCCTCTGATTCTTATCTCTCTTCTGCTTGTTTCCCTTCTTGCCTTGGGAGTTGTAACGATTCTGATAAGACCTATTCTTTTCTGCCAACCAATCTTCGTATGATACACCCACTCGCCTCATTATTTTGATGAAGGCTGTGTCATCCTTGGATGGTACCTCTGCAGTTGACATTCTATCCAGAATTTCCTCGTTCATTCCATGTTTAAGGGAATGGATATAAGAGGTTCCGCTGAGACATACTTGAAAGTTGATGGTTTCGATCTTTGTCAGGTAGTTCTCAATATCTCCAGTGTATTTCAGATCATTTATCTTTTGCAGGGATTTCTCTTCCTCTTGTTTATCGACGAATCTCTCTTCCATTGTACTGGTGAAAGACTTCCAGTTATCAATCTGGAAGAATTTCTTCATGTCCTCTTTGCTGTTATCATACCAGGCTAGAGCCTTATCTTCCAATAGGCTTCCAATCCATATGATTTTGTCAATATCATTGTGGAATTCATTGCAGAAGTACTGTAAATAACGTTCCACTGACCGAATCCATCTTTGATAGATTTCCTTGGGATCCTTCTTATCTCCTTTGAAGACTGGAGGCATTTTCATTTTGCCCTTCTTGGAGGATCTTGCTGGTAGGCGAGGATTGGGAGGTGGTGTACTATAATGTGTGCTGCCAGAAGGAGGTAGAGATATTTGACTTGGATGTAAACTTTCTGCATTGCTTCCTCTGCTACCGCCGTCTCCTCCTCCTCCTCCACCGACTCCACCTCCGCCTCCACCACCTCCACCTCCGCCTCCACCGCCTCCTCCTCCACCACATCCTCCACTTCCACCACCTCCACCACCTCTATCACCTCTACCTCCTTCTTCATCTTCAGAGCCAGAGAGGCCGGATTGTGAACCAGAACCTCCTTGTAGTGGTGGGGCTTCCTCAGCATCCGGAGTAATGGCTTCTTTAACCCAATATCCATCTCCTTTGGTACCTATACAGTAGCGAAGACAGAATCCTTTATCACTTGATTTGATATCTCCTTCTTGATACCCAAGGACAGACCTTGCTAGGAACTTGATGGATTTCTTAGTGGTTTTGTCTAATAGCCTAGTCATAAGGGTCCTTGTGAATTCCCAGAATTTCTTTTCCATGTCCTTCCGAGTCTTCCTTATATCGTTCTCTCTCTGCTTCTTCACAGCTTCAGCCTTCTTCTTGAGTTCTGTAACCCTCTTGGCCTCTTCGTTGGCCTTTGACTTGACACTGATAAGTTCTTCTGACTGTGTATGTACTTGGAGAGTGAGCCTCTCCTGGGCTCTTTCCCTCTTTTCAAATATGCCAGAGATAGAGGTTCATGCTACTGATGGGACATGTATCTGCTTCACAAGGACCAGGCGTAGTTTCTTATAAGCTTCAGAAGGCTGTGCCTTTGCTATGGCAATTGCAGCACTGACATTGGCCACGAATATCTGGGATTGGGCAACAATGTCTGAGTAATGTTCTAGTTGTACTCTTTGTAAATTATCGACTCCCGAAGCCACAGCATCATAGATTTCGTTCTGCCTAAACACTAGGGCTTCGTATGCTCTGACCAATTCACATAGTACTTTTCTGATGTTGATATTGCTTCCTTGAGTCTGAGTAATCAGTGCATCCATTTGATTCAACTCTGCTTCGATGTTGTTTATCAATGAGACTACCCATTCAGAAATATCATTCCATACAATAGGCTCATAGCTAACCACTTCTTTTCCCTTATCACTTGCTACCACCAATGCACTTTACTTTCGTACCAACGTCACTGCCTCCCCCATCATCGTATCATACCCAGCATCTGTCATTGCTCAGAGTATGACCCAGATTTGTTCTTGAAAGATCCTGCTGTAGAAGCTCCAGGTTGCAAAGAAGGGATCTAAATCAAGATCCCAATCAACAAGGAATCTAGTACCAGCTTCCTGTTGTAACTGTAACGAAGGTTCATAGTCTGGTGAATGGAGCATTCACAGATCTGAGAGGGCAATGGTTCCAATCAGGGCCAGCAAGATGACTATTTTAAGGTATGCGAGGGATTGCTGCTTTCGGAGGTGTGTACAGTATAGTGCTTCAGTTTTCGATCGATGAATGGTAACTGCCAATGCTCACTGGATGTAGTCTTCTTCACATACCAGTTCACAGTGATAGCTTCTCTTAGGGACAGAGGTCTTTTCCCAGCTGGTAATAAGATCGAAGTCTGGTTCGTGATTCCAACACTTTCCCTGTGAGATGTGGTAGCAAATATCTGGAATATAAAAGTGCATAAGTGTCAAGGACCATTGACCGCTTGGAGGGTAGAAAGATAGCTTCAACAGAAGTATTTCTTTGCTAACAATATAATGTAACACCAGGAGCGTCACCCCAGGTTTACCAGTACAAGTAGTATCCTTACTGCTTTCAGCACTTGCTTGCAATGTTAGTTATGAAGTTTCACTCATGATGTGAAAGTCACTAAGAAGATTCAAGACAAAGATATTTGGCTTTCCAATGCGTATATTGTTAAGGCTTGTTCTCCTCGTCAAGAAGCTTGCCCTTCTACCCTCGAAGATTCTAGAGATCTTTTATACCTCTATCCTCTCATTGTAACAATTACTTCTATCTATGCTTTTCTCATGAGCTCATCTACCCAATCTTCCCTTCGCTCCAATACCCTTCCTATCCTTCAGCGCTCTTTCGAACCCTCCACATCTATCCGCTCAGATCTCTAACTCAGACGAATAGAACCCCTACTGATATCAGTCCTTCGGACTTCTGTGGTCCGGACCGATCATATCCTTTCGATCTCTTTGCTTCCAGGCGAATGGTATCCTTTCGATCGTGAGGGACATAGAGGCTTCATTTACTACGCTACAAATGCAGATGCTTTCATATCTACAGCCTCTCAGCTGTCTTTTGTACGATCGATGGCATGAGCTGGCAAGGCATCGTCTCAATATTCACCTCTAACTTCCTATCAGCGGTGTGGTTGACTGTATGACAGCTCATTTGATTTCATTAGGTGCAAGTTATATTCTGTGTAGTTTCGATGATATCCAGGGATGTCGCTTGTACTATCCTGATGTGGCTATTATCGAGTGATCGTAGGTGACCCCACTCCGATGGCCTTTGGTGATGTACAGCTTGTGAGGTGTAACACCATCCTGTATTCCTTCTCAGTAGTATAGTTGACTGCATAACAGCACATCTGATTTCGTTGGTTGAAATAACTAAATTGATTGGTATCTTGTAGATATTCGATGATGTTCAGGGATGGCACTTGTACTATCCTGATCCAGCCATCATTGAGTGATCATAGCTATTAGGAGTTGTTCCTTAGCAGATATATGAGGTACGGGGGAAGCTGTATAGCAATCCACAGTTAGCACTTTTGGAAAGTTAGCTGATGTCATATCTGTAGTATCCCTTCCCTTAAGTACTGAAGTTCTTCGCGACATCTATGCTTAGCTAATACTGAGCCCTGACAAAGCGGAATAATTAACTTGCGTGGGGGCAGTACACCTTCTCGATTGGACAGCAATAGTTCTAAAACTCTTAGTTGGTGGATCTATTATTTCAGACACTTAGGATGACATGCTACTGTATGCCTATACTCCTGATAGTTAGGAACTTACACGCATCACTGAAGTAGGGTCATACCACACCTGTAACTTCCGGATCAGGTATCTATAATTCTTTCAATTAGAACTATCTTGGTTCTTCAAATCTATTTGGGACAGCAGATTAGAGACTGATATATCAGAAAGACTCTCCTGCAGACAGACGATAATGTTCGATCTAAGGGACTTTACTATAAGTGGACTGAAATACTGAAAGCTCATATATTAACTACACCGTGATAGTTGTGGCTACCTGTTGAGAACATGTATTTGGATCTTATTACTGATGAAATGTTGGACTGGTTATCGAGCTATCAAGAGCATACTTCAAGTTCTGTTGAGAATATAAGAACTGATGGTGGAAAGATATGTGGTATAGTATTGATTGGTTACCAATATAAGTCTATGGAGTTAAACATATACTCATAACCCACTATCCAATTCAGTATTGAGTTATGATATCTAAGTAGGAGTGATAGTTTGATAAATACGTCAGCTTTCATTATCAAAACCTGTTTTCTGCATACGTGTAGACAGTCCAGAAGAAAAGCCAATAGACCTCGTTGCTAGGTTACAAAATCTGACGACAGGAGGATAACCTACAGGGATATCTTATACTATAACAATTGCCGAACATCAAATGGAAACATTGTTATACCTAACTGATTGTACATCACCAATAGCTATTGGAGCAGGGTCACCTACGATCACTCGACGATAGCTATATCGTGATAGTACAAGTACCATCGCTAGATTTCATCAAAACTATATATATTATCACTCGTATCCAACGAAATGAAATGAGCTGTCATGCAGTCAACCACACCACTGATAAGCAGTTAAAGGTGATTATTGAGTCGATAATCTGCCAGCTCATGCCATTGTTAATACGATGATAGCTGAGAGGCTGTAGATACGAAGGCACCTGTGTTTGCAGTATAGCAGACAAAGTCTCAAATGTCGCTTATGATTGAAAGGATACCATTCGCCTGGGAGCAAAGAGATTAAAAGGATATGATAGCTCCGAACCACAGAAATCTGAAGGGCTGATATCAGTAGGAGTTCTATTCATCTGTATTAGAAATCTAAGTGAAAAGATGTGGAAGGTTCAAAAGAGCGTTGAAAGGCAGGTAGGACGTTGATACGAAAGGAAGGTTAGGTAGAGGAGCTCATGAGAAAGGCGTAGATAGAAGTAATTGTTAGAGCGAGAGGATAGAGGTATAATGACCTCTAGAATCTCCAAAGGTAGAAGGGCAAGCTTCTTGACAAGGAGAACAAGCCTTAATAATATACGTATTGGAAAGCCAAACATCTTTGTCTTGAATCTTTATCTTTAGTGACTTTCACATCCTGAGCGAATCTTCATAACTTCCATCGCAAGCAAGTCCTAAAAGCAGCAAGGATACTACTTGTATTGGTAAACCTAGAGTGATACTCCCAGTGATACATTATATTGTTAGCAAAGAAACACTGCTGTTGAAGCTATCTTTCTACCCCCAAGAGGTCAAAGGTTCTTGACGCTTATAGGCTTTTATATTCCAGATATTGGCTGCCATATCTTACAGGGAGAGTGCTGGTACTATGAATCAGATTTCGACTTCTATATCAGCTGGTAAAGAGAGTCTCTCCCTAAGGCAAGCTATCACTGTAAGCTTGGGTGAGATGAATACTATATCCAGTTTGTTACACCTCACAAGCTGTACATCACCAAAGGTCATCGGAGCGGGGTCACCTACAATCACTCGATGATAGCCACATTGGGATTGTATAAGTGCCATCCCTAGACATCATCGAAACTATACAGAATATTACTCGCACCCAATGAAATCGGATGAGCTGTCATGTAGTCAACCACACTACTGATAAGGAGTTTGAGGTGGTTATTAGAATGATACCCTGCCAGCTCATGCCATCTATAATGTGAAGACAGTTGAGAGGCTGTAAATACGAAAGCACCTGCATTTGTAGCATAGCTAATGAAGCCTCTCATGTCCTTCATAATCAAAAGGATACCATTTGCTTCGAAGCAAAGAGATTGAAAGGATTCGATAGATCTGGACCACAGATGTCTGAAGGACTGATGTCAGTAGGGATTCTATTCGTCTGAGTTAGAGATCTGAGCGGAAAGATTTGGAAGGTCTGAAAGAACGCTGAAGGGCAGGAAGGGCAATGGAGCGAAGGGAAGATTGGATAGAGGAGCTCATGAGAAAAGCATAGATAGAAGTAATTGTTAGAGCGAGAGGATAGAGGTATAAAGACCTCTAGAATCTTCGGGGATAGAAGGGCAAGCTTCTTGACGAGGAAAACAAGCCTTAACAATATATGCATTGGAAAGCCAAATATCTTTGTCTTGAATCTTTATCTTTAGTGACTTTCACATCCTGAGTGAATCTTCATAACTTCTATCGCAAGCAAGTCCTGAAAGCAGTAACAATACTACTTGTTCTGATAAACCTGGAGTGCTGCTCTCGGTGTTACATTATATTGTTAGCAAAGAAATACTTCTGTTGAAACTATCTTTCTACCCTCCAAGCGGTCAATGGTCCTTGACGCTTATGCACATTTGTATTGCATATATTGGCTGCCACATCTCACAGGGAGAGTGCTGGTATCACGAACCAGACTTTGATCATATTACCAGCTGGGAAAAGACCTCTATCCCTAAGAGAAGCTACCACTGTGAGCTTGTACGTGAAGAAGACTACATCCAGTTAGCATTAGCAGTCACTATTCTTTGATCGAAAACCGAAACATTATACTGCATACACCTCCGAAAGCAGCAATCCCTCGTATACCTTAAGACAGTCATCTTGCTAGCCCTGATCAGAACAACTGTCCTTCCAGATCTGTAAGTGCCCTATTCATCAGACTACAAACCGTCGTTACAGTTACAACAGGAAACTGGTGCTAGGTTCCTTGTTGATTGGGATCTCGATTTAGCCCCCTTCTTCAGAACTTGGAATTTCTATAGCAGGATCTTTCGAAGACAAGTCTGGGTCATACTCTGAGCCATGATAGATGTTGAGTCTGATACAATGATGGGGGAGGCAGTGACGTTAGTACGAAGGGAAAGTATATTGGTAGTGGCAGGTGATAAGGGAAAAGAAGTAGTTCATTATGAATCCATTGTGCGGAATGATATCCCTGATTGGGTAATCTCCTTGATAAACAGCATTGAAGCAGAGCTGAACCGAATGGATGCACTGATTACCCAGACTCAAGGAAGCAACATAAAGATTAGAGAAGCATTGCCTGAGTTGGTCAGAGTATATGAAGCCCTAGTGTTCAGGCAAAATGAGATCTACGATGCTGTGGCTTCAGGAGTTGATAACCTGCAAAGGATACAGCTGGAACATATCTCAGATATCGTTTCCCAGTTCCAAGTATTCGCGGCCAAAGTCAGCGCTACAATTGCCATTGCAAAGGCACAGTCTTCTCAAGCTTATGAGGAACTACACCTGGCCCTTAGGAAGCAGATACATGCTTCATCGGTAGTGTAGACCTCTATCTCTGGTATATTGGAAAAGAGGGAAAGTATCCAGGAAAGGCTCGCTCTCCAAGTATATACACAGTCAGAAGAAAGTACCAGTGTCAAGCGAAAAGCCAACGAAGAGGCCAAGAGAGTTACAGAGCTTAAGAGGAAGGCTGATGCTGAGAAGAAGCAAGCAGAAAGCGATATACGGAAGACTCGAAAGGACATGGAAAAATAATTTCCGGAAATTCACCAGGACCCTTATGACTAGTCTATCGGATGAAACTACAAAGAAGTCCATCAAGTCCCTAGCAAGGTCCGTCCTTGGACAGCAAGAAGGAGATATCCAACCAAGTCACAATGGGTACCACCTTCGTTACTGTATAGGTACCAAAGGAGAAGGTTATTGGGTCAAAGAAGCTATTACTCCAGATCCTGAAGGAGCCCCACCCCCACAAGGAGATTCTGGTTCGGAATCTGACCTCTCTGGCTCTGAAAAAGAGGAAGCAGGTGGAGGTGGTGGTGATGGTGGGAGCGAAAGAAGTGGTAGAGGTGAAGGCGGAGGAGGAGGTGGAGGTGGAGGTGGAGGTGAAGGAGGTATAGGTGGAGGCGGAAGCGGAGGATATAATGCAGGAAGTTTACATCAAGTCAAATACCCCTACCTCTTTCTGGCAGTACACACTATAGTGCGCCACCTCCCAACCCACATCTACCAGCCAGATCCTCTAAGAAAGGCAAAATGAAAATGCCTCCAGTCTTCAAAGGGGATAAGAAGGATCCCAAAGAAATCTATTGAAGGTGAATTCGATCAGTAGAATGTTATCTACAGTACTTTCGCAACAAATTCCACAATGATATTGACAAGATCATATGGGTTGGAGGCCTAATGGAAGATAAGGCTCTAGCCTGGTATGATAACCATGAAGAGGACATGAAGAAGTTCTTCCAGATTGATAACTGGAAGTCTTTCACCAGTATGATGGAACAGAGATTGGTCGATGAGCAAGAGGAAGAGAAGTTCCTGCGAAAGATGAATGATCTGAAGTACACTCGAGATATTGAGAACTACCTGACGAAGATGGAGATCCTCAACTTTCGAGTATGTTTCAGTGGAACCTCTTTCATCCATTCCCTTTAACAAGGAATGAATGAAGAAATTCTAGATCGAATATCAACTGCAGAAGTCCCACCCAAAGATGATACAGCCTTCATCGAGTTAATGAGGTGAGTGGTTGTATTATATGAAGATCGGTTGGCAGAAAAGAATAGGTCTCATCAAAATCATGACAATTCCCAAGGCAAGAAGGGAAACAAGCGAAACAGAGATGAGTACCAGGGGCAAGATAAGAACCAAGAAAGAAGCCAGAGAAGGACAAAGGTTTTGACCCCAAGAAACCTCAAACAGAGAAGAAGGGATCCAAGCCTATTCACTCTGATAAGGCTGAAGCCCTTAAGGGAATTCTTGAAAGTTTGCTAGAAGCAAGAGCCAAACGCAATGAATGCAAGCATTGTGGATCCTCTGAACATGATCGATGGTTCTTCTGCAAGAATCCCATCAAGGCTTCGTCTAGCAAAAAGAACAAGAAGCCCAAGATTAAGGAGGAAGCTCTGAAGCAGAAGACTACAGCCTCCAGTTCGTAGGTCAGACCAAGGAACTTGACTGATAGGATTATAGCATATACAACTCATGTACCCTCGAAGAGGTTATATGAGGTATATTCTGATGGTATGGAAATTGACGATTGAGAGATGCTGGGTTTCTTATATCTTTTCCTAGGTTTAGGATTGCGATCTTTCCTTTTGGGTATAGGTATCTACAGACTGTCATGTCTTGAGTTTAGTGTTAATGAGAAATGATTTCTTTCTATTCAAAAGGATGCCTGAGGATGAGTTCAGTACTCGATATATGCTGGTCATATAGTATCCAAGTTTAAACATATGACTACCATGTTATCAAATCAATAAACATCTATACGCTATAACTAGTACTAGAACAACAAACCGTTGCGGCTGGAGCTGTATCGAAAGGCAATTCATCATGATTTCTACACGAAAAGACAGAAAGCTCAAGGCCTCGGTCAAAGCACTATAACCTCAACTCAAGAACGCAAAGCAGTTACCCCCAGAACTAAAGACTGGTTCAAGACCCACAGTATACATGTTTGCATCATTCAAGAACAAGAAGAACGTCCTGGGTAGGATCCTTTTGGATACAGGTTGTGATACACCTATGATATCAAAGCAGTGGGCCGAAACTAATGGTGTTCCATTGGTTACTCGAATAGAACCAAAGTCAGTTCAGAACTTCAATGGTGAGATTGTCGAAGGAGCTGGATGACAGTATACCTTCCCAATTACTCTTCGATATGAAAACCATTATACCAAAGAAACTTTCGAAATCGGAGCTATAGAATCAGCGACTGATATCATGTTACCTTACTGGTGGATCATCAAGCATGGAGCACTTAGAGGAATCACTGAAGTAGGTGATAAGCTCCAACTCACATCGAAGTATTGCCATCAGCCCTGTACAACAGTAGCAGTTATCTCCTTCTCGATTGAATATGACGATGGCATCCTCAAGTTTGGTACTGACCCACGATGCGTCGAAGTAATCGGGTCTATGCATATCAATGCAGCAGGTGAAATGGAGATCGATTGGGTCAAGCAAATTCCATGGCAATATTGACACTTTCAGTCAGTTTAAAATAGAGAAACTGCCAACGCTCTACCACCACATCGATCATTTGACCATGCAATAGACTTAAAGAATGGGGAACAGCCTCCATGGGGCCCTATCTATGCTGTTTCTGAAAAAGAACATTCGGTCCTTAAGGAGTATCTAATGGAAATACTTGATTCTGGTAAGATTTGTTCAAGCAAATCGCCAGCAGAAGTATCAATACTCTTCATCCCAAAATTGCATGGAAGGAGTTTATGGTTGTGTGTGGATTACAGATGACTCAACCGCGTTACGATTATGAATCGGTATCCTTTGCCACTTATGAACGAAATTAGAAACAGAGTTACTGGCTCGAAGCTTTTTCCAAAGATTGACCTGAAGGCTGGTTACAATCTCATTTGAATAAAACCTGCTGATGAATAGAAAACAGTATTTTGTACGAGATATGGATACTATGAATATTTGGTTATGCCCTTCGGATTGGCAAATATACCAGTCCCATTCCAAGAAATGATGAACCAAATCCTGAGAGATCTGATCGATCATAGAGTTGTGGTTAATATAGATGATATCCTCATCTTTACCAAAGATGAGAAAGAGCATATACGATTGACAAGAGAAGTCCTTCGTAGATTACAGGAAAACAACTTGACTATAGCACCAGATAAGTGCGAATGGCATCAGAGGCAAGTTGAATTCCTTGATTATATCATATCGGGAGAAGGTGTCAGCATGGTAGAGGACAAGGTTGATACTATCCTGAAATGGAAAATGTCAGACTCAGTCAAGGATGTTCAGTCACTCTTAGGATTTACCAAGTTCTACAGACACTTTATAAAAGACTTTCGAGAATCTGCAAACCATTGACAGACCTTACCAAATAAACTGGTGAGCAGTTTGATTGGAAGACAAACCCACACTGTCAGCAGGCTTTTGATCTGTTAAAGAAGTATTTCACTGAGGCACCAATCCTTCGTCACTTTGAACCAAAACATCCTGTAGTCATTGAGACTGATACCAGTAACTTCACCATCGGCGCTGTCCTTTCCTAAGTGATTGATGGACGATTGTACACTGTGGTCTACCACTCTTGCAAGATGGATAAGGCAGAGATTAACTATAAGATCTATGATAAGGAGATACGAACAATAGTATCTGCTTTTAAGGCATGGAGACGTTACCTCAAAGTTGCAGCCCATCAAATCAGTGTGTTTACCGATCACAAGAATCTTGAGTACTTCACCACTACTAAGATATTGAATCGTGGACAAGCTCGCTGGGTATAGGAACTAGCTGGTTATAATTTCAAGATATTCTACTGACCAGAAAGTGCAAATGGAAAACCAGATGCATTATCTAGGCATTCAGAGTACTGCCCTAAAAAGGGGGGAGGTAGTATCGAAGAAAACGAAATCAATCAATATATCTTGTTTTAAGACCCGATGTTACACCTCAAAAGCTGTACATCATCAAAGGCTATCGAAGCGGGGTCACCTACGATCACTCGATAATAGCCACATCGGGATAGTACAAGCGACATCCCTGGACATCAACGAAACTACACAGAATATCACTTGCACCCAACGAAATCAGATGAGCTGTCATGCAGTCAACCACACCACAGATGAGAAGTTACAGGTGGTTATTGTGACGATGCCTTGTCAGCTCATGCCATCAATAGTGCAAAAGGCAGCTGAGAGGCTGTAGATACGAAAGCATCTGCATTTGTAGCATAGCAAACGAAGCCTCTATGTCCCTTACGATCGAAAGGATACCATTCGCCTGGAAGCAAAGAGATCAAAAGGATATGATAGGTCCGGACCACAGAAGTCTGAAGGACTGATAATAGTAGGGGTTCTATTCGTCTGAGTTAGAGATCTGAGCGGAAAGATGTGGAGGGTCCATAAGAGCACTGAAGGGCAGGAAGGGTATTGGAGCGAAGGGAAGGTTAGATAGAGGAGCTCATGAGAAAAGCGTAGATAGAAGTAATTGTTAGAGCAAGAGGATAGAGGTATAAAAGACCTCTAGAATCTTCGAGGGTTGAAGGGCAAGCTTCTTGACAAGGAGGACAAGCCTTAACAATATACGTATTGGAAAGCCAAACATCTATGTCCTGAATCTTCTTAGTGACTTTCACATCCTGAGTGAAACTTCATAACTTCCATCACAAGCAAGTCCTGAAAGCAATAAGGATACTACTTGTAGTGGTAAACCTGGAGTGATGCTCCCAGTGTTACATTATATTGTTATCCAACAAAAACTTCTGTTGAAGCTATCTTTCTACCCTCCAAGCGGTCAAAGGTCCTTGATGCTTATACGCTTTTATATTCCAGATATTGGCTGCCATATCTCACAGAGAGAGTACTGGTATCACGAACCAGACTTTGATCTTATTACCAGCTGGGGAAAGACCTCTCTCCCTAATTGAAGCTATCACTGTGAACTGGTACGTGAAGAAGACTACATCCAGTTAGCATTGGCAGTTACCATTCATCAATCGAAAACCGAAGCACTATACCGCGCACACCTCCGAAAGCAGCAATCTCTCGCATACCTTAAAATAGTCATCTTGCTGGCCCTGATTGGAACCAATGTCCTCCCAGATCTGTGAATGCCCCATTGACCAGACTATGAACCTTCGTTACAGTTACAACCGGAAGCTGGTGCTAGGTTCCTTGTTGATTGTGATCTTGATTTAGTTCCCTTCTTCAGAACGTGGAACTTCTACAGCAGGATCTGTCAAGGGCAAATCTGGGTTATACTCTGAGCAATAACAGATGCTGAGTCTGATACAATGATGGGGGAGGCAGTGACGTTGGTACGAAGGGAAAGTGCATTGGTGATAGCAGGTGTTAAGGGAAAAGAAATGGTTCGCTATGAGCCTATTGTGCGAAATGATATTTCTGAGTGGGTAGTCTTATTGATAAACAGCATCGAAGCAGAGTTGAATCGAATGGATGCACTGAATACTCAGACTGAAGGAAGCAATATCAAGATCAAAGAAGTACTACCTGAGTTGGTCAGAGCATACAAAGCCCTAGTATTTAGGCAGAACGAAATCTATGATGCTGTGGCTTCAGGAGTTGATAATCTACAAAGAGCACAACTAGAATATTACTCAGATATTGTTGCCCAGTCCCAGGTATTCGCAGCCAATATCAGTGCTGCAATTGCCATAGCAAAGACACAGTCTTCCGAAGCTTATGAGGAAATATATCTGGCCCTTGGGAAGCAGATACATGCCTCATCGGTAGCATGAACCTCTATCTCTGGCATATTGGAAAAGAGGGAAAGAGCCCAGGAGAGTCTCACTCTCCAAGTACATACAGAGTCAGAAGAACTTACCAGTATCAAGCGAAAGGTCAATGAAGAGGCCAAGAAGGTTACAGAACTCAAGAAGAAGGCTGACGCTGAGAAGAAGCAGAGAGAAAGCGATATAAGGAAGACTCAAAAGGACATGGAAAAGAAATTCCGGAAATTCACAAGGACCCTTATGACTAGGCTATCTGACGAAACCACCAAGAAATGCATCAAGTCCCTAGCAAGGTCTATCCTTGGGCATCAAGAAGGAGAAATCAAATCAAGTGATGAAGGATTCCGTCCTCGTTACGTTATAGGTACCAAAGGAGAAGGATATTGGATTAAAGAAGCCATTACTCCGGATCCTGAGGGAACCCCACCACCACAAGGAGGTTCTGGTTCAGAATCCGGCCTCTCTGGCTCTGAAGATGAAGAAGGAGGCAGAGATGGTAGAGGTGGTAGAGGTGGTGGAAGTGGAGGAAGTGGTGGAGGAGGAGGTGGAGGTGGAGGCGGAGGTGGAGGCGGCAGAGGAGGAGGAGGAGGGGGCGGTAGCAGAGGAAGCAATGCAGGAAGTTTACATCTAGTGTTGGCAACGAACGGTCCGGGATCCGTACCATTGACGAACCGGTTTGGTTCAAGCGAACCCGGATCCTTGCCAAGCCTTTCGCCTCAAATCCCACCATTTCGACCTACAACTGCAAACAAAAATAAGTAAGCGAGTTCTTGTCAGATCCGCTCGATGTGTAGTGCATCCTGTAGGTAACTTCTCCCGCTACAAGATGCGCTACAATTCGATCCGATCGGACAAGAACTCGCTTACCGATTATCGTTCGAAGATAGATGGTTCGCGAACCGGTTTGTGACAAACCTCGGAACTTCGTCCAAACCTCAGATCGGCTCCTTTTCAAACCCCGCCTTGATTCGATCGATGACAAACCGATCCAGTTCGTTGCCAACAGTATTTACATCCAAGTCAAATACCCCTATCTCCTTCTGGCAGCACACATTATAGTACGCCACCTTCCAATCCTCGCCTACCAGCAAGATCCTCCAAGTGTTACGGGGATACTTATGACTGAAGTATTGCCGTAAGTATGGCCGCCTACCTTTCAGAAGTTGTAGGTGTCCCCAAAATCTTCTTCGTCGTGGAAGAGCTCAGAGAAAGACTCCTCTTCGTCGTCCGACGAGTCAAGATAATAAGCTGAAGGAAGTTCACCGGTATAGAACCAATGACAGTATTCAAAGGCGATGTCGTAATAAGCGATAAAGCCGCGTGCGTACCAGAAGTCGTGACGAGTGACTGCTCTTTCACTGAGGGCATGTGCGTAAAGAATAATAGAGTCAAGGTCTCGAAAATATAAAGACATGTATTCTTCAAAGTAGAAAAACTTAATAATATTTTAGATTCTTGTCCGCTGGTGTGTTCTGACTGTGGATTGCTGCTAGAGCTTGATGTTTTACTTTGCGGGTGCAAAGGCGGTTCTTTTATAGAGCGAGTTACTCGTCTACTCTCTATGATTTCAGTGTTTGTACTAAGACAGCTATGGCCTCCGATCGTTAGGCTGATTACTCGATCTCGGTAGGTTGTGCTTCTTTTCCGTTTGACGTTCGGCACTTTCTAAAGTGCGAGGCATCCCATAGGTTATCCTCATGACGCCAGGTTTTGCCACATAGCTCACTTTAAAGCTCGTTTGCTTTTCTTCTGGTCCTTGTATGCAAACGCAGAAAACAGGTTTCGGCAACGATCGCTGACATGTTCATCGAACCATCACTTTCTGTTTGATATCTTGACTCAATGTCAAATCGGATAGTGGGTTGCAGGAGTATATTTACCCTCATAGACTTGTGTCGGCAACCAGCCGCTGCTATGCCACGTATCGTGCTTCCATCTCGCTGGCTTTTACTCCCATTTCAGGGCTGCAGCTTATGTCGGACCAGCTCAACCAAGAACTGCCGTTACTCGGAAATGACGACCCACACACAAGCTCTCAACAGGTAGATTGAACTACCGGGGCGCAGTTAACATATGGAGTCCCTAGACTGTATAGTTATCCCCATAGTAAAGTCCCACTTCTCGAGCTCTGACGTGTACCTGTCGGAGAGTGTAGAGGCATATCCCGCTCTAGCCGACTGTCCCATATTGCTGATAAGGTAAGGTAGTTCTGATCGAAACGATCATGCACGGCTGACACGTAAGCCCCCGCAATGGCGTGATCGTGCTTCATCAACTTATGACGTCCCTAACTATCAGGGGCCTAGGCGTGTAGTAGCATGCCACCCTAAGTGTTCGGGTCTGATGAATCCGCCAGCTAAGTGTCGTGACTATCGCTGTTCGATCGAGAAAGTGTACTGCCCTCACACGGGTTAATCATTCCGCTTTGTCCGGGCTCGGTATTGGATATGCGTAGCTTTGTCGCTCAGAGGATAGGATAGCTGCGGGTGTGATGTTGACCATCTATAGTGACAGGTGACCAACCGCAGATTGCCATGGATATCCTCCGTACCTCGTGCACTTGCTAAGGGACAACCCCTAACAGTACCTCCCTTTCTAGCTCTGGTGACCTCAACAGAATCTCCATCGTAAAAAGTGTTCAAACAATAGATACCACTCAGACAGCGTATATCGTATAACTTCGGGTATATATAAAAAAATAAAATTTTTCTTAACATAATATTGACCTCCGCGTAACTCAGCGCGGTTTGAGTTTAACAAATGAAATTCATAATTTCCTCCTCTTTCGTACCGCTGGTTTCTTTCCTTCAGATTTCCACCAAGAGTCATTTTCCATCGCTGGATTCTTGATGTAATATTCGGTGATAAGTTCGGGGGCGATGTCGTTAAGATGTTCCCATGATTCCCAAGTATTTTCGTCGTGAGAATATCCAGACCATTTAACGAGGAAGACATGCTTTCGGTGATCATTGTCTGTTGGTCCGCTAGCGACAATTGACTCGGGTGTCCAGCCGCTATCGTCCGCCTCGATTGGAGGTACCTCCCTCTCTAAGGGATCGCCACGATAAGGTTCGAGCAAAGCAACGTTAAAGGCAGGGTGGATTTTTCATGTAGTGGGAAGTTCAAGTCGACACCATCGCTTGTTGCCTCCGACCTTGATGATTTTAAATGGTCCGTACATCTTGTCGTCGAGCTTCCGACACTGTCGTTTCGTCCGAATGTTGCTTCCGTTAAGCATAACTAAATCTCCGATTTTGTACTGAGGAGCTGGGCGTCGTTTGTGATCGTAGTACTGGCCCATCTTTTCCTTAGTTGCCTCAAGCTGTATTTCTAGACGGCGATAAACTTCAACCATATAATGTGCGTATAGTTCTGAACCAGGGTTGCGAAACTGAACCTCTGTTGGCCAATTCGTACGTGCTTCATATGCATAGTTGGCGTAGAAGGGCGTAATCTTCGTAGACGCATGCTTCGAATTGTTATATGCATACTCGGCCATAGGTAACATTTCGGTCCAGTTGGACTGTTCATAGTTGCAATACGTACGCAAGTAGTGTTCAATGGTCTGATTGATGCGTTCGGTTTGTCCGTCCGTTTGCGGGTGACAAGCTGTAGACATTGATCGTTTGATGCCAAGGAACTGGTTTAAGTCTGCGAGGAAATGACCGGTAAAGACTGCATCTCGGTCCGATACTATGTCAAGTGGCATGCCGTGATACTTCCAAACGTTGTTGAGAAATAACCTTGCGACCGTGGACGATTCCCATTTATCTGTTGGAATAAAGTGTGCCATCTTGGTGAATCTGTCGACTACTACCATGATATTCTTGTTTCCGTTGGACTCCGGTAAGTCGGTGATGAAGTCGACCGATATGTAAGTCCATGGTGAGGATGGTAAGTCGAGTGGGTGTAACAGCCCAAGCTTTGCGTGTCGAGGTGTTTTTGTCCGTTGACACGAGTCGCACTTGTTGCAGTATTCCCATATGTCGTCTTCTAGTTTAGGCCAGTAAAAATTCCTCGTGATGAGTTCCAAGGTGCGTTCGCGACCGAAATGTCCAGCAATGCGTGAGTCGTGTTCCTGGTGGAGTACCTCCTTCCGAAATCCGTCTGGTACATATAACCTTCCTTTCCAATACAACATTCCTTCTCCATCTATTCCAAACCTTCTATCAACATTCTGATCCTTCTTTTGAGCCTTCTGTAATATCTCCTGATATTCCTCATCCTGACTAATTTCCTTTTTAAACCTTTCCTTCACTGTCTCTGTCAACTGACTGACCGCAATTCCTGCCAAACTGATTTCCTCCCAATCTTCATTGTCCAAATCCATCGCTCCGACTTCTAACCAATAATCTGATCCTAACAAGGTTGCCGAAGTTGTACCTCCCTCTTTTAGGGCGAACTCTGGGCGCCTTGATAACGCATCAGCCTTTCCATTGGCTGTTCCTTTTCGATAAACAATTTTAAAATTGTATTCTTGCAATACTTCTGCCCATCGTGCTTGTCTTCGATTGAGCTGTTGAGTTTCTTTGAAGTATTGGAGGTTCATGTGATCAGAGAATACTGTTGTTGTATGTATTGCTCCTTGGAGGTAACATCTCCATGTTTTAAACGCGTATACGATGGCGAGCATTTCCTTGTCGTATATCTGGTAATTTAGTTCGGCGGGTGAAAACTTCTTCGAAATGAAGGCGACTGGATGTATTTTTCCATCGTCAAACTTCTGTGACAACACTGCCCCCATGGCGAAGTCCGACGCGTCCGTTTCGACCATAGCGGGTCTATCGTCGTCGTAATGTCGAAGTATTGGTGTGTTTTCTGCCGCAAACAAGATGCAAATCTTATAATATGCCGCCTTGACTGCATCTCCGAACTGGAAGTTCTTTCCGTCGCCCTTGAGGGTATCCGTAATGGGTGCAACGATACCGGCGAATCCCTTGATGAATCGTCGATAAAAATTCCATAAGCCCATAATAACCTGAACTTCTTTTTGGTTATTAGGCATTGGCCATTTCGTTATGGCTTCGTTCCGACTTGGTGCCATCTTAAGTCCTTCGCCGCTAACCAGGAACCCAAGGAACTCAACATCCTGTCTGTCGAATTCGCACTTATCGATTTCCACCACGAGGTTGTTATCTTGTAAAACTTGTTCTATTTTGCCTACATATTCGTGGTGTTCTTCCCGTGTTCCTTTGGTGGCGATGAGGACATCGTCGATGTAAACAACCGTAATATCGTTAAGTCCTCCTAAGAATGGCTGGAGGATGCCGTTCATCCAACGTTGAAAAGTAGCCGGTGCATTGGTGAGGCCGAATGGTATGACCGTATATTCGTATGATCCGAATTCTGTTCTGAAAGCCGTTTTCCATTCGTGTCCTTTGGCCATTCGAATCAAATGATATCCCGATTTCATATCCAACTTCGTAATCCACGTTGCTCCTTTCATCCTGCTTTGTAGTTCATCCATCAAAGGTAGAGCCGTCTTGTCTTTGATTGTCAAATCGTTAAGTTTTCGATAATCAACACAAAGACGCAGGCCTCGTCCATTTGGCTTGGTCACAAAAAGTATAGGTGATCCTGCTTGTCCCATGGACGGTTTTATTTTTCCTTCTCTTATCATTTTATCGATGTATTCCTTAAGCAACCGTTCTTCCTCTCATGAGAGTTGGTATATTGGTCCGACTTTAACCTGGTCGTCAGGTACTTTCAGGTTAATTTGATGATCGTGAGGACCGTGAGAGGGTAGCTTTTCAGCTTCGTGAGGGTCAAACAGTAACATCCACTTATGGTACTGTTGAGGGAGTTTTTCTGCCAATATGCTTGTTGATGCGAAACATAAGGCACCGATATTTATGGCGTCGGTTCGGGTAGCGATACGATCGTCGTACGTAATCTTCCAATTTGTGTGAAGATGTCCGTGGTTGTAGCATTTTTGTTCACATTCAGTGAAGTGTAAACATCCGTATGTCGCTCCCTGCACCTTATGTTGTTTCAAATACCAAGCAGGTATAAGCACATCGTAATCAGTATGCATCGGTACTATCTCGAATGTTTCGAGTCTACGATGGTTACCAAAAGCCAATCCTAGCGGTACTGTATATAATCCAGGAAGTTGTGTTGACTTACCGCTAAAATCTTTTGCTCTCATTCCTTTTGATCGCCTGACTACCGGAATCTTAAATACCTTGGCACACTGAGGTGACATGGTAAAAGATGTCGATCCCAAATCCAGCATGGCTCGAACCGGAAACTGCTGTTTCTTTCCTTCACTGTCCGTGTGGTCCACAAAGAACCGGTATACGGGTCGTTCGCCGATTCTGGTTTTGGGGATCTTGTGTATATGCTTCGTTTCGTAGTAGACAAAATCGTCCGAGGTATTTTGTCATTTAGTTGGAGGTTCCTCCTCAGAGGGTGAGTGTTTTCGTTTGGTGGCCATCCTTTCGACAATGGCTCGGCCACAACGGGTCATTGAGCGTAGTATCGTTCTACCACTCGTAGTTTGGTTCTTCGTCTTCGTAGATTGTGGGTAAGGCGTCAAGTGCTCGCCCAATTGTTGTGTGAGTACCTCCGCAGTTGTGCTCACAATAGCAAGTGTCCCACTCCTTACAACCAACGTGCATACCCTTGTATTTGGTCCAGGAGTCTCCGAACACAGGATCGTCAATGGCTAGGCCTCCTCCGTGTCGGGCTGCTTCTGTCCAATATAGGTTCCAAGGATATGGGGAATCAGGTTGATCCCAGAAGAAAGATTCGAGTGGTTCTTCTGGTTTGCTAAGTATGTCGTCAATGCTTTCGAAACAATTGAGAGATTCTGGTTCTGCGAGTAAGCAGGGGGGTTCCTGCTAAGTCGAAAAAATTGATGCGTCCGTGGTTGTTCGTATCGTATGGTGTCATAGTTATAAGTTCTTTCTGGGGGTGTTGGTGTCGCGGTACTACTGCCGGCAGTTTCATCCCTTCCGGAATCCTCAAGGTACCGACCGGATCAAAAATAATAAAGGCTTTCTCCCGCCTATCTCTGTATCCTTCACTCCATCTCAATACTTACCATTAATCCGAACTATCCGGTTGCTCCCACCAATTATCCGCCATATCCGAATCTTCTTCCTCACTATCTGCGGATTCCGAACCGGCTGGTTTTTCTCCGTCTGACGTTTCAATTTCCTCCGGTTCTCCAACCATATAATCGTCATCCTCATCATCCAACTGGTCGTATGCTCCGACCTTCATATTTTGGTATGCTTTCGGGTGTCCATAGTCGGCAGTTCCCTTTGACAATTTGATGTTCCGAATGCATTTCATGGTGTTATGGTTGCCTTTTCTGTCAGCGGGCCATGCACATCGCTGACATTCTTTTGCGGCTCGTCGCCGAGCTAGCTCCGAATTTTCGATTCCGTCTGTCAGTTGTTTGAAGGCCTTACCTTCAGCATTCACAAAGGGGTTGGGTTTAGACGAACCCCTGTTGTCCTTTGTTCTCTGCTGGGTGCCTCGTTGTTCAAAGCGTTGTTGTTGACGTTGGAATCCGGAGCCAAGACCCCTAGGCTTCTGGATCTTTCCCCTGTCCTTGTTGACTCGTCCGGAAGACGTTTCGGATAGCTTTGACTTTCCCATAAATACGAAATTCTTTTCGTTTGCCTTCCAAACCTCAACATTTTTGCCGGCATTGATAATGATTTCTCGAAGTTCTTCATCTGTCTTATCAGCCGGGTTGATAAGAGTGAGGTGTTTAAAGATTTCGGAGGGCAGTTTGCTCATTAGCATAGTTCGGTATGCTACTCCAAAAACTTTTGCTTTTGCATTCAGGGTGTCGAACTCCGTAATCATGTCCTGAACGTTTCCACCGTACCTAAGTTCGGTGAGTACTTTGTATGCTGTTTCCTGTTGGTGTTTGTTGTGGAAACGGGCGTTGATTGCAGCTCGGTACACTGACCAACTGCGAGGGTGTTTCCCGGCATGTGCTTCTGATTCCCACTGCATATGCCAAGCCAATGCATGATCCTCCATTCGTCCACGAACATACTGGATCTTGAGACCCGGACCAGTAAAGAGATGTGGCTGGTCCGCTACGAACGCTTCCATACTCATCCACCACACATCAAAATCCTCTGAAGCTCTTCCTTTGAACTTTGCCGGATCTGACAGCTTAAGTCGCGTTTCTCGGTGTTCCTTTGGTTGCTGAGCTTCTGTTCTGTGACGGCGCCTATTGCTATCATTTCCCGAGCGGTGAGACCCCGAACGATGTGATCCTGGTGGAGGTGGATCTCCTCCAGCTCCGCCCGCAGGTGGTGGTGGGTTTGATGGTCCTGGCTGAACTTCTTCTGCTGGTGGAGCTTCTCCTAATCCAACATCTGTTCCGGATCCTCCTCTTAAACCAACAACCTCTGCTACGTCTGAGTCCATAATAGGTGAAACACTTCTGTCCTGCTCCTCTGTCTGCTGTTGCCACTGCTGAATTTGAACTCGTCTATCTAGGTGTACCGGTGTTGATTCCGAAACTTTGGCTCTCTCAAAGGCCGAAGTGAGTCCCGTATGTTCCTTCTGAAGCTTAACAACCTTTGCCTCCAGAATCTGATGATCCATCCACGATGGTACTTCTTCCGCAAATCTTCTTTCCAATATCGCCATTCTTTCTTGTTGTGCCTTCATTGAGGCATTCCATGCCAACATTTTAACCTGGAGTGTCCTTATTTGGTTCTCACACTCCGTAATCCTATTCCGAAGGTTTTCAAATTCCTCCGTCGCTTCCTTAACCACATAATCATTCTGATATTGAAGCGCTGCCAGTCCCGTCCTCGTCTCGCTCAACACTGTGTTGAGAATCTGAATCTGTTCCTCGTGCCCCATAATGGCCTGTTGTTTGAGGGCCTTGTCGGTTGCCACCTGCCGACTGAAGAGCTGACAACCTAGTCGAACGTCGTCGAATTCCGCCTCGATGGCCTCTTTCTCGCTGTTGCAGGCCTCGACCAGTCGCTGAAACTCCTGATCCAGATGACTGTCCTGGGCCTGAACGCTGTCGACCATCTCCGTGTCCTCGTCCTCTCTGGAGTCTAGATACTGCCTCCTCGAGGCCTCGTATTGCTCTTGTAGTTTCCTGACCCATTCTGGCAAGGGCCTGGAGGGCTGTTTGGATTTCGCGACTCCAGATGACGCTGGTGCCAACTGGTTCGCTCCGGAGAGAAGTCGGCGTCTGTTGCTGGCCATTGTGAAGTTGACGAGAGGGGAATGTAAAAGGACCGGTGACTAGTTGTCCTTGTGGAGGTGGTACTTGCCGTGGTACCGATTCTTGTTGTGATCTATTCGTCAGCCGTGTATAAAAGTTGCACGTAATACAGTTTCCACTGCAACCTCCCTGACAATGTTCTGCGCAAAATCTCTGTCGAGTATTTCCCTCTGGATGGTTGAGATATCGGATTGCGCAGCAGGCTGGAGTATCACAAACTACACAGTTTGTAGTCATAAACACTTTTGGACGTGTCCAAAATATTATACTGTTACGGGGATACTTATGACTGAAGTATTGCCGTAAGTATGGCCGCCTACCTTTCAGAAGTCGTAGGTGTCCCCAAAATCTTCTTCGTCGTGGAAGAGCTCAGAGAAAGACTCCTCTTCGTCGTCCGACGAGTCAAGATAATAAGCTGAAGGAAGTTCACCGGTATAGAACAAATGACAGTATTCAAAGGCGATGTCGTAATAAGCGATAAAGCCGCGTGCATACCAGAAGTCGTGACAAGTGACTGCTCTTTCACTGAGGGCGTGTGCGTAAAGAATAATAGAGTCAAGGTCTCGAAAATATAAAAACATGTATTCTTCAAAGTAGAAAAACTTAATAATATTTTAGATTCTTGTCCGCTGGTGTGTTCTGACTGTGGATTGCTGCCAGAGCTTGATGTTTTACTTTGCGGGTGCAAAGGCGGTTCTTTTATAGAGCGAGTTACTCGTCTACTCTCTATGATTTCAGTGTTTGTACTAAGACAGCTATGGCCTCCGATCGTTAGACTGATTACTCGATCTCGGTAGGTTGCACTTCTTTTCCGTTTGACGTTCGGCACTTTCTAAAGTGCGAGGCATCCCATAGGTTATCCTCATGCCGCCAGGTTTTGCCACGTAGCTCACTTTAAAGCTCGTTTCCTTTTCTTCTGGTCCTTGTATGCAAACGCAGAAAACAGGTTTCGGCAACGATCGCTGACACGTTCATCGAACCATCACTTTCTGTTTGATATCTTGACTCAATGTCAAATCGGATAGTGGATTGCAGGGGTATGTTTACCCTCATAGACATGTGTCGGCAATCAGCCACTGCTATGCCACATATCGTACTTCCATCTCGCTGGCTTTTACTCCCATTTCAGGGCTGCAGCTTATGTCAGACCAGCTCAACCAAGAACTGCCGTTACTCGGAAATGACGACCCACACACAAGCTCTCAACAGGTAGATTGAACTACCGGGGCGCAGTTAACATATGGAGTCCCTAGACTGTATAGTTATCCCCATAGTAAAGTCCTGCTTCTTGAGCTCTGACGTGTGCCTGTCGGAGAGTGTAGAGGCGTACCCCGCTCTAGCCGACTGTCCCATATTGCTGATAAGGTAAGGTAGTTCTGGTCGAAACGATCATGTACGGCTGACCCGTAAGCCCCCGCAATGGCGTGATCGTACTTCATCAACTTATGACGTCCCTAACTATCAGGGGCCTAGGCGTATAGTAGCATGCCACCCTAAGTGTTTGGGTCTGATGAATCCGCCAGCTAAGTGTCGTGACTATCACTGTTCGATCGAGAAAGTGCACTGCCCTCGCGCGGGTTAATCATTCCGCTTTGTCCGTGCTCGGTATTGGATATGCGTAGCTTTGTCGCTCAGAGGATAGGATAGCTGCGGGTGTAATGTTGACCATCCATAGTGACAGGTGACCAACCGCAGATTGCCATGGATATCCTCCGTACCTCGTGCACTTGCTAAGGGACAACCCTAATACCAAGAATGGCAAAATGAAAATGCCTCCAGTGTTCAAAGGGGATAATAAGGATCCCAAGGAAATCTATCGAAGATAGATTCGATCAGTGGAACGATATTTACTATACTTTCGTGATGAATTCCACGATGATATTGACAAGATCATATGGGTTGGAGGCCTATTGGAAGATAAGGGTCTAGAAGGGTATGATAACCACCAAGAGGACATGAAGAAATTCTTCCAGATTGATAATTGGAAGTCTTTCACCAGTACGATAGAAGAGAGATTCGTCGATAAACATGAGGAAGAGAAATCCCTGCAAAAGATAAATGATCTGAAATACACTGGAGATATTGAGAACTACCTGACAAAGATGGAAACTCTCAACTTTCGAGTATATCTCAGTGGAACCTCTTATATCCATTCTCTTAAACAAGAAATGAACGAGGAAATTCTAAATCGAATGTTAACTGCAGAGATACCACCCAAGGATGATATAGCCTTCATCCAATTAATGAGGTGAGTGGGTGTATCATATGAAGATCGGTTGGCAGAAAAGCATAGATCTCATCAGAATCGTGACAACTCCCAAAGGCAAGAAGGGAAACAAGTGGAACAGAGATGAGAACCAGGGGCAAGATAAGAACCAAGAAAAGAAATCAGAGAAGGACAAAGGTTCTGACCCCAAAAGACCTCGAACGGAAAAGAAGAGACTGAAGCCTATTCACTCTGACGAGGCCGAAGCCCATAAGGAAATTCCTGAAAGTTTGCTAGAAGCAAGAGCCAAACGCAACGAATGCAAGTGTTGTGGATCCTCTGAACATGATTTATGGTTCTTCTGCAAGAATCCCATCAAGGCTTCATCTAGCAAAAAGAACAAGAAGTCCAAAGATAAGGAGGAAACTCCGAAGCAGGAGACTACAGCCTCCAGTCTGAAGGTCAGACCAAGGAATCTGGCTGACAGGATCACAGCATCTGCAACTCACGTACCCTCGAGGAGGTTGTATGAGGTAGATTCTGATGGTATGGAAATTGACGATTGAGAGACACTGGGTTTCTTATGTCTTTGCCTAGGTTTAGAATTGTGATCTTTCCTTTCGGATATAGACACCCACAGACTGTGATATCTTGAGTTTAGTTATAATGAGAAACGATTTCTTTCTAAAACAGGGTGCCTGAGGATGAGTTCAGTACTCGAAATATGCTGGTCATATAGTACCCAAGTACAAACATATGACTACCATATTATCGAAACAATCATAAACACCTCTACGCATATAACTACTACTAGAATCACAACCCGTTGAGGCTGGAACTGTGCCGAAAGGCAGTTCATCATGGTTTCTACATGAAAAGTTAGAAAGCGCAAGGCCTTGGCCAAAGCACCTCAACCTCAACTCAAGAAAATGAAGCAGTTACCTCTAGAACCAAAGACTGGTTCAAGACCCACAGTACACATGTTTGCATCATTCAAGGACAAGAAGAACGTCCTGATTAGGGTCCTTTTGGATACAGAGTGTGATACACCTATGATGTCAAAGCAGTGGGCCAAGACTAATGGTGTTCCATTGGTTACTCGAACGGAACAAAAGTCAGTTGAGAACTTCAATGGTGAGATTGTAGAAGAAGCTGGATGGCAGTATACTTTTCCAGTTAATCTTCGGTACGAAAACAACTATACCAAAGAAACCTTCGAAATGGAATCTATGGAATCAGCAACTGATATCATGTTACCTTACTGGTGGATCGTCGAGCATGGAATACTTAGAGGAATCACTGAAGAAGGTGATAAGCTCCAATTCACATCGAAGCATTGCCATCAGCATTGTACAAAGGCAGCAGTCAGCTCCTTTTCGATTAAATATGACGATAGCATCCTTAAGTTTGGTACTGATCCATGATAGATTGGAGTAATTGGGTCTATGCATATCAATACAGCCGGTGAAATGGAGATCGATTGGGTCGAACGAATTCCATAGAAGTATCGAGACTTTCAGTCAGTTTATAATGGGGAAACTGCCAATGCTCTACAGCCACTCGATCATTTGACCATGCAATAGACTTAAAAGATGGGGAGCAGCCTCCATGGGATCCTATCTATGTCACTTCTGAAAAAGAACTTTCGGTCCTCAAGAAGTATCTAAAGGAAATGCTCGATTCTGGCAAAATTCTTTCAAGTAAGTCACCAGCTGGAGCACCAATACTCTTCGTTCCAAAACCTCATGAAAGGAGTTTAAGGTTGTGTGTGGATTATAGAGTACTCAACCACATCACGATTATGAATCGGTATCCTTTTCCACTTATGAATGAACTTAGGGATAGAGTTACTGGCTCGAAGCTTTTCACAAAGATTGACCTCAAGACTGGTTACAATGTTATTCGAATCAAGCCTGACCACTAATTGAAAACAGTATTCTGTACGAGATATGGATATTACAAATATCTGGTTACACCCTTTGGATTGGCAAATGTACCAGCCTCATTTCAAGATATGATGAACGAGATCCTGAGAGATCTAAATGATTATGGAGTTGTGGTTTATATAGATGATATCCTCATCTATACCAAAGATGAAGAAGATTATGTACGATTGACAAAAGAAATCCTTCCTAGATTACAGGAAAACAACTTGGCAATAGCACCAGATAAGTGCGAATGGCACCAGAAGCAAGTTGAATTTCTTGGTTATATCATATCGGGAGAAGGTATCAGTATGGCAGAGGACAAAGTTGATACTATCCTGAAATGGGAAACGCCAGACTCAGTCAAGGACGTTCAGTCATTCTTAGGATTTGCTAATTTTTACCGACGGTTCATTAAGGTCTTTTCGAGAATCTGCAGACTATTGATGGACCTAACTAAACAAACTGGTGAACGGTTTGACTGGAAGGCAAACCCACACTGTCAACAGGCTTTCGATTTGTTAAAGAAGTGTTTCATTGAGGCACCAATCGTTCATCACTTTGAACCAGAACATCCTGTAGTCATTGAGACTGATGCCAGTGACTTCGCTATCGGTGCTGTCCTTTCCCCAGTAATTGATGGACGATTGCACCCTGTAGCCCACCACTCTCGAAAGATGGATAAGTTAGAGATTAACTATGAGATTCATGATAAGGAGATACTGGCAATATGTAATATCGGGAGCGTCACTTCAGGTTTACCAGTACAAGTAGTAACCTTACTACTTTCAGGACTTGCTTGCAATGGAAGTTATGAAGATTCACTCAGGATGTGAAAGTCACTAATAGATAATATTCAAGACAAAGATGCTTTGGCTTTCCAATGCGTATGTTGTTAAGGCTTGTTATCCTCGTCAAGAAGCTTGCCCTTCTACCCTCGAAGATTCTTGAGGTCTTTATACCTCTATCCTCTCGCTCTAACAATTACTTCTATCTACGCTTTTCTCATGAGCTCCTGACCTTCCCTTCGCTCCAATGCCCTTCCTGCCCTTCAGCGCTCTTTCGGACCCTCCGTATCAGTCCGTTCAGACCTATAACTCAGACGAATAGAACCTCTACTGACATCAGTCCTTCAGACTTCTGTGGTCTGGACCTATTGTATCCTTTCGATATCTTTGCTTCCAGGCGAATGGTATCCTTTCGATGCTGAGGGACATAGAGGCTTTGTTTGCTACTCTGCAAATGCAGGTGCTTTCGTATCTATAGCCTCTCATCTGTTTTCATACTATCGATGGCATGAGCTGGCAAGGTATTGTTCCAATAACCACTTCTAACTTCTTATCAGTGGTATGATTGACTGCATAACAGCTCATCTGATTTCGTTGAGTGCGAGTGATATTCTGTGTAGTTTTGACGATGTCCAGGGATGGCACTTGTACTATTCCGATGTGGCTATCATTGAGTGATAGTAGGTGACCCTGCTCCGATGGCCTTTGGTGATGTACAGCATGTAAGGTGTAACACTACCCCCCTCCTTATAGAGTTCATCTCTGAACAATCATACTAATCTGTTCTTTGTTGCCTTTGGTAAAAATGACCTCTTGTGCCCAAAACCCAAAGTTCCTCCTTTCCTCCTTGGTAAAAATATGACCCCTTGTACCCAAAAACCAATTCCTTTTGCTAGGTTTCTTGCTAGCCATTAAAAACCCTTTGTGGGAAAAAGGTACTAGCGCAACCTCTTGTCTTTAGCTGCCTGGGGATTCCGCTTATGACAGTCCTTCAACAACCACTTGTCATCAAAGTTCTCATAAGGTTCCTCAGTCCAATCTGCTTCGTCTGGATATCCTTGCCATTTAACCAGGTATAGCACCTTCTTTCGTTGCTTGCTATACTGGCTGCCCATTATCTCTTCAACCTCATAGCCTGTTTCGTATTCGTAGCCTTGTACATTATAACCCAATTTGTTTCCTTCACTGGTGGTGAGTTCTGGTTCAGATCTGATGGGGACAGTGGCTGTTTGATAGGGTTCAATGAAAGAGACATGGAAAGCATTATGGATTTTCCAGTGCTTAGGCAATTCAAGTTTTAATGCAGTGGATGAGAGTACTTTTAGCACCTTGAAAGGACCATGTAGCTTCACATCTAGCTTTCTAGATGGGTATCTGGTCTTTAGGTTCTTGCCATTTGGCATTACTAGGTCACCAACCGAATGCTTCGGAGGTTCCTTAGCATGCTTATCATGGTACCTCCCCATTGTCTCTTGTGCCTTCTCTAAACCTTTTCCAACAGGTCGTGCACACTTGACATCCAATGAACATAGTTCCTTCATGCCGGATTCGTTGCCTCTGCCTCAACAGGCCAATTCATTTGAGGATCGAACCCATAATTCGGAAAGAAGGGTGACATACCAGTAGCAGTGGTAAGTAAGTTGTTGTTAGTATACTCTGGTATTGTAAACATCTCAGACCAGTTATCCTGTTCGTAGTTGCAGTAGTTCCTCAGATAGCACTCTAGCATTTGGTTTACTCTTTCTGTTTGTCTATCAGTTTGTGGATGGAATGGCGAAGACATCTTCAATTGGATATCGAGAGCTTCAACCAAGGAAGACCAGAATGTAGATGTAAATCTGGAATCTCTGTCTGATACAATATTTGATGGTAGACTATGGAATCTCCATACTTCTTTCAGGAAGATCTTGACCAGATCTGTAGCTTTCTTTTCGCCATCCTTCAGTGGTATGAAGTGAGCTATGTTTGTGAACCTATCAACGATAATCCAGACCGATGAACAACCATCTGATATAGGTAGATCGATGATGAAATCTATAGAGATTGAATACCATTGACGGTACGCTAATTCGAGAGGTTGTAGAAGTTCATAGCGAGCGTGGCGAGCTGCTTTGTTCTTCTGATATTCAAGGTATGAGCGGATGTAGTTTTCGATGAATTTCTCCATGTCTGGTCAAAAGAAGTTCCTTCGAACCAGTTCAATTGTCTTGTCTTGTCTCATATATCCTGCTACCTTCAAGTCATACTCTGCTTCAAGTATCTGTTTTCATAACTGTAGATTGTCTGGGATCCACAGCCTGCCTTTATAATAAAAGGCTTCGTTCTCGAAAGAGATGTCAGTGCTTGTGCTTCCTTCCATTGCTTTAACGTACTCTTCCTGCCATGCAGCGTCGTTATTTGCAGCGCCTACCACTTCCTATAATAATCAAGAATTGAACTTGACTACTGGGATTGATCTCAACCTAGCAGAAGAAATCATGATCTGTTCGCCTCGTAGCTTCACTGCTGTTACCTGCACTGTTTCCCCTTCAGATGTTACCACCTGATCAGGTCTTAAAACGCAGTGTATTAGTTGATTTTCATTTTATTCGATACTACCTCCCCCTTTTTTAGGGTGGTACTCCGAACGCCTAGACAATGCATCTGGTTTCCCATTTGCACTACCTGGTCGGTAGAATATCTTGAAATCAAAGCCAGTCAGTTTCTGTGCCCAGTGGACTTGTTTTCGATTCAATATCGTAGTAGTGGTGATGTACTCAAGATTCTTGTGATCAGTAAACACACTGATTTGATGGGCTGCACCTTCGAGATAACATCTCCATTCTTTAAAGGGAGAAACTATTGCTAGCATCTCTTTATCATGAATCTTATAGTTAATCTCTGCCTTATCCATCTTTCGAGAGTGGTAGGCCACAGGGTGTAATCGTCCATCAATTACTTGGGAAAGAACAGCACCGATGGCGAAGTTACTGGCGTCAGTCTCAATAACCACACGATGTTCAGGTTCAAAGTGACGAAGGATTGGTACCTCAGTAAAATACTGTTTTAACAAATCGAAAGCCTTTTGACAGCGTGGGTTTTCCTTCCAATCGAACCATTATCCAGTTTGTTTGGTAAGATCTGTTAATAGTCTGCAGATTTTCAAAAAGTCTTTAATGAAGCATCGGTAGAAATTGGCAAATCCTAAGAATGATTGAACATCTTTGACTGATTCTGGCGTTTCCCATTTCAGGATAGTATCAACTTTGTCCTCTACCATGCTGACACCTTCTCCTGATATAATATATCCTAGGAATTCAACTTGTTTCTGATGTTATTCGCACTTATCTGGAGCTATTGCCAAGTTGTTTTCCTGTAATCTACGAAGGACTTCTCTTGTCAATCGTATATGCTCTTCTTCATCTTTAGTATAAATGAGGATATCATCTATATAAACCACAACTCCATGATCGATTAGATCTCTCAGGATCTCGTTCATCATATCTTGGAATGAGACTGGTGTATTTGGCAATCCAAAGGGCATAACCAAATATTCATAGTGTCCATATCTTATTCGAATTGCTGTTTTCCATTCGCCACCAGGTTTTATTCGAATGAGATTGTATTCAGCCTTTAGGTCAATCTTTGAAAAAAGCTTCGAGCCAGTAACTCTGTCCCTACGTTCGTTCATGAGTAGGAAAGGATACCGATTCATAATTGTGACATTGTTGAGATCTCTGTAATCCACACACAATCTTAAACCCCTTCCATGAGGCTTTGGGATGAAGAGTATTGGTGCTCCAGCTGGTGACTTGCTTGGACAAATCTTGCCAGAATTGAGCTTTTCTTTTAGATACTCCTTAAGGACCGAAAGTTCCTTTTCAGAAAAAGCATAGATGGGACCCCATGGAGGCTGCTTCCCATCTTTTAGGTCTATTGCATGGTCAAACGATCGATGTGGTGGTAGAGCGTTGGCAGTTTCCCCATTATAAACTGACTGAAAGTCTCGATACTGCCATGGAATTCGTTCGACCCTATCGATCTCTATTTCACCTGCTGCATTGATTTGCATAGACTCAATTACTCCGATTCATCATGGATCAGTACCAAACTTGAGGATTCTATCGTCATAGTCAATCGTGAAGGAGCTGACTGCTGCCTTTGTACAATGCTGATGACAATGCTTCGATGTGAATTGGAGCTTATCACCTTCTTCAGTGATTCCTCTAAGTGCTCCATGCTTGACGATCCACCAATAAGGTAACATGATGTCAGTTGCTGATTCCATAGGTCTGATTTCGAAGGTTTCTTTGGTATAATGATTTTTGTACCGAAGAGTGACTGGAAAGGTATACTGCCATCCAGCTCCTTCTACAATCTCGCCATTGAAGTTCTCAACTGACTTTGGTTCTGTTCGAGTCACCAATAGAACACCATTAGTTTCGGCTCACTGTTTTGACATCATAGGTATATCACACCCTGTATCCATAAGGACCCTAACCAGGACATTCTTTTTGTCCTTGAATGATGCAAACATGCGTACTGTGGGTTTTGAACCAGTCTTTAGTTCTGGAGGTAACTGCTTCGCTTTCTTGAGTTGAGGTTGGGGTACTTCGACCGAAGCATTGCGCTTTCTGTCTTTTCGTGTAGAAACCATGATTAACTGCCTTTTGACACAGTTCCAGCCGCAACGGGTTGTAGTTCTAGTGGAATTTTTTAACGTAGGGTATCTTTTATGATTGTTTCGATAATATGTTTGCACTTGGGTACTATATAACCAGCATATTTCGAGTACTGAACTCATCCTCAGGTACTCTTTTATATAGAGAGAAACCGTTTCTCATTATAACTAAACTCAAGATATAACAGTCTGTGGGTGTCTATACTCAAAAGGAAAGATCGCAATCCCAAACCTAAGAAAAGACATAAGAAACCCAGCGTCTCTCAATCGTCAATTTCCATACCATCAGATTCTACCTCATACAACCTCTTCGTGTTAGGGGTTTCCCATTAGCAGGTGTACGAGGTACAGAGGATGTCCATGGCAATCTGCATTCGGCCACCTGTCACTATGGTTGGTCGATGTCACACCCGCAGCTATCCCATCCTCTGAGCGACGAAGTCCTATGCGACACACGAAGCCTATCCAATACCGAGTCCTGGCAAAGCGGAATGATTAACCCGCACGTGGACAGTACACCTTCTCGATCGAACAGCGATAGTCACGACACTTAGCTGGCGAAGACATCAGTCTCGAACACTTAGGGTAGTATGCTACTATACGCCTAGGCCCCCGATAGTTAGAGACGTCATGAGTTGTCAACGCACTATCACGCCATTGCGGGGACTCTCGGGTCAGCCGTGCATGATAGTTTCGACCAGAACTACTTTACCTTATCAGCAATATGGGACAGCCGGCT
>MU122165.1:0-33328 GCA_014904905.1 Wilcoxina mikolae CBS 423.85 | reverse complement strand
CGAGTATCTTTATCCACACGTACGATATCGAGTACGAATATTTTCACTGGTTTTATACACATGAACTTCCCTCCGAATACCATAATCTCCCTGTCGATGACTACGACATTCAGTCCGACTACGACGATTCTGAAGGCTATCTTCAGGATTCCTACGACTTCTAAGGAAGTGGGCGGCCATACTTTACTTCTAAGTATCCCCGTAATACTTGGAGGGTGCGTGAGTTGCAGATGCCGTGATTCTGTCAGCCAAGTTCCTTGGCCTGACCTTCGAACTGGAGGCTGTAGTCTCCTGCTTCGGAGTTTCCTCCTTATCCTTGGGCTTCTTGTTCTTTATGCTAGATGAAGTCTTGATGGGATTCTTGCAGAAGAACTATCGATCATGTTCAGAGGATCCACAATGCTTGCATTCGTTGCGTTTGGCTCTTGCTTCTAGCAAACTTTCAGGAATACCCTTAAGGGCTTCAGCCTTATCAGAGTGAATAGGCTTTGGTCCCTTCTTCTCTGTTCAAGGTTTTTTGGGGTCAGAACCTTTATCCTTCTCTGGCTTCTTTTCTTTGTTCTTATCTTGCCTCTGGTTCTCAACTCTCTTCCGCTTGTTTCCCTTCTTGCCTTGGGAGTTGTCACGATTCTGATGAGACCTATTCTTTTCTACCAACCGATCTTCGTATGATACACCCACTCACCTCATGAACTCGATGAAGGCAGTGTCATCATTGGGTGGTAACACTGCAGTTGACATTCGATCCAGAATTTCCTCATTCATTCCTTTTTTAAGGAAATGGATGTAAGAGGTTCCGTTGAGACATACTCCAAAGTTGAGGGTTTCCATCTTCGTCAGGTAGTCCTCGATATCTCCAGTATATTTCAGATCATTCATCTTTTGCAGAGACTTCTCTTCCTCTTGCTTATCGACGAATCTTTCTTCCATTGTACTGGTGAAAGACTTCCAGTTATCATCCTGGAAGAACTTCTTCATGTCTTCTTCGCGGTTATCATACCAGGCTAGAGCCATGTCTTCCAACAGGCCACCAAGCCATATGATTTTATCAATATCATTGTGGAATTCATCGCATAAGTACTGTAGATAAAGTTCCACTGATCGAATCCACCTTTGATAGATTTCCTTGGGATCCTTCTTATCGCCCTTGAAGACTGGAGGCATTTTCATTTTACCTTTCTTGGAGGATCTGGCTGGTGGGTGAGGATTGGGAGGTGGCGTACTATAGTGTGTACTGCCAGAAGGAGGTAGGGGTATTTGACTTGGATGTAAACTTCCTGTACCGCTTCCTCCGCTACCGCCCCCTCCTCCTCCTCCTCCACCACCTCCTCCTCCTCCGTCTCCACCTCCACTACTTCCTCCTCCTCCACCTCCACCACCACCATCTCCACCTCCTTCTTTATCTTCGGAGCCAGAGAGGTCGGATTCCGAACCAGAACCTCATTGTGGTAGTGGGACTCCCTCAGAGTCTGGAGTAATGGCTTCTTTAACCCAATAACCTTCTCCTTTGGTACCTATACAGTAATGAAGGCGGAACCCTTCGTCATTTGGTTTGATATCTCCTTCTTGATATCCAAGGACAGACCTTGCTAGGGACTTGATGGATTTCTTGGTGATTTCATCCGATAGCCTAGTCATAAGGGTCCTTGTGAACTCTCGAAATTTCTTTTCCATGTCCTTCCTAGTCTTCCTTATATCGCTTTCTCTTTGCTTCTTCTCAGCGTCAGCCTTCTTCTTGAGTTCTGTAACCCTCTTGGCTTCTTCGTTGGCCTTCCACTTGACAATGGTAAGTTCTTCTGACTCTGTATGTACTTGGAGTGCGAGCCTCTCCTGGGCTCATTCCCTCTTTTCCAATATGCCAGAGATAGAAGTCTACACTACCGATGAGGCATATATCTGCTTTCCAAGGGCCAGACGTAGTTCCTCATTAGCTTCGGAAGACTGTGCTTTCGCAATGGCAATTGCAGCGCTGACATTGGCTGCAAATACCTGGAACTGGACAACGATGTCTGAGTATTGTTCTTGTTGTGCTCTTTGTAGATTATCGACTCCAGAAACCACAGCATCATAGATTTCGTTCTGCCTAAACAATAGGGCTTCGTATGCTCTGACCAACTCAGGTAGTACCTCTCTGATCTTGATGTTGCTTGCTTGAGTCTGGGTAATCAAAGCATCAATTCGATTTAATTCTGCTTCGATGCTGTTTATCAAAGTGACCACCCACTCAGGAATATCATTCCGCACAATAGGTTCATAACGAACCACTTCCTTCCCTTTATCACCTGCCACTACCAACGCACTTTCCCTTCGTACCAATGTCACTGCCTCTCCCATCATGGTATCAGACCCAGCGTCTGTCATTGTTCAGAGTATGATCCAAACCTGACCCTGAAATATCCTGTTATAAAAGTTCCAAGTTCCGAAGTAGGGGGATAAATAGAGATCCCAATCAACAAGGAACCTAGCACCAGCCTCTTGTTGTAACTGTAACGAAGACTCGTAGTCTGGTGAATGGGGCATTCACAGGTCTGGGAGGACGACGGTTCCGATCAGGGCTAGCAAGATGACTACCTTGAGGTATGTGAGGGATTGCTATTTTTGGAAGTGTACGCGGTACAATGCTTCGGTTTTCGATCGATCAATGGTCACTGCTAGTGCCAACTGGATGTAGTCTTCTTCACGTATAAGCTCACAGTGATAGCTTTCTTTAGGGAGAGAGGTCTTTTCCCAGCCGGTAATAAGATCAAAGTCTGGTTCGTGATACCAGCACTCTCCCTGTGAGATGTAGCAGCCCAATCTCCAATATAAAAGTGCATAAGCATCAAGAACCTTTGACCGCTTGGAGGGTAGAAAGATAGCTGCAACAGAAGTATTTCTTTGCTAACAATATAATGTAACACTGGGAGCGTCACTGCAGGTTTACCAGTACAGGTAGTATCCTGACTGCTTTCAGGACTTGCTTGAGATGGAAGTTGTGAAGATTCGCTCAGGATGTGAAAGTCACTAATAGATAAGATTCAAGACAAAGATGTTTGGCTTTCCAATGTGTATATTGTTAACGCTTGTTCTCTTAATCAAGAAGCTTGCCCTTCTACCCTCGAAGATTCTAGAGGTCTTTATACCTCTATCCTCTCGCTCTAACAATTACTTCTATCTACGCTTTTCTCATGATCTCTTCTACCTAACCTTTCCTTCGCTCCAATGCCCTACCTGCCCTTCAGCACTCTTTCGGACCTTTCGCTTCTTTCTACTCAGATCTCTAACTCAGATGAATTGAACCCCTACTGACATCAGTCCTTCGGACTTATATGATCTGGACCTATCGTATCCTTTCGATCACTTTGCTTCCAGGCGAATGGTATCCTTTCGATCGTGAGGGACATAGAGGCTTCGTTTGCTACGCTGCAATCGCAGGTACTTTCGTATCTGCAGCCTCTCAGCTGTCTTCACACTATAGATGGCATGAGCTGGCAAGGTATCATCCCAAAACCACTTCTAACTTCTTATCAGTGGTGTGGTTGTCTGCATGGCAGCTCATCTGATTTCGTTGGGTGCGAGTGATATTCTGTGTAGTTTCGACGACGTCCAGGGATGGCAATTGTACTATCACGATGCGGCTATCATCGAGTGATCGTAGGTGATCCCGCTCCGATGGCCTTTGGTGATGTACAGCATATAAGGTGTAATACCTGCTTCGGAGCTTCCTCCTTATCTTTGGGGTTCTTGTTCTTTTTGCTAGACAAACCCTTGATGGGATTCTTGCAGAAGAACCATCGATCATGTTCAGAGGATCCACAACGCTTGCATTCGTTACATTTGGCTCTTGCTTCTAGCAAACTTTCAGGAATATCCTTAAGGGCTTCAGCCTTATCAGAGTGAATAGGCTTTGGTCCCTTCTTCTTCTCTGTTCGAGGTCTTTTGGGGTCAGAACCTTTGTCCTTCTCTGGCTTCTTTTTTGGTTCTTATCTTGCCCCTGTTTCTCATCTCTCTTCCGTTTGTTTCCCTTCTTGCCTTGGGAGTTGTCATGATTCTGATGGGACCTATTCCTCTCTGCCAACCGATCTTTGTATGATATACCCACCTGCCTCATTAATTCGATAAATGCTGTGTCATCTTTGGGTGGTACTTCTGCAGTTGACATTCGATCCAGAATTTCCTCGTTCATTCCTTGTTTAAGGGATTGGATATAAGAAGTTTCGCTGATACATACTCGAAAGTTGAGGGTTTCCATCTTCTTCAGGTAGTCCTCAATATCTCCAGTGTACTTCAGATCATTTATCTTTCCCAGGGACTTTTCTTCCTCTTGCTTATCGACGAATCTTTCTTCCATTGTACTGGTGAACGACTTCCAGTTATCAACCTGGAAGAACTTCTTCATGTCTTTTCGAGTCTTCCTTATATCACTTTCTCTCTGCTACTTCTCAGCATCAGCCTTCTTCTTGAGTTCTGTGACCCTCTTGGCCTCTTTGTTGGCCTCCTGCTTGACACTGGTAAGTTCTTCTGACTGTGTATGTACTTGAAGAGCAAGCCTCTCCTGGGCTCTTTCCCTCTTTTCCAATATGCCAGAGATAGAGGTCCACACTACCGATGAGGCATGTATTTGCTTCCCTAGGGCCAGGCGTAGTTCCTCATAAGCTTCAGAAGACTGCGCCTTTGCAATGGCAATTGCAGCACTGATATTGACCGCAAATACCTGGAACTGGGCAACGATGTCTGAGTAATGTTCCAGCTGTACCGTTTGCAGGTTATCAACTCCTGAGGTCACAGCATCATAGATCTCATTTTACCTAAATACTAGGGCTTCGTATGCTCTGACCAACTCAGGTAGTGCTTCCCTGATCTTGATGTTTCTTCCTTGAGTCTGAATAATCAAAGCATCCATTCGATTTAACTCTGCTTCGAGGCTGTTTATCAAAGAGACTACCCATTCAGGAATATCATTCCGCACAATAGGCTCATAACGAACCACTTCTTTCCCTTTATCGCCTGCCACTACCAACGCACTCTCCCTTCGTATCAACGTCACTGCTTTCCCCATCATCGTATCAGACCCAGCGTCTGTAATGGCTTAGAGTATGACACAGACTTGTCTTTGAAAGATCCTGCTGTAGAAACTCCACGTTCTATAGAAGGGAACTAAATCGAGATCCCAATCAATGAGGAACCTAGCACCAGCTGCCTGTTGTAACTGTAATGCAGGTTCGTAGTGTGGTAAGTGCGGCATTCACAGATCTGGGAGGACAGTGGTTGCGATCAGGGCTATCAAGATGACTATCTTAAGGTATGCGAGGGATTGCTGTTTTCGGAGGTGTGCGCGATATAATGCTTCAGTTTTCGATTGATGAATGGTAACTCCCAATGCTAACTGGATATAGTCTTCTTCACGCACCAGCTCACAGTGATACCTTCCCTTAGGAAGAGAGGTTTTCTCCCAACTGGTAATAAGATCAAAATGTGATTCGTGATACCAGCACTCTCCATGTGAGATGTGGCAGTCAATATCTGGAATATAAAAGCGCATAAGTGTCAAGAACCTTTGACCGCTTGGAGGGTAGGAAGATAGCTTCAACAGAAGTATTTCTTTGCTAACAACATAATGTAACACCGGGAGTGTCACTCCAAGTTTACCAGCACAAGTAGTAACCTTACTACTTTCAGGACTTGCTTGCAATGGAAGTTATGAAGATTCGCTCAGGATGTAAAAGTCACTAATAGACAAGATTCAAGACAAAGATGCTTTGACTTTCCAATGCGTATGTTGTTAAGGTTTGTTCTCCTTGTCAAGAAGCTTGCTCTTCTACCCTCAAAGATTCTAGAGGTCTTTATACCTCTATCCTCTCGCTCTAACAATTACTTCTATCTACGCTTTTCTCATGAGCTCCTAACCTTCCCTTTACTCCAATGCCCTTCCTGCCCCTCAGCGCTCTTTCGGACCCTCCGTATCTTTCCGTTCAGATCTCTAACTCAGACCAATAGAACCTCTACGGACATCAGTCCTTCAGACTTCTTTGGTCTGGACCTATTGTATCCTTTCGATCTCTTTGCTTCCAGGCGAATGGTATTCTTTCGATCGTGAGGGATAGTGTTGGCAACGAACCGGATCGGTTTGTCACAGATCGAACCAAGGCGGGGTTCGACAAGGATTCGATCCGAGGTTTGAGCGAAGTTCCGAGGTTTATCACAAACTGGATCGCGAACCATCTATCCTCGAACGACAATCAGTAAGCATGTTTCTCTCCGATCGGCTCGATTTGTAGCGCGTCTTGTAGCGGAAGAGGTTAGCTACGAGATGCACTAAAATTCGAGCCGATCGGACAAGAACTCGTTTACTTATGTCTGTTCACAGTTGTAGGCTGAAATGGAGGGGTTTGAAGGGAATGGCTTGGCAACGATCCGGGTTCGCTCGAACCAAACCGGTACGTCCATGGTACGGATCCCGGGAAGTTCGTTACCAATACTAGTGAGGGATATAGAGGCTTCTTGTGCTGCACTGCAAACACAGGTGCTTTCGTATCTACAGCCTCTCAGCTGTTTTCGCACTATCGATGGTATGAGCTGGCAAGGCATTGTCCTAATAACCACTTCTAACTTCTTATCAGTGGTGTGATTGACTGCATGACAACTCATCTGATTTCGTTGGGTGCGAGTGATATTCTGTGTAGTTTCGATGATGTCCAGGGATGGCAGTTGTACTATCCCGATGTGGCTGTCGTCAAGTGATCGTTGGTGACCCCGCTCCGATGGCCTTTGGCGATGTACAACTTGTAAGGTGTAACACAATAGTATCTGCCTTTAAAGGATGGAGACATTATCTCGAAGGTAAAGCCTATCAAATCAGTGTGTTTACTGATCACAAGAATCTTCAATACTTCACCACTACCAAGATATTGAATCGAAGATAAGCCCACTGGGCACAGGTTCTATCTGGTTACAATTTCAAGATAATCTACTGACCAGGCAGTGCAAATAGGAAACCTAAGGCATTATCTAGGCGTTCGGAGCACTGCCCTAAAAAGGGAGAAGGTAGTATCGAAGAAAACAAAAATCAACCAATACACCGCATTTCAAGACCTGATGAGTTTGTAACATGTGAAGGGGAAACAGTACAGGTGACAGCAGCGAAGCTATGAGGCGAACAGATAATAATTTCTTCTGCTAGGCTGAGGTCAATCCCAGTAGTCAAGTTCAATTCTTGGTTATTAGAAGCAGTGATAGGCGCTGCAAATAAAGACGCTGCATGGTAGGAAGAGTACGTTAAAGCAATGGAAGGAAGTGCAAGCCCTGATATCTCTTTTGAGAACGAAACCCTTTATTATAAAGGCAGGCTGTGGAGGACAGACGATCTACAGTTACGAAAGCAAATACTTGAAGCAGAGTATGAATCGAAGCTAGCAGGACATATGGGACAGGACAAGACAATTGAGTTGGTTCGAAGGAACTTCTTTTGGCCAGAGATAGAGAAATTCATCGAAGACTAGGTACGCTTATACCCTGAATGCCAGAAGAACAATGCAGCTCGCCATGTTCGCTACGGACTTCTACAACCTCTCGAATTAGTGTACCACCTATAGGATTCAATCTCTATAGATTTCATTATCGATTTACCTGTATCTGATAGTTGTTCATCGGTCTGAGTTATCATTGACAGATTCACATAGATGACACACTAAATACCACTCAAGGATGGTGAGAAGAAAGTCACTGATCTGGTTAAGATCTTCCTGAAAAAAGTATGGAGATTCTATGGTCTGCCATCGAATATAGTATCAGACAGAGATTCCAGATTCACATCTGCGTTCTGGTCTTCCTTGGTTGAAGCCCTGGATATTCAATTAAAGATGTCTTCACCATTTCCTTCACAAACTGATGGCCAAATAGAAAGAGTAAATCAGACGTTAGAATACTACCTGAGGAACTACTGCAACTACGAACAGAATAACTGGTCTGAGATGTTGCCAATGGCAGAGTATACCAACAACAACTCACTTACCACTGCGACTGGCATGTCACCTTTCTTTGCAAATTATGGGTTCGATTCTCGAACGAATTGGCCTGTTGAAGCAGAGGCAAAGAATCCGGCATCAAGGATCTATGTTCATTGGATGTCAAGTGTGCATGACCTATGTCGAAAAGGTTTGGAGAAGGCACAATAGACAATGGGGAGGTACCATGATAAGCATGCTAAGGAACCTCTGAAGCATTCGGTTGGTGATCTAGTAATACTAAATGGTAAGAACCTCAAGATCAGACGCCTATCTAGAATATTGGATGCGAAGTTTCATGGTCCTTTCAAGGTACTAAGGATACTTTCTCCCACAGCAATAAAGCTTGAACTGTCTGTGCATTGGCGTATGCATAATGCTTTCCATATCTCTCTCATTGAACCCTATCGAACGGCCTCTGTTCCAATCAGACCTTCACCAGAACTCACCACCAGCGAAGGAAACAAATTGGGTTATGATGTACAAGGCTACGAATATGAAACAGGCTATGAGGTTGAACAGATCATGGGCAGTCAGTATAGCAAGGAACGAAAGAAGGTGCTATACCTGGTCAGGTGGAAAGGATATCCAGACGAAACAGATTGGACTGAGGAACCTTATGAGAACTTTGATGACAAGGGGTTGTTGAAGGATTATCATAAGCGGAATCTCCAGGCAGCTAAGGATAAGAGGTTGCGCTAGTACCTTTTCCCCAAGAAGGGTTTTTAATGGCTAGCAAGACACCTAGAAAAAGGAATTGGTTTTTGGACACCAGAGGTCATATTTTTACCAAGGAAGAAAGGAGGAACTTTGGGTTTTGGGCACAAGAGGTCATTTTTTCCAAAGGCAATGAAGAGCAGACTAGTATGGTCATTTAGAGACGAACTCTACAAGGAGGGGGATAGTGTTACACCTCACAAGCTGTACATCACCAAAGGCTATCGGAGCGGAGTCACCTACGATCACTCGATAATTGCCGCATCGGGATAGTACAAGCGACATCCCAAGACGTTATCAAAACTACACAGAATATCACTCGCACTCAACGAAATCAGATGAGCTGTCATGCAGTCAACCACACTGCTGATAAGAAGTTAGAGGTGGTTATTGAGATGATGCCTTGCCAGCTCATGCCATGGATACTACAAATGACAGCTGAGAGGCTGCAGATACGAAAGCATCTGCATTTGTAGTATAGCAAACGAAGCCTCTATGTCCCTCATGATTAAAAGGATACTATTTGCCTGGAAACAAAGAGATCGAAACGATACAATAGGTCCGGACCACAGAAATCTGAAGGACTGATGTCAGTAGGGGTTCTATTCGTCTGAGTTAGAGATCTGAGCGGAAAGATACGGAGGGTCTGAAAGAGTGCGGAAGGGCAGAAAGGGCATTGGAGCGAAGGGAAGGTTAGGTAGAGGAACTCATGAGAAAAGCATAGATAGAGGTAATTGTTAGAGCGAGAGGATAGAGGTATAAAAGACCTCTAGAATCTTCGAGGGTAGAAGGGCAAGCTTCTTGACGAGGAGAACAAGCCTTAACAATATACGCATTGGAAAGCCAAACATCTTTGTCTTGAATCTTCTTAGTGACTTTCACATCCTGAGCGAAACTTAATAACTTCTATCGTAAGCAAGTCCTGAAAGCAGTAAGGATACTACTTGTACTGGTAAACCTGAGGTGATGCTTCCGGTATTACACCCGATCAGTTGGTAATATCTGAAGGAGAATCTGTGCAGGTGACAGCAGCAAAGCTATGAGGTGAACAGATAATGATTTCTTCTGCTAAGTTGAGGGCAATTCTAGTAATCAAGTTCAATTCTTGGTTATTAGAAGTAGTAATAGGTACTGCAAATAACAATGCTGCATGGCTGGAAGAGTGCGTAACAGCAATAGAAGGAACTCCAAGCCCTGACATCTCTTTTGAAAAGGAAGCCCTTTATTATAAAGGCAGGCTGTGAATCCCAGACGATCTACAGTTATGAAAACAAGTACTCGAAGCAGAGCATGATTCGAAGGTAGCAGGATATATGGGACTAGAGAAGACAATTGAGCTGGTTCGAAGGAACTTCTTTTGACCAGACATGGAGAAATTTATCGAAGACTATATCCACTCATGCCCTGAATACCAGAAGAACAAAGCAGTCCATCACTCTCGCTATGGAGTTCTACAACCTTTCGAATTAGCATACTGTCCATGGGATTCAATCTCTATGGATTTCATCATCGATTTACCTGTATCTGATTGTTGTTCATCGGTCTGGGTTATTGTTGACAGGTTTACAAAGATGGCACACTTTATACCACTGAAGGATGGCGAAAAGAAAGCCACAGACTTGGTTAAGATCTTCCTGAAAGAAGTATGGAGATTCCATGTTCTGCCATCGAATATTGTGTAATGGCGGTACCAGGTAAACTTGGCTGCCAAGACTGGGTAACCGCCCTTCATATATAATCACCTCGCGAAGTACTTTTGGCATGCTAGCGATTATCTTACCCACATACTACTCTATTATATTCAATTATCCTCATTTGGAACCATATCTACTCTTATACTCTTATACGAGGCCGTACACGAACGTAAGTCCTTACACTATAATCAGTTTTCAGTCACCAGATACGTTTCGCTCATGGGATGTCGTGATTTTTTTACTTTTTCGACGTGTCAGTCCTACACCAAAACTATTGTTAGATTGTTGAAACAAGATAAGTAATCATCCAATTGAGTTGATTGACGGTAGTTGGGACGATTCTGAGATGATTTAGATATCAATCTGTCCCGAAAGACGCGTCACCTGCCATGATAAATAGGCATTCCTGGGAACTCGAAATGTCTCCATTCACAACATACACCGAGCATCACCACTAGAACAATGAATCAGAATAAGTATACCTGTCAGTTGACTGCCGGAGAGATGATTGTGAAGTCAATTAACCCCAAGTGTGGTGTCACTATAAGGGCGTACGTCCGTATACGGCCTCATATAAGAGTATTAGGGTAGATACGGTTGCAAACGTGGATTCAAGAATGAGGTAGATTCAATAGATAAGGTTATCGATGGCGTGCAAGAGCACTTGCACAAGCTGACTACATACTGGGCGGATGGATGGTTACCCTGCCATAGGCCGGCCGCTATTACATCATCCCCCTCTTTATCTGCAGACCTCCTGGGCTGCATACCTATACATGAAGAGAAGAAGAAGAAGAAAGAATCCAAGCTCATACGTCCTCGTACGGCCTCATAAATCTGGCTGCCGATCGGTACCGCTCAAGGGTGACCTTTCGGTGGATCCGGTGCACGGGGAAATCCACCACCAGTAGTAGGTGGTAAAACCCGTGCCAACGCCATTTATACCGGGCCGAGATCCAATAAGAAAAGAGAAGAGAAGAGAAGGAAACGTCCAATTGACCCCTGTAACCTCCAGATCTCCATATCTCCAAATCCATGACTTTTGTGGCTCGGCAGCACTAAGCTCCATGTCCATGTCCAAGCCCATACATCCGTAGCTTCCGTAGTGCAGGCTCGTATCGGTAAACGTCATTGGCTCTCGTCATTGATCGTATGTGGTTCGTCGATTATCTAACAGGTGAGCATCCAAGAGAAGATCGAACTTACAATATCAATCAAGTGCGAAAGCTTCTGCCCTCGGTAGTCTTTCTCCGTAAGCGTACTTCCGTGCTTGTAGAATCGTTCTGTGTATGTGTACTTCCGTGCAATGCTGGCGCTCGTAGGTGCGCTTCGAAGCTTCCACTCAGAACGGAGAAAGGTAATTGTCAAGTACGCTTCAGAGCTTCCGCTCAGATCGTAGAAAGGTAATCGTGAAGTGCGCTTGAGAGCTTTCGATTCAGATCGTAGGAAGGTGATTGTCAAGTACGCTTTGTATTCCGATTCAGGTGAACTTCCGTGCAAACAATAAGGAAGACTTCCATGCAAACGATGATCGTGATCGTGTCGGGTTGAAATCCGGATCGTAGGTACCGTCATCCGATCCGTCATCAACTACTCTTTGCTTCGTCCTTCGACTTTCAGTTGCCCTCAGACTTTTGCCCTTCGACCTTGCCCTTCGACCTTCAACTCTCCTTCGCAGACATCACCACCTGCCATCAAGGCCCGAGTGGAGATGAATGTCAGTTCGTATAGTAGCCCGAGTCGCCTGAGCGGCCTCGGCACCATATAGATGCTCAAATCAAAACACTGAACCAAGATGCTCGTCTTACTCCGTCTTTGGATCTTATTTCGTCTTTGGGTCTCATTTCGTCATTGGTTTCCTTCCAGTCTTTTCGACTTCGCATTGAGCTCGATGGTATCGATGTGTGTATCGATGCATCAAGAAAAGGGGTACTGAGACCCGTAGGATATCTTGAGGCAATCTCACGTCGATTCGTAGAATTTGTGAGGGTAGATCGCGTGTGTGATTTCTCGAAGTAATCTCGTGTATTTGTGTGACTTCTCGATGATAGGTAACGCGTCAAAAAGGTGTAATTCATGAAATCCCGTGAGCGAAACGTATCCAATTACTAAAGATCGATAACAGTGTAAGGGCGTACATCTGTGTACGGCCTCATATAAGAGTATTAGGGTAGATACGGTTGCAAACGTGGATTCGCAAATGAGGTAGATTCAATAGGTAAGGTTATCGATGGCATGCAAGAGCACTCGCACGAGCTGACTATATACTGGGCGGATGGATGGTTACCCTGCCATAGGCCGACCGCCATTACAGTCATCTATCCCACATGATGATTTTATGAATCACACTTTATCGACGTGTCGTAACACATTCGAACGAGAAATCATACGGATTTGAGAGGTACCAATTGCAGAAGCAGAGAGTCTTGATAAGTATACTCAATTGAGGCTGATGGTAGCAGAGACGATTCTGAGTTGATTCCGAAGGCCAATTGGCCAGAGACGCATCAGTGACCAAGTCAGTTGAGGTCGATCACCACTACACAAATAGGCTACCAATCGTGAGAGCGACGAGATCGGATAAGTTACTATCCACTTGAGTCAATTGACAATTACAGGAATGATTCTGGAGTCTAAGTGATCCCGAGAGACGTATCAGCGGCAATGCCGAAATCAGCCGTACTCCAGAGATTCTTCAAACCTCATCCGACGAGTACAATCACATGTGAACTATCGAGATAAGTCAAATACTATCGATGGCAGTCAATCGAGCATGAATACATCCAGAAGTCGATAAGGCTACAATTATACGAAGCATAAACGAGCACATTTGTCGAGTGAAATGCACCTACTGAGAATGAGCATTTTGCCAGCAGATTTACACACGGTCGAGACCTACAGCGAGAAGGTCGAATGCTATGAGAAATCACATCTTTACAGAAGATCGAAGCACGAGAATGCTGAGCAATCGATCGAAGCCACCGCCAGCAATTACGATTGCAATTACCCTTCTACAAGACTCAATTGAGCTACCTACAATTCGAACGAGCCACATAGACAGATGGAAGCCATGGCTCTATGGCTATGACACTGAACGAGCCAACAAGACAATTATAATTATGGATATCATTCTTCTACCGATGGAACTGTGCAAGATAATCGAGCAGCGAACGACATCGTACTGCATTCCTGAATGGAAAGTATACCAAATCCCGAATATTCTAAAGTGGCAAACAGGTACGCTTCGAGATTACCATTATCAATCGTCGTGATTGGCACCTGATTGGACGACCGAATTGGATCGTTGTGAGGAGAGGAAGCTAGCAGTACCAACTCTATTTAATTTCATCATTCAAGTCAACGACACCTTATTGCCAAACAAGCGAGTACGGTATTTTATCACCGGATGTACTCATACGATGGCAAACGAAGTGGAGTCCTAGGAATACGATGGAGATGATTTAGTTTTTAGTAGGGAATCTGAGGATCCATAGGACTATTGGTGGAGGGACCGCCTGGACACTCTCAGGAGACCAGCAGATTCCACATATATTTAGGATGTGAGGTTCAATTGATACTTGTCGTATCCCCAAGTGGGAATGGATATTTGATTGTCAGACAGTCCCAATCGGGTGAGACAAGTACGTGATTCGCAGAAGCTTATTTCGTACAAATGGTGGCAGCCGTGGTGGATGCACTGTGTGAGCTGGAGATTGAGTTTGGATTGCCTTGGTACAAGTCCAGGAATCCTGACGTCAACTTGCAAAGCATTCGACTTTTGGCTCTGCGAACTCCAGGGAGAGCAGAAGTGATGGCAGTGGACCGGGCAGACCAACCAGAATGTCTCAAGAATGCACCAGGATCTACGGCTAGGGAGGAGACGTGTTCCGAAGGTGGCTGTATTCCGAATATTTAAATACTTGGAGCTACTGCCTTTGACGATCTATTGGTCAGAGGAGAGATCGTCGATGGACGTTCTTTCTAAGAGTGGAAGTTCATATAGGGCTGCTGAGAGCGACCATGAAAAGCATCACCGACGGTGAGATAGGCACCAGGCACTGGATGGGCAAGCAGGGAGCAGTGGCGGTAGTTGCGGCAGAAGAGTTACCAACATTACAGGGCTTAAATGACTGCTACCAGCTCGCCGAGTCATGAAGAGAGGAGGCGCGCCACGGTCATGCTCAAATATGATGGGCTGGCTGGTACCGCTACTTCCAGGAATTTCTACCCTCAATCAGACGATTGAAAACTCACAGCTAACGAGTATAGATGGAGCAATTACAAATGAGCGTGGCTATATCCCCACCACATATCAGAAATTCGTGAAGAACTTTAGTCAAGGCAGACGCTGACACCGTACCGGTCAATTGACCATGCGATCGACCACGGGCACAAGCTGCTATATGGACGTACCTATTACCTGTCGGAGGTTGAGTCAAGTACTCTAAAGGCTTACATGCTACATACGACTTATGAATTCTTTACAGCAATGAATTACCTCCGAATTGATGAAAAGACGATCGAAATGATGGTCGACAAAAAGAAGATTTTCCCACAACCACGGTGCAATTAGGCATTCTTTTGATGGTCATGATCGTGCGAGCCTAATTCTCTACAACGATCTGGAGACAGAAGTGCTGCAATATGGATTTCCGAATTAGTGTGGAATAAGATCCCGTGCTCAAGAGCCGGATCCTGGATTTGGACTTAAGATCCCATATCATATGGATGGATCGATGAGTGGGTATTTTCTTAAGATGGACGACATATCACCGGATGGATTATGGAAGTGCGATATCAAGAACTATCTTCCTCGGATTGGATGAGATGGCAGTCGTACGAAAGCCAATCTTAAGTACACAGAGGTCAGTAAGATGGCCTTTATAATGCTTACAGAGCTACAGGTGAAGCCACAGAATGTGAAATGTACGAGTGCAAATATGCACGCCTCAGAATGGATGGCCAGTTATGATTGGCCGGAGATGGATGACATTGAGTCAATTTATTTATAAGGCAAGTTTACATTGGAACTTTCTCCTTTTCTTTAAGAAAGCTTTACTTTAGATGACAAGCTATGAGACTAGCAATTAAGTGCATATATGCACATATACAAATTTAGGACGTACCGACGAAATGTTCGGAATCAAGATCCCGGATATAGATCGCAGACAATTACATATCGAACCACGATGGCAATTGGAGGTATTATGATCGACATGAGAATAGATAGAGGATCAGCATCGGAATTGGAGAGTTATTGATGGAGCTCCGACCATAAAGAGGGGGATAACCATACCGGATATTCAGAAACGACTCCGAATGCAAACTATTACCATACCGGAAGTACTGACATGAAGCACCATTACGGCGATGTAGACCAGAGAAGTCAATGATTATCTTGCCGAGGATTTATCAAAATGACCGAGTCTACGAAGCCATCTATTGAGATGTCAACACCGAGCAGAGAAATCTATGATACCATGGCAGTCGGCCTGGAGAAGATGCACCGAAATCAGCGAGGAAACCTGATGGAGGCCCAAACCTGTCAGACGAAATACACCAGCAGCAAAGAGATATTCAAGGTTGGAGATATGGATCATTCAGCACCACAGAATGTGCAAATTATCAGAATTTACATCTTATCAGAATTGCACCTCATTGGAATGTGCAGTATAATAGAAGCGCACCTATATTGGATTAGAAGGATGGGAGCAGAATCTCCAGATTACAGATACATCGGAATGGGATGTGAGCTTAGGCTCTTGATCGAATATATGAGACTGCAGCGATGCGAGCTTCCAGGAGTTTTCAAGAGTGCAATCGCTCTGAATCACATGGTAACTATGATCTCATATGGAAGGCTTACGAATTAGATATATCAACGAATGAATATGCTCTGCAATTGGACTCTACCTCCGAGAGCCCCAAACGAAGCCACGATGATTATCGATTGACGTCACTACCAATAGTGATGATTAACCATATCAGGCTAGATTTTAGGGTGTGACCCCTACAGCTAGGCTCGGAAGGGCATGGCATGTGCAAACTCACTACTTTCGTAGATTTAGACGTCGAAGACATGGACAATGGCTACCTTAATGCACCTGGAGTGGAAGTATACTTCATTACTTTGTGAGTACGACCTTATGGCACACTTATGAATTAGATACTGCAATTTGAATGAGCATGTACGATTGCATATCGATATATATGGCTGCAATAAGGGGCCGAACGAGGCCGACACAAGTGAACCAACCACCACTGGATCCGAAGCGGAATGACGATTGGAAGTCGAATTCCGATAACCAATATACGAGTCAACTTGGAGTCAATTGGTGAGACACATATGATCAGTGCTGGGAGTGGAGGCTATCACCGATGTGGTCTGCCATGTGCTTGGATATATGAAAGCACAGAGACATGGAAATCATATGAATTTGAGAAGCTCTCAAGAGCAGCAGCTATGACCAAGATAAGTAAATCATGCAATTATGCAAGTTGACCGTCTCAGCGATGCGATATCGGCCGCGATGGTCTTATCCCTCAGATGACATTTACGAACGCTTTGAACGAAAGAAATCGTATACAATCGATCGATCGATTTGTTGGAAGTCGAGCAATGATGACTTTGTCCAGTATATTACGTGTCAACTACGATATCGATACCGAATGACACGCACAAGTCAGTCAATGGCTTTTACCGATTCGAATACCACTGAGCTAGCAATATGGGGATCAAATATATGGATTTGGAGATGGACTTGGAGGATTCAGAGTCAATTGAACGTTTCCTTCTCTTCTCTTCTTCTCTTCGTTTCTTATGGATTTCGGCCCGGTATAAATAGCCTCAGTACGGGTTTTACCACCTACCGCTGGAGGGGGATTTTCCCGTACACCAGATCCACTGTGAGGTCACCGTGATGGCACCGATCGGTAATAGGACTTATGCAGACGTATGAAGGCGTACACACCTTATCTTGTCTTTCTTCATGTATATATGATGCAGCCCAGGGGGTCTACTGATAACGAGGGGAATGATGTAATGGCGGTACCAGGTACACTTGGCTCTCAAGAGCACTTGGCTGCCGAGGCCAGATAATTGCCCTTCATATATAATCACCTCGTGAAGTGCTTTTGGCATGCTAGCGATTATCTTACCTACATACTACTCTATTATATTCAATTATCCTCGTTTGCAATAGTATCTACTCTTATACTCTTATACGAGGTCGTACACGGACGTACGTCTTTACACATTGTATCAGACAGAGATTCCAGGTTTACATCTGCGTTCTGGTCTTGCTTGGTTGAAACTCTCGATATTCAGTTGAAGATGTCTTCACCATTTCATCCACAAACTGATGGTCAAATGGGGAGAGTAAACCAGATGTTAGAATACTACCTGAGAAACTACTGCAACTACGAACAGGATAACTGGTCTGAGATGTTGCCAATGGCAGAGTATACCTACAACAACTCACTCACCACAGCGACTGGCATATCACCTTTCTTTATGAATTATGGGTTCGATCCTCGAACGAATTGGTCCGTTAAAGTAGAGGCAAAGAATCCGGCATCAAGGAACTATGTTCACTGGATGTCAAGTGTGCATGACCTGTATCAAAAAGGTTTAGAAAAAGCACAAGAGACAATGGGGAGGTACCATGATAAGCGTACTAAGGAACCTCTGAAGTATTCAGTTGGTGATCTAGTAATGCTAAATGGAAAGAACCTTAAGATCAGATGCCCATCTAGAAAGCTAGATGCGAAGCTACATGGTCCTTTCAAGGTACGAAAAGTACTTTCACCCACCGCATTAAAACTTGAATTGTCTAAGCGTTGGCGAATCCATAATGCCTTCCATGTCTCTCTTATTGAACCCTATCGAATGGCTACTGTTCCAATCAGACCTACACCAAAACTTACCACCAGCGAAGGAAATGAGTTGGATTATGATGTACAAGGCTACGAATACGAAACAGACTATGAGATTGAAGAGATTATGGGCAGCCAGTATAGCAAAGAACTGAAAAAGGTGCTATACCTGGTCAAGTGGAAAGGATATCCAGACAAAGCAGATTGGACTGAGGAACCTTATGAGAACTTCGATGACAAGGGGTTATTGAGGGATTATTATAAGCGGAATACCCAGGCAGCTAAAGACAAGAGGTTGTACTAGTACCCTTTCCCCATGAAGGGTTTTTAATGGCTAGCAAGACACCTAGGAAAAGGAATTGGTTTTTGGGGTACAAGGGGTCACATGTTTATCAAGGAGAAAAGGAAGCACTTTGGGTTTTGGGTACAAGAGGTCATTTTTTATCATACACAACGAAGAGCAGATTAGTAAGATCATTCAGAGATGACCTCTGTAAGGAGAGAGGTAGTGTTATACCTCACAAGCTGTACATCACCAAAGGCGATTGGAGTGGGATCACCTATGATCACTCGATGATAGCCATATCGGGATAGTACAAGTGCCATGCCTGGACGTCATCGAAACTATACAGAATATCACTCGCCCCCAACAAAATCAGATGAGCTGTCATGCAGTGAACCACACCACTGATAAGGAGTTTAAGGTGGTTATTGGGACGATGTCCTGTCAGCTCATGCCATCAATAATGTGAAGACAGTTGAGAGGCTGCAGATATGAAAGCACCTGCGTTTACAGCATAGCTAACGAAGCCTCTTATATCCCTCATGATCAAAAGGATACCATTCGCCTGGAAGCAAAGAGGTCGAAAGGATTCGATAGGTCTGGATTCCAGATGTCCGCAGGACTGATCTTGGTAGGGATTCTATTCGTCTGAGTTAGAGATCTGAACAGAAAGATGTGGAAGGTCCGAAAGAACACTGAAGGGCAGGAAGGGTATTGGAGCGAAGAGAAGGTTGGATAGAGGAGCTGATGAGAAAAGCATAGATAGAAGTAATTGTTAGAGCGAGAGGATAGAGGTATACAGATCTCTAGAATCTTCGAGGGTAGAAGGGCAAGCTTCTTGACGAGGAAAACAAGCCTTAACAATATACACATTGGAAAGCCAAACATCTTTGTCTCGAATCTTTATCTTTAGTGACTTTCACATTCTGAGCGAGTCTTCATAACTTCCATTGGAAGCAAGTCCTGAAAACAGTAAGGATACTACTTGTACTGGTAAACATGGAGTGCCGCTCTCAGTGTTACACAGTTAGCGTTAACCGTCACTATCTATTGATCAAAAAATGAACTCCTACACTGCATACACCTCTGAAAACAGCAATCCCTTGTATACCTTAAGATAGTCATATTGTTAGCTCTGATCAGAACTATTGTCCTCTCAGATATTTTAATGCCCCATGTACCAGACCAGAAATCTTCGTTACTGTTACATCAGGAGGCTGGTACTAGATTTCGTATTGATTGAGATCTCGATTTAGTAACTTTCTTCAGAACTTGGAGTTTCTATAGTTGGATATTTCAGAGACAGATCTGGATGATACTCTGAGCTGTGACAGACACTGCATCTGACACAATGATGGGAGAGATAGTGATACTGGTACTAAGAGAAAGTACATTGATAATGGGAGGAGAAAAAGAGAAAGAAATAGTCCGTTATGAACCCATTGTACAGAATGATATTCCAGATTGAGTAGTCTCTTTGATAAACAGCATCGAGTCAGAATTGAACTGAATAGATGCGTTGATTACATAGACTCAAATGAGCAACATCAAAATCAGAGTGGTACCGCCAGAGTTGGTCACAGCATATGACACTGTAGTAGTATGAAAGTACGATGGTCTATTCTTAGTCTAAATGAGCGGTGTCTATCCTTGCAAATCCACTAACATCATGGGTGCACTCGTATCTCCCTCTGACCCATGCCCTTTGCGGAGCTGCACCTTAAATTGACCTCTCTTCCTCTGTCTCCACATTACATCCCTCTCGAACAATTCGATATACTTCTCGAAATCAAATCCATCCTCCAAAAACAAATCCATCTTCCAAAAACAAATCCATCCTCCAAAAACAAATCCATCCTCCAAAAACAAATCTATCCTCCAAAAACAAATCCATCCTCCAAAAACAAATCCATCCTCCAAAAACAAAAAGAAACCCAATTGCCATCGACTCCATGGCATAAAGAAACTACCAGTGGCTATCAACTCCGCGGCCTTAACCCTTCCTTTTCCGTTTAACCTTCATTTCTCCCAATCCGTATTGTTTTTTGTAGTGGTCAAGCATTTTCTTTACTTTGGAGAGATTGGCAGCTGATTCTCAGGTCATTTTGTCGTCGCCGTATCCTTCCCACTTGATTTGATATTTGTAGCTACCTTTGATGCCAGGTACCCTTTTATGCGAGACAATTATCTCAGCGATATAGGAACATTGAATTGTACTATGTTTGTCCATTACTAATTATATGGGAGAAGGGGGAGGCTTTTCTCATTCCGAGTCGGAGTCGGCGATGTATTTCTTGAGTCTGCTGACATTCACCGTATCGTGAATCGCCATATCTATTGGCAACTCTAATTCAACTGCATTCGGTCCTCGGAACTTAATTATTCTGTATGGCCCGGCCCATAGATGCTGTAACTTCCAACGAGAAGGATCCTGGCTGGCGTAAGTAATCGGTAGGTCTTTAGTGTTCAACATTACGAGGTCTCCCTCCTGCAGGGTACATGGTCATCGGCTCTCGTTTGCTTCTGCTGTCTGGCTATCTTGTGCTTCTCCAAGGTAGTCCTGGGCATGGAGTAAAGAAGCTTGCAGCCACTCGACAAATGCTGCGCCTTCCAGACTCCATATTTCGTCCTGCTGGCCAGCCACAAAGTCCAATAGGATAGAAGGTGTCTAACCTAAGTTCAATTCGAATGGACTCTGATCGTTAGATGAATGCTTTGTTGTGTTGTATGTGTATTCTGCTAGCAGGAGCATGATATCCCACTGGTCTTGGTGGTGAGTGGCAAAAGCCTGTAAGTACCATGTTACTTGTTTATTTGAGATCTCTGATAGCCCATCTGTTTGTGGGTAAAATGTCATTGACATCAGCAACTTAGTCTGCAATCTCTTCCTTACTTCCATCCAGAAGTCAGATGTGAAGCGTGCATATCTATCACTGACGACTTCTCGTGGGTAGTGTTGGCAACGAACTGTCAGAAGTTCGTACAATCGAAGAACCGATCCGGTCCGCGCGAACCGGATCCTTGCCAAGCCTTTCGCCCCAAACCCTACCATTTCGGCCTACAACTGCGAACGACAATAGGTAAGCCAGTTCTTGTCCGATCGGCTCGATATTTAGCGCATCCTATAGCGGGAGAAGTTAGCTACAGGATGCGCTAAACATCGAGCCGATCGGACAAGAACTTGCTTACCTATTGTCGTTCGAAGATAGATGGTTCGCGAACCGGTTTGTACAAACCTTGGAACTCTGCCCAAACCTCAGATCGAATCCGAATCGAACTCCACCTTCGTTCGATCCGTAATGAACCGATCCGCTTGGTTGCCAACGCTACTCATGGGACGCCGTAAAGTCGTATGATACCTTTCAAATATAGCTGTGCAAATCCTGTGGCATTAATAGTCTTAGTGCAGAGTATCCAGTAAGCTCTTTTGGAGAAGTGATTCACGAAAGTCACAAAGCAATCGTTTTCTCTCAAAGATGTTGGTACGTCAGTAATGAAATCTACCCCCACATATTCCCAGCAGCCTCGTACAACTGATAGTGGTTTTTACAAGCCCAATACTTTCCCAGCCCATTGATTAACTCACGTGCATGTATCACAGCCATTTGTATATACTTGGACTTCTTTCCACATCTCTGGCCAGAAAAAACGCTGTCTCACCGTCATATATATCTTTACTACTCTGAAATGGCCTCCGACAGCAGCATCATCCACCTCTCTGAAAATCCTGTTCCTTAGAGGCGTCGGCATGTGGAGTCGATACGGCTCATCTGTATGTCATTTGGGGTCCTGTTTTTGGAGGACAAGATAGAGCAGACCATCGTTGTCGAGGGAGAATCGGTGGCTGCAAGCCCACACCTTTCCCACTGAAGCCAGAGCGGACGATTTCGGCGGATGTTCCAGGCCATTTTTGGATGCCAGTATTTATACTATCTCTTTTTACCAGCTGACATCCTTCATTTCCACTGTAACCTCTTGTAGCCACTTTGCTGAGTCTTCGACTACCATATGCGTAAGCCGACATTGGGAGACTTGACAATACTCGCGTCTAAAGTCCAGACATCTCGTCAGTACGTCAGCCGACTGTTTTTTCGCACCTGAAATGTATCGGATATTGTATGTATAATTTTGTATCGTTGCAAAGTACTCCATCTGTCGTGCTGTGAGGTAAGATTTTGTCAGTATGTATCTTAAGGATGCATGGTCTGTATGTTCCTATCCGAATGGAGATAGTATTGCCAGTTCAGAATAGTATCACGAATTGCTAGGAGCTCTCTGTTGTATGTAGGGTATCGCGTTTCTGCACTCTTAAGTTTCCAGCTCCAAAAGGTGACCACTCTGGTCTCTCCATCCTGCCGCTTCTGTTATAGTACTGCTCCGACTGTATATTTACTTGTGTCAGAATACAGTATGTACTCGCCCCCATTCTCCGGCAGTGCTATCACTGGAGCCTTGCAAATAGCATCTTTCAACCTTTTAAAGGCCTCTTCTGCCTCCCGATTCCAAGCAAATTGAGCGGTACCAATGTCCTTTAGATGTGGTTCGCCACGGTGGCTACCCATGTGGGCTCTCTTATTCCCTTTGCACATACTGTAGAAAAGCAAGGCGATGTGAGCATAGTGCCGTATAAACTTGAAGTAATAGCCCGTCACACTGAGAAAGCCACGAACTTCTTTCGCGTTCTAAAGGCAAGGCCATTCAGTCACTGCTCATATCTTTGATTCCAACGTATGCACTCCTTCTTGGTTGATCTGAAAGAAGCAAAATTGGATCTCATTGTGGAATCATTCGCATTTAGAATTTTTTAATTTCAGGTCAGCTTTCTGCAAAAGTTGCAGTACCATCCACACGTGATCCAGGTGCTTCTCTCTCGTGGAAAAATAGATTAATACATTGTTAAGGTAAACAGCGATAAACTTATGGAGCTCAGGGTTGGATGCAAGCAGGTGGTTCATATCGTACATGAATTGACTTGATACATTGGCCAGTCCGAACGGAAGGACCATCCACCCGTACAGCCCATACTGCATTGAGAAAGCAGTATTTTGGCGATCGCCGGCATATATTTGAATTTGATGGTAACCCGAGGCAAAGTCTATCTTCGAGAAGCAGTTCGAATCCTCCAGTAGTTGAACAAGCTCTTCGATGTATGATAATGGGTAGCGATCCTTGCTGGTGATGCGGTTAACTGTCCAGTAGTCAATACACATGCACAATCCACCATCCTTCTTAGGTACGAATAGGATAGATGAGCAATAATGGCTGCTGCTCGGCCTTATACAGCTGTTGTGTAGGGCCTTCTCCATTTGTCGTTGTAGCTCTGTGTCTTCTTTAGAAGACCAAGGATATGGAGGTCGATATGGAGTCTTCTTGTCATCTTCCGGTGATATGTTGATTTTAAAATACGGTTTACTTCACGTGGTGTCGTATGTCGGTTCTGCAAATAGACCACAATTCTCGAAGTTGCGAAGCATGCATTGGAATTTGTCTGGCGGCTGTGTAGACTCAGGATTGTCGTATCGCACCTGAACCATAAAGGTTCTGGCCAACACTCGATGGTCTATACGACGGAGTTGTTTCTTTTCAATAATTTTGATACCCATAGTCCGGGCTGCTTCTCTGATAGTGTTATCATCTGATTCGCTGTCTGGCCGGAGGCTGCAAAGGTAGTTGATTTGTGCTGCCTTCTCTCTATCTTCGCACGGAATATTGGCTTGAGTTATCCACATTTCGTTTGTTCGGTGACCAATATGGTATGTTGCATTTGTAGCGTGGACCCAGTGCTTTCGAAGGATGATATCTAACCCTTTCACGTCGTACACTGTAAACTATCCTGTATATGTATAGCCGTCATCTACTAGTTTGAGTTTCAGGTGTACCTGTTGCCATTTCTCAATTTTATCTTCTACCTTGTCATTCGCCATCTCTACAATCATCCAGCCGCTGTCTCTCTCCTCCAACACCGAACTCTTCCTTCTTAACTTTTCTACAGTCTCTCTTTTTACATAATTCTCTGATGCCCCATCGTCTTTGACTGTTTTGGCTGCTAATCTACTGTATATGCCATTCTTCTTTTTGTACCGAAGCTTTCCATCGGAACAGAGAAGATCTAAGATATCATTATCACTGACTTGGAGATGGTGATAATGAGTAAACTTTTTTATTGTAGACACAGTACAAGTAGTTTCAGTTTTAGGGAGTCGATTTACAGCAAATCGCTTCCGCTGCCATTTTTTGAACTCGAATCATCTGAATTGCCATCATCACTTCCACTGTCGAACAATTCCTGCACTTCATGCTCCTTGGTATCATCAGTTTCTGTACTCGAGGTCTGGGCCAAGCGGAGACTCTGTTGCTTTCCTCCACCTCCACCTCCATTGCCGCTCTTCTTGCGACCACCACGGAAACCTCTACTCCTTTCCTCCATATCGTTCTCTTTCTTCTTCTTCTTCTTCTCTGCGCCTTTGTTGCCTGCAGCTTTCTTTTCTTTCCATGCGGCCAAGACCTTCTCTTTGTTTGGGCATGTGCGGGCAGAATGACCCACTTCTCCACAAGCGTAACAACTCCGGTCATGGCTTCTGCCGCTGCCACCTTCTTTCAGCTTGCCTTCCATTTTCTTAAGCGTTGACGACGTCGGTTGCTTGTTGGAGTTAAGCATGACATCTAATTGGGAGATGTACTCTATAACGTCGCTGAGTGACACTGTAGGCTGATTTCCCAATTGCTCGATCAAAGCCTTGGATACTTTCAGATTACTATCGGATTTCAACAGGTAGAAGTCATGGAGACATTCGTCAGAGAGTGGTGCATACGGCTGCAATTGATGGCGGAGTATGCGGAAACATTCCTTGAAAGCCGATACCCGCTCACAATTCTTGATGCGTAGTGACTCCCAATCACGTTTCAATTGGGTTATGGCATCCGGAGATATGAAAGCCTCCTTCATAGCCATGGAGAAGTCATCCCAAGTGATGGTGGCATTGGAAGTCGCTGGGAAGTGGTGGTTGGCCTATATGGCTACTTTGTCACGAAACAGCTAGAGTACCATGGTCACCCAACCATCAGTCAGTGGAATGCCGAACTTATCGACAAGCCTTAGCGTTCGTACGCACGGTCCAAAATGGTGATGCAGAGTCAATAAGAATGATATAATGGCATCGAGACTTCGCATTCTATCATAGATAGGCAATCCTGTCTATTTGATGTTAAATGTACGGTTGTTGACCACAAGAGTATCAGCAGATACTGTCACAGTACCCACTTTGACTCTGACCAATACCTTGTTTGTAGCTTTCAGTTCCACCATGGCCGACTCCATCTTCTCACTGATCATATCTCTCTCATCTTCAGCAGTTATCAATGCTTTCTTGGTTGCTTCTACTTCTTGTAAGGCTGCATCCAGTTTGGCTTGTATCACCTTGTTAAGCGCGTTCTGTGTGGTGATCTCACATTGCAGCTTCGCCATCTCCATTACGATTGCATCGTCAATCAGAGGTAGTACCTCTTCGTATTTAATGTTGTCGGGGACTTATAGCGCCAATCTGTCACACTCCACCTGCTTCGCCATGAGAGCTTGCTCCTTGTCGGTCAGTTTCTTCTCCTTGTTGGCCAGTTTCTACTCCAACTCAATAAGTACTTCGGTGATTACATACCGTTTCCCATCGGTATCATCGCACATTCAGATAAGATCTTCGACTTACTCTTGGTACTCATCCTCAACTGTATGGAACCACTTGACAACTTCATCGGAGATGCCTATCTTTACCATTACTGGCAGGTGATTGGTGATCTCTGTTCGGACTTCCTGAAGGGCAACTGCGGCCTTAAAGAGTCCGTGTATGATTCTCTGAAATGTAATTACAACCTCAGCCAGAAAATCGACGCGATGGAGGATGGACTTGGCCATGACTCCTGAAAGAAAGCTATGTTGCAGATAGCATAGAATGTGCAGCATCTGGATGCAATTGAGTTTTGGCACCATAACCTTATAAAGTATGCAAAATGGCTACTTAGGCAGCCAGTATATGAGGAACATCTTATATACACACCGATACATTACTTCAATGATACTGGGTACCATGTTTATAACGGGATGCATACTGGAAACTGGTGGTAAGACAATCAGGTAAACTTTCTTCAGAGTATACCCTTTACAAACTCTTTACAATGCTCACAATTACATAGATAACACTACCCATCAGTGATACGCTGGTGCCAATGATATTAATGTCTTATGGCATCCACCTCAAGAAGATCTCTGGCGACAAGAAGACATGGCCAATATATATGACGATCGGCAACATATCCGCAGCTGTACAGATGAAGCACGCAATGCCCAGCGTATTGTTGGTTGCGCTTTTGCCCATTCCAGTCAGGATACGCGATGTCCCCCTCAAATAAAGAAATGTTCAGAGGGAGTACAACCGAATGGTCACTAAGAATGTGCTGCAGCATGTATTGCAATCCCTACTCAATTCCGACTTGGAGACCCGCACCTTCTATACCTGCTGTACCGATAGCAACTTTAGGCATTGTTATTCGATACTGGCTGCATGGATGGACGATTACCCCAAGTACGGTGACCTACACAACATCAAATATGGTGTATGCTACTGGTGCGAATACTCTATGTAGGAAATGGATAATCTACCCCACCGATATGAGCCACACAACCTCTAGGATCATAATATCAATTGTATACTCTCAGATTCAAATAACTCCAGAGTATCGCCAATCTCAAATGCCACAATGTCAATTCAGATTTTAACATCTTATGGTATCTCGATTGCATTACAAGTGATCTTTCCAAGCCTGATCTACTCCACACGATACAAATTGGGATGTTGAAGTACCTCCTGATATGGCTTCACGAATTTCTCAAGCAGCATAAGCGGCTTGACAAATTCAATGATATTTGGCTCTCAGTGCCTGTATACCTTGATATGACGAAGCCAAGATGTACATATAAGGATATTTCACATTGAAACAGAGGAGTAATCAAGACGATAACATGATTCCTTGTGGGATTCATACGCAATACTCTGCAGCATCTAAGTCCCTCTCAGCACAGTATTTTTGACCGTGCAGTTGAGTACTCTCACTCTCTTATTAAGTTCTATTTCTATTGCCAGTATAACTCTCACGATGATGAAATGCTAGACCTCATAGACAATGTTCTACGTCGCTCTTACGATTGGAAGGATGTGTTTCAACAATTCAGAGCTGGAAAATGACTTGCAGCAGAGGCCAAAGAGAGACGTACAGAATTGTGTGCCGAGCGAGATACCAAGTTGGGGAAAAACAAGAAGAAAATGGCAGCCTTTTGACAGCATATTCGCAACACCTGGAAAGGTATTATCAATGCAGAAATGGCCGAATACATTGAATAGGGTAGCGATTTCAACTTTCCCAAGACACATCTCATGTAGCGCTTCCGAGAGCAGATACAACAGTACGGTTTACATAAACAGTGGTCGATAGAGATCAGAGAAAGTTCTCACCGGAAGCAGATTAAGGATAGGTTTAATGCCTCCAACAAGATGGGTGATTACTATACTCAGATAATCGACAACTACCTTTGGAGTGATACATTCACTGTCAGAAAGGCCAATCGTGATGTATAAAACTGTAAACGAGCTGTTTCCCACACAACAGAAGTGATGGCAGAAGTGACAGTGGAAGTGACAGTGGAAGTGACAGCTGAAGTGACAGCAAAAGTGACAATGGAAGTGAAAGTAGAAGTGACAGCAGAAGTGACAGCTGAAGTGACAGCAGAAGTGACGGTAGAAGTGATAGCCGAACCGATTGCAGAAGTGACAGCGGAAGTGACAGCGGAAGTGACTAGGGAGCAACCACTACCTATAGATGTCGTTTATTGAGGTTTATATCTCCGCAGCAGTACAAAGGAAAAGAGAAAGTCAAGGACTTTCAAGGCCTCTTGAAAATAATCAGTGACGATGTCCTCCGAAATGGTCTATACGATACCACCCGTCGTTTCTTACACACCAAGCAGGTAAATATCGATTCGGATGATCTCTTAAGTAGTGCTGCCGCAATTTATCATAGATTGGAGGTAGAATCACTTAACATGCATCACGAGTACATCATTCAGAAGCTCAGATGTACTGGAGATAAACAATGGTGTTCTGGGGCTGCCCGCCCTGACTGGGTATGAGTTCAAACTTCGTAATATAAGGAAGGGCAGGAGCTGTCTCACAAGGCACTGCAGGAACGTATATCGTACCATATGCTTTGTCTATTCAAGCTGTGAGTCGTCCATCTGCGTAGCACGAATATCTTTTGGCTAGCATATGTTGAAGTGACGAAGTCTGCCAATGGTGGAATGTCAGAAAGTGCATTGCAGCTAGTCAGGATAGTGAAACTATCTTCTGGATATGCATTTGCAGTTATGTTAGGGGTTTTCCCTTAGCAGGTGTACGAGGTACGAAGGATGTCCATGGCAATCTGCGTTCGGTCACCTGTCACTATGGTTGGTCGATGTTACACCTGCAGCTATCCCATCCTTTGAGCGACGAAGTCATACACGACATACGCCTATCCAATACCGAACCCTGGCACAGCGGAATGATTAACCCGCGCGTGGGCAGTACACCTTCTTGATTGAACAGCGATAGTCACGACACTTAGCTGGCGAAGACATCAGTCTCGAACACTTAGGGTGGTATGCTACTATACGCCTAGGCCCCCGATAGTTAGAGACGTCATGAGTTGTCAATGCACTATCACACCATTGCGGGGACTCTCGGGTCAGCCGTGCATGATAGTTTTCGACCAGAATTACTTTACCTTATCAGCAATATGGGACAGCCGGCTAGAGCGGGATACGCCTCTACACTCTCCGGCAGGCACACGTCAGAACTCGAGAAGAGGGACTTTACTATGGGGATAACTATACAGTCTAGGGACTCCATATGTTAACTGCGCCCCGGTAGTTCAATCTACCTGTTGAGAGTTTGTGTGTGGGTCGACTTCCCGAGTAACGGCAGATCGCAGGTGGTCTGGTCCGACTTAAGATGCAGCCCTGCAATGGGAGTTAAAGCTAGTGAGATGGGAGGTACGATACGTGGCATAGCAGCGGCTGGTCGCCGATTCAAGTCTATGAGGGTAAACATATCCCTGCAACCCACTATCCGATTTAGCATTGAGTTGAGAGATCTAAGAGGAAGTGATGATTCGATGAACGCATCAGCGGTCATTGCCGAAACCTGTTTTCTGCGTAAGCATACAGACCAGAAGAAAAGCAAACGGGCTTATCAGCTACGTGGCAAAACCTGGCGGCATGAGGATAACCTACAGGAATGCCTCGCACTTTAGAAAGTGCCGAACGTCAAACGGAAAAGTAGCACAACCTACCGAGATCGAGTAACCAGCCTAACGATCGGAGGCCATAGCTATCTTAGTACAAACGCCGAAGTCATAGAGAGTATAGGAGTAACTCGCTCTATAAAAGAACCGCCTTTGCACCCGCAAAGTAAAACATCAAGCTCTAGCAGCAATCCACAGTCAGAACACACCAGCGGACAAGACACTAAAATATTATTGTTGTTTTCTACTTCAAGAATATTTACCTTTACAATATACTTTATGAATTTTCGAGATCTTGACTCTATTGTTCTTTATGCTCACGCCCTTTACGAACAAGCAATCACTCCAAGCGACTACCGCATTGCGAGTATCTTGATCCACACATACGATATCGAGTACGAATATTTTCACTGGTTCTATACCCGTGAACTTCCCTCTGAATATCACAACCTCCCTGTTGAAGACTACGAAGTCCAATCCGACTACGACGACTCTGAAGACTACCTTCAGGATACATACGACTTCTAAAGAAGTAGGCGGCCATACTTCAGAAATAACTATCCCCGTAACAGTATAATATTTTGGACACGTCCAAAAGTGTTTATGACTACAAACTGCATTGTTTGCGATAACAGAGGTTGCTGCGGAATAACATTCACGGGTCATCCGGAGGGACCTACGTTACAACATTTTTGCGCAGAACACTGTATGCAAGCCTGCAACGGAAGCTGTATAGCCTGCAGTTTCTTTTTGAGAATTCAACCTCGATTAACACGACAAGTCTCGGGACCATTTACATTTCCGTTACGCCAACTTCACAATGGCCAGTCACAGATGCCGACTTCTCTCAGGAGTGAACCAGTTGGCACCAACGTCATCTGGAGTCGCGAAATCCAAACAGCCCTCTAGGCCCTTACCAGAATGGGTCAGGAAACTACAAGAGCAATACGAGGCCTCGAGGAGGCAGTATCTCGACAACAAGAAGGACGAAGACACGGAGATGATCGACAGCATATAAGCCCAGGTCAGTCATCTGGATCAGGAGTTTCAACGACTAGTCGAGGCCTGCAACAGTGAGAAGGAAGCCATCGAGGCGGAATTCGAAGACGTTCGACTAGGTTGTCAACTCTTCAGTCAACAGGTGGAAACCGACAAGGCCCTCGAACAACAGGCCATCGTGGGACACGAGGAACAGATCTGAATCCTCAACGCAGTGTTGAACGAGATGAGTATGGGACTGGCAGCACTGCAATGTCAGAATAATTACGTGGTTAAGGAGGCATCAGAAGAATTTGCCAGTCTACGGGACAGAATAACGGAGTGTGAGAATCAGATAAATTCACTCCAGATTAAAATGTCAGCATGGAACGCAGCGATGAAGTCGCAACAAGAAAGGATGGCAAGGATAGAAAAAAGGTTTGTGGAGGAAGTACCTTCCTGGATGGATCACCAGATTTTGGAAGTACGGGTCAACAAGCTCCAGAAGGAACATACTGGACTTACATCGGCCTTCGAAAGAGCTAAGGTCTCAGAATCAACACCAGTACACCCAGACAGACGAGTTCAAATCCAACAGTGGCAACAACAGGCAGAGGAACGAGGCAGAAGTATTTCGCCTATTACGGACTCAGACGTAGCACAGGTTGTTGGCTTAAGAGGGGGATCTGGAACGGATGTTGGATTAGGAAAGGGTTCTCCAGCAGAAGAAGTTCAATCAGGGCCATCCAACCCACCACCACCTGCGGGCGGAGATCCACCTCCACCAGGGTCACATCATTCAGGATCTCACCACTCGGGAAATGGAAATAATAGGCGTCGTCAAAGAACAGCTACTCAACAGCCCGAGAAGCGCTGAGAATCGCGGTTAAAACTGTCAGACCCAGCGAAATTCAAAGGAAGAGCCTCCGAAGATTTTGATGTGTGGTGGATGAGTATGGAGGCATTCGTCGCGGACCAACCACACCTGTTTACCGGTCCAGGCCTGAAGATTCAGTACGTACGGGGACGACTGGAAGACCATGCATTGGCTTGACACATGCAGTGGGAATCGGAAGCACATGTGGGGAAATACCCTCGCAGTTGGTCGGTATACCGAGCTGCAATCAACGCCCGTTTCCACAACAAACACCAACAGGAAACAGTGTACAAAGCTCTCACCGAACTCAGATACGGTGGAAATGTTCAGGACATGATTAAGGAGTTCGATACCCTGAACGCGAAAGCAAAAGTTTTTGGAGTGGCATATCGGACTATGCTAATGAGCAAGCTACCCTCCGAAATCTTCAAACATCTCACTCTTATCAACCCGGCTGATAAGACAGATGAAGAACTCCGAGAAATCATTATCAATGCCAGCAAGAATGTTGAAGTCTGGAAGGCAAACGAGAAGAATTTTGGATTTATGGGAAAATCAAGGATATCCGAAACATCTTCCGGACAAATCAACAAAGATCGGGGAAAGATCCAAAAGCCCAGGGGTCTTGGCTCCGGATTCCAAAGACAACGACAATGTTTTGAACAAAAGGGTACGCAACGACGAACAGATAATCGAGGATCGTCCAAACCAAACCCTTTTGTTAATTCAGATGGTAAAACGTCTCGCCAACTGACAGAGGGAATCGACAATGGAGAACTGGCACGAAGAAGAGCAGCGAAAGAATGTTAACGCTGCGCATGGCCTGCCGATAGAAAAGGCAATCACAACACCATGCAACGTATTCGGGACATTAAATTGTCAAAAGGAACCGCCGATTTCGGCCACCCGAAAGCATATCAGAAGATGAAGGTAGGGGCTTACGACCAGTTGGATGATGAGGGAGATGATTATGTGGTTGGAGAACTAGAAGAGGTTGAGGAAACTTCAGACGGAGAAAAACCATCCGGTTCGGAATCCGTTGACAGTGAAGAAGAAGATTCGGATGTGGCAGACAATTGGTGGGAACATCAGGATAGTTCGGATTAATGGTAAGTATCGAAATGGAGTGAAGGATACAGAGATAGGCGGTAGAAAGCCTTTATTATTTTATGACTCCGGTCGTCACCTTGAGGATTCCGGTAGGGATGAAACTGCTGGTCAGTAGTGACGCAACAAGACAACTACAATTACAACCATAATCATGACACCATACGACACAAACAACCACGGACGTATCAACTTCTTCGACTTAGCAGGAACACCTTGCACTCTCGCAGAATCCGAACCTCTCAACGCATTCTGTAATTGCGGTGCCAGGTGCACTTGGCTCCCAAGTGCACTTGGCACTCCCAGGCGCACTTGGCTCTCAAGCGCACTTGGCTCCCATGTGCACTTGGCCTTCCCAAGTGCACTTGGTTGCCGAGGCCGGGTAACCGCCCTTCATATATAATCACCTCGCGAAGTGCTTTTGGCACGCTAGCGATTATCTTACCTACATACTGTACAATTGATATCTTTATCACTTATTCCCGTTTGC
>MU122164.1:395099-406452 GCA_014904905.1 Wilcoxina mikolae CBS 423.85 | reverse complement strand
AACAATATACGCATTGGAAAGCCAAACATCTTTGTCTTGAATCTTATCTATTAGTGACTTTCACATCCTGAGCGAATCTTCATAACTTCCATCGCCAACAAGTCCTGAAAGCATTAAGGATACTACTTGTACTGGTAAACCTGGAGTGACGCTTCCGGTGTTATATTATATTGTTAGCAAAGAAACACTTCTGTTGAAGCTATCTTTCTACCCTCCAAGCAGTCAAAGGTTCTTAACGCTTATGTACTTTTATGTTCCAGATATTGGCTGCCACATCTCACAGGAAGAGTGCTGATATCACGAAACAGATTTCGATCTTATTACCAGCTGGGAAAAGACCTCTCTCCCTAAGAGAAGCTATCACTGTGAGCTGGTACGTGAAGAAGACTATATCCAGTTAGCATTGGCAGTCACCATTCATCGATCGAAAACCGAGGCACTTTGCACACCACCGAAAGCAGCAATCCCTCGCATACCTTAAGATAGTTATCTTGCTGGCCCTGATTGGAACCATTGTCCTCCCAGATCTGTGAATGCCCCATTCACCAGACTACGAGCCTTCGTTACAGTTACAACATGAGGCTGGTACTAGGTTCCTTGTTGATTGGGATCTCGATTTATCCCCCTACTTTGAAACTTGGAACTTTTATAACAGGATCTTTCAAGGTCAAGTTTGGGTCATACTCTGAACAATGACAGATGCTGGGTCTGATACCATGATGGGAGAGGCAGTAACGTTGACAAGAAGGGAAAGTGCGTTGGTAGTGGCAGGTGATAAGGGCAAGGAAGTGGTTCGTTATGAACCTATTGTGTGGAATGATATCCCTGAGTGGGTGGTCTCTTTGATAAACAGCATCGAAGCAGAATTAAATCGAATGGATGCTTTGATTACTCAGACTCAAGGGAGCAACATCAAGATCAGAGAGGCACTTCCTGAGTTGGTCAGAGCAAATGAAGCCCTAGTGTTTAGGCAGAACGAAATCTATGATGCTGTGGCTTCTGGAATCGATAATCTACAAAGAGCACAACTAGAACATTACTCAGATATCGTTGCCCAGTTCCAGGTATTTGTGGCCAATATCAGCACTGCAATTGTCATTGCGAAAGCACAGTCTTCTGAAGCTTATGAGGAACTACACCTGGCCCATGGGAAGCAGATACATATGTCATCGGTAGTATAGACCTCTATCTCTGGTATATTGGAAAAGAGGGAAAGAGCCCAGGATAGGCTCACTCTCCAAGTACATACACAGTCAGAAGAACTTATCAGTGTCAAGCGGAAGGCCAACAAAGAGGCCAAGAGGGTTACAGAACTCAAGAAGAAGGCTGATGCTGAGAAGAAGCAGAGAGAAAGCGATATAAGAAAGACTAGAAAGGACATGGAGAAGAAATTTCGGGATTTTACAAGGACCCTTATGACCAGGCTATCGGACGAAACCACCAAGAAGTCCATCAAGTCCCTAGCAAGATCGGTCCTTGGACATCAAGAAGGAGATATCAAACCAAGTGACGAAGGGTTCCGCCTTCGTTTCTGTATAGGTAACAAAGGAGAAGGATATTGGGTTAAAGAAGCTATCACTCCAGATCCTGAGGGAGCCCCACCACCACAAGGAGGTTCTGGTTCGGAATCCGGACTCTCTGGCTCTGAAGATGAAGAAGGAGGCGGAGATGGTGGTGGAGGTGGTGGAAGTGGAGGAAGTGGTGGAGGAGGAGTTGGAGGTGGAGGTGGAGGTGGTAGAGGTGGAGGTGGAGGAGGAGGTGGAGGTGGAGGAGGAGGTAGAGGTGGAAGCGGAGGAAGCAATGCAGGAAGCCTACATCCAAGTCAAATACCCCTACCTCCTTCTGGCAGTACACACTATAGTACGCCACCTCCCAATCCTCACCTACCAGCCAGATCCTCCAAGAAAGGCAAGAAGAAAATGCCTCCAGTCTTCAAAGGGGAAAAGAAGGATCCCAAGAAAATCTATCGAACGTGGATTCGATCAGTAGAACGTTATCTACAGTACTTACGCGACGAATTCCACGATGATATTGATAAGATCATATAGATCGGAGGCCAGTTGGAAGATAAGGCTCTAGCCTGGTATGATAACCGCAAAGAGGACATGAAAAAGTTCTTCCAGATTAATAACTGGAAGTCTTTCACCAGTACGATGGAAGAGAGATTCGTCCATAAGCAAGAGGAAGAGCAGTCTCTGCGAAAGATGAATAATCTGAAATATACTGAATATATTGAGGTCTACCTGACGAAGATGGAAACCCTCAACTTTCGAGTATGTCTCAGTGGAACCTCTTACTTTCATTCCCTTAAACAAGGAATAAACGAGGAAATTCTGGATCGAATGTCATCTGCAGAGGTACCACCCAAAGACGACACAGCCTTCATCGAATTAATGAGGTGAGTGGGTGTATCATACAAGGATTGGTTGGCAGAAAAGAATAGGTCTCATCAGAATCGTGACAACTCCCAAGGCAAGAAGGGAAACAAACGAAAGAAAGATGAGAACCAGGAGCAAGATAAGAACCAGAAAAAGAAGCCAGAGAAGGACAAAGGTTCTGACCCCAAGAAACCTCAAACAGAAAAGAAGGGATCAAAGTATATTCATTCTGATAACGCTGAAGCCCTTAAAGATATTCCTGGACGTTTGCTAGAAGTAAGAGCCAAACACAATGAATGCAAGCGTTGTGGATCCTCTGAACATAATCGATGGTTCTTTTGCAAGAATCCCATCAAGGCTTCATCTAGCAGAAAGAACAAAAAGCCCAAAGATAAGGAGGAAGTTCCGAAGCAGGAGACTACAGCCTCCAGTTCGAAGGTCAGACCAAGGAACTTGGCTGACAGGATCACAGCATCTGCAACTCACACACCCTCGAAGAGATTGTATGAGGTAGATTCTGATGGTATGGAAATTGACAATTGAGAAACACTGGGTTTCTTATGTCTTTTCTTAGGTTTAGGATTGAGATCTTTCCTTTCGGGTATAGACACCTATAGACTGTTATATCTTGAGTTTAGTTATAATGAGAAAACGATTTCTTTCTATATAAAAGGGTACCTGATGATGTGTTCAGTACTCGAAATATGCTGGTCATATAGTACCCAAGTGCAAACATATGACTATCACATTATCGAAACAATTATAAGGACACCTATACGCTTATAAAATACCACTAGAACCACAACCCGTTGTGGCTGGAACTGTGTTGAAAGGTAGTTCATCATGATTTCTACACGAAAAGACAAAAAGCACAAGGCTTCAGCCGATGCACCTCAACCTCAACTCAAGAAAGCGAAGCAGTTACCTTCAGAACTAAAGACTGGTTCAAGACCTACAGTACGTATGTTCGCATCATTCAAGGACAAGAAAAACGTCCTGGTTAGAGTCCTCTTGGATACAGGGTGTGATACACCTATGATATCAAAGTAGTGGGCCGAGGCAAATGGTGTTCCATTGGTTACTCGAACAGAACCAACGTCAGTAGAGAACTTCAATGGTGAGATTGTAGAAGAAGCTGGATGGCAGTATACCTTTCCAGTTACTCTTCGGTACGAAAACTATTATACCAAAGAAACCTTCGAAATTGGACCTATGGAATTAGCAACTGATATCATGTTACCTTACTGGTGGATCATCAAGCATGGACCACTTAGAGGAATCACTGAAGAAGGTGATAAGCTCCAATTCACATCGAAGTATTGCCATCAGTATTGTACAAAGGCAGCGGTCAGCTCCTTCTCGATTGAATATGACGATAGCATCCTCAAGTTTGGTACTGATCCATGATGGATCAGAGTAATTGGGTCTATACATATCAATGCAGCAGGTGAAATGGAGATCGATTGGGTCCAGTGAATTCCATGGCAGTATCGAGACTTTCAGTCAGTTTATAATGGGGAAACTGCCAATGCTCTACTGCCACATCGATTATTTGACCATGCAATAGACTTAAAAGATATGGAACAGCCTCCATGGGGCCCCATCTATGCTCTTTCTGAAAAGGAACTTTCGGTCCTTAAGGAGTATCTAAAGGAAATGCTGGATTCTGGCAAGATTCGTCCAAGCAGGTCACCAGCTGGAGTACCAATACTCTTCGTCCCAAAGCCTCATGGAAGGGGTTTAAGGTTGTATGTAGATTACAGAGGACTCAACCGCGTCACGATTATGAATCGGTATCCTTTGCCACTTATGAATGAACTTAGGGACAGAGTTACTGACTCGAAGCTTTTTACAAAAATTGACCTAAAGGCTGGTTACAATCTCATTCGAATAAAGCCTGGTGATGAATTGAAAACAGCATTTCGTACGAGATATAGATACTATGAGTATTTGGTTATGCCCTTTGGATTGGCAAACGCGCCAGCCTCATTCCAAGATATGATGAACGAGATCCTGAGAGATCTAATTGATCATGGAGTTGTGGTTTATATAGATGATATCCTCACCTATACCAAAGATGAAGATGAGAATGTACGATTGACAAGAGAAGTCCTTCATAGGTTACAGGAAAACAACTTGGCAATAGTACCAGATAAGTACGAATGGCATCAGAAACAAGTTGAATTCCATGGTTATATCATATCGGGAGAAGGTGTCAGCATGGCAGAAGACAAGGTTGATACTATCTTGAAATGGGAAACGCCAGACTCGGTCAAGGATGTTCAGTCATTTTTACGATTTGCCAATTTCTATCGATGCTTCATTAAAGACCTTTCGAGAATCTGCAGGCCATTGACAGACCTAACCAAGCAAACTGGTCAATAGTTCGATTGGAAGGCAAACCCATGCTGTCAAGAGGCTTTCAATCTGTTAAAGAAGTGTTTCACTGAGGCACCAATCCTTCGTCACTGTGAACCTGAACATCCTGTGGTCATTGAGACTGACGCCAGTGACTTCGCAATCGGCGCTGTCTTTTCCCAAGTGATTGATAGATGATTACACCCTACGGTCTACCATTCTCGCAAGATAGACAAGGCAGAGATTAACTATGAGATCGATGATAAGGAGATGCTAGCAATAGTATCTGCCTTTATGGAATGGAGACGTTATCTCGAAGGTGCAGCCCATCAAATCAGTGTGTTTACCGATCACAAGAATCTTGAGTACTTTACCACTACTAAGATATCGAATCGAAGACAAGCCCAATAGGTACAGGAACTAGCTGATTATGATTTCAAGATATTCTACCGACCAGGTAGTGCAAATGGGAAACCAGATGCGTTATCTAGGTATTCAGAGTACTGCCCTAATAAGGGGGGAGGTAGTATCGAAGAAAACAAAAACCAACCAATACACCATGTTTTAAGACCCGATCAGTTGGTAACATCTGAAGGGGAAACAATTCAGGTGACAGCAGCGAAGCTACGAGGCGAACAGATTATGATTTCTTCTGCTAAGTTGAGGTCAATCCCAGTAGTCAAGTTCAATTCTTAGTTATTAGAAGGAGTGATAGGCGCTGCAAATAACAATGCTGCATGACAGGAAGAATACGTCAGATCAATGGAAGGAAGCCCAAGCTCTGACATCTCTTTCGAAAACGAAGCCCTTTATTATAAAGACAGGCTGTGGATTCCAGACGATCTACAGTTACGAAAACAAATACTCGAAGCAGAGCATGATTCGAAGGTAGCAGGACATATAGGACAAGACAAGACAATTGAACTGGTTCGAAGGAACTTCTTTTGGCCAGAGATGGAGAAATTCATCGAAGACTATGTCCACTCATGCCCTGAATGCCAGAAGAACAAAGCAGCTCGCCACGCTCGCTATGGGCTTCTACAACCTCTCGAGTTAGCGTACCGTCCATGGGATTCAATCTCTATGAATTTTATCATCGATTTACCTGTATCTGATAGTTGTTCATCGGCTTGAGTTATCATTGACAGGTTCACAAAGATGGCACACTTTATACCACTCAAGGATGGTGAAAAGAAAGCCACAGACCTGGTTAAGACCTTCCTGAAAGAAGTATGGAGATTCCATGGTCTGCTATCGAACATAGTATCAGACAGAGATTCCAGGTTTACATCTGCGTTCTGGTCTTCCTTGGTTGAAGCTCTCAATATTCAGTTGAAGATATCTTCACCATTCCATCCACAAACTGATGGTCAAACAGAGAGAGTAAACCAGACGTTAGAATGCTACCTGAGAAACTACTGCAACTACGAACAAGATAACTGGTCTGAGATATTGCCAATGGCAGAGTTTACCTACAACAACTCACTTACTACCGCGACTGGCATGTCACCCTTCTTTGCGAACTATGGGTTTGATCCCAGAACGAATTGGCCCATTGAACCAGAGGCAAAGAATCCGGCATCAAGGAACTATGTTCATTGGATATCAAGTGTGCATGACCTGTATCGAAAAGATTTAGAGAAGGCACAAGAGACAATGGGGAGGTACCATGATAAGCGTGCTAAGGAACCTCCGAAGCATTCGGTTGGTGATCTAGTAATGCTAAATGGAAAGAACCTGAAGACCAGACGCTTATCTAGAAAGCTAGATGCAAAGCTACATGGCCCTTTCAAGGTGCTAAAAGTACTCTCACCCACTGCATTAAAACTTGAATTGCCTAAGTGCTGGCGAATCCATAATGCTTTCCATTTCTCTCTCATTGAACCCTATCGAACAGCCACTGTTCCCATCATATCTGCACCAGAACTCGCCACCAGAAAAGGAAACGAATTGGACTATGATGTACAAGGCTATGAATACGAGACAGGCTATGAGGTTGAAGAGATCATGGGTAGCCAGTATAGCAAGGAACGAAAGAAGGTGCTATACCTGGTCAAATGGAAAGGGTATCCAGACGAAGCAGATTGGACTGAGGAACCTTATGAGAACTTCAATGATAAAGGGTTGTTGAAGAATTATCATAAGTGGAATCCCCAGGCAGCTAAGGACAAGAGGTTATACTAGTACCTTTTCCCCACGAAGGGTTTTTAATGGCTAGCAAGATACCTAGGAAAAAGACTTGGTTTCTGGAGCACAAGGGGTCGCATTATTTCCAAGGAGGAAAGGAGGAAAGGAGGAACTTTGGATTTTGGGTACAAGAGGTCATTTTTACCAAAGACAACAAAGAGCAAATTAGTATGATCGTTCAGAGATGAACTCTATAAGGAGGGGGGTAGTATTACACCTTACAAGTTGTACATTACTAAAGGTCATCGAAGCGGGGTCACTTATGATCACTCGACAGCCGCATCGAAATTGTATCAGCGCCTTCGCTGGACGTCATCGAAACTACACAGAATATCACTCGCACCCAACGAAATCAGATGAGCTGTCATGAAGTCAACCACACCACTGATAAGAAGTTAGACATGGTTATGGGGGCGATGCCTTGCCAGCTCATACTATCGATAGAGTGAAGACAGCTGAGAGGCTATAGATACGAAAGCACCGGCGCTTGCAGCATAGCAAACGAAGCCTCTATGTCCCTCACGATGGAAAGGATACCATTCGCCTGGAAGCAAGGAGATCGAAAGGATACGATAGGTCTGGACCACAGAAGTCTGATGAACTGATGTCGGTAGGGGATTCTATTCGTCTGAGTTAGAAATCTGAGCGGACAGATGTGGAGGGTCCGAAAGAGCGCTGAAGGGCAGGAAGGGAATTGGAGCAAAGGGAAGGTTAGGTAGAGCAGTTCATGAGAAAAGCATAGATAGAAGTAATTGTTAGAGCGAGAGGATAGAGGTATAAAGATCTCTAGAATCTTCGAGGGTAGAAGGGCAAGCATCTTGACGAGGAGAACAAGCCTTAACAATATACGTATTGGAAAGCCAAATATCTTTGTCTTGAATCTTATCTATTAGTGACTTTTACATCCTGATTAAATCTTCATAACTTCCATCACAAACAAGTCCTGAAAGCAGTAAGGATACTACTTGTACTGGTAAACCTGGAGTGACGCTTCCGGTGTTACAGAAAGAATATGATAGGTCTGGACCACAGAAGTCCGAAGGACTGATGTCAGTAGGAGTTCTATTCGTCTGAGTTAGAAATCTGAGCGGAATGATGTAGAAGGTCCAAAAGAGCACTGGAAGACAGGAAGGGCATTGGAGCGAAGCAAAGGTTAGGTAGAGCAGCTCATGAGAAAAGCATAGATAGAAGTAGTTGTTAGAGCGAGAGGATAGAGGTATAAAGACCTCTAGAATCTTCGAGGGTAGAAGGGCAAGCTTCTTGACGAGGAGAACAAGTCTTAACAATATACATATTAGAAAGCCAAATATCTTTGTCTTGAATCTTATCTATTAGTGACTTTCACATCCTGAGCGAATCTTCATAACTTCCATCGCAAGCAAGTCCTGAAAGCAGTAAGGATACTACTTGTACTGGTAAACCTAGCGTGACGCTCCCGGTATTACATTATATTGTTTGCAAAGAAATACTTCTGTTGAAGCTATCTTTCTACCCTCCAAGTAGTCAAAGGCTCTTAACGCTTAGGCGCTTTTATATTCCAGATATTGGCTGCCACATCTCACAGGGAGAGTGCTGGTATCACGAACCAGACTTCGATCTTATTACCAGCTGGGAAAAGACCTCTCTCCCTAAGGGAAGCTATCACTGTGAGCTGGTACGTGAAGAGGACAACATCCATTTAGCATTAGCAGTCACCATTCATCGATTGAAAACCAAAGCATTATACCCCGTACACCTTCGAAAGCAGCAATCCCTCACATACCTTAAGATAGTTATTTTGCTAGCCTTGATCGGAACCATTGTCCTTCCAGATCTGTGAATACCCCACTCACCAGACTACGAACCCTCATTACAACTACAACAGGAAGCTGGTGCTAGGTTCATTGTTGATTGAGATCTCGATTTAGTTCTCTTCTTCGGAACATGGAACTTCTACAGCAAGATCGTTCAAGGACAAATCTGGGTCATACTCTGAGCAATGACAGATGCTGAATCTGATACGATGATGGGAGAGGCAGTGATGTTAGTACGAAGGGAAAGTGCATTGGTAGAGGCAGGAGATAAGGGCAAGGAAGTGGTTCGCTATGAACCTATTGTGTGGAATGATATCGCTGAGTGGGTGGTCTCTTTGATAAACAGCATCGACGCAGAGTTCAATCGAATGGATGCACTGATTACTCAGACTCAATGAAGTAACATCAAAATCAGAGAAGCATTGCCTGAGTTGGTCAGAGTATATGAAGCCCTAGTGTTTAGGCAAAACGAGATCTACGATGCTGTGACCTCAGGAGTTGATAACCTGCTAAGGGTGCAGCTGGAACATTATTCAGACATTGTTGCCCAGTCCCAGGTATTCGCGGCCAATGTCAGTACTACAATTGCCATTGCAAAGGCACAGTCTTCCAAAGCTTATGAGGAACTACACCTGGCCCTTGGGAAGCAAATACATTCCTCATCGGTAGCGTGGACCTCTATCTCTGGCATATTGGAAAAGAGGGAAACAGCCCAGGGGAGGCTCGCTCTCCAAGTACATACACAGTCAGAAGAACTTACCAGTATCAAGTGGAAGGCCAATGAAGAGGCCAAGAGGGTCACAGAACTCAAGAAGAACACTGATGCTGAGAAGAAGCAGAGAGAAAGCGATATAAGGAAGACTCGAAAGGACATGGAGAAAAAATTTCAGGAGTTTACAAGGACCCTTATGACCAGGCTATCGGATGAAGCCACCAAGAAATCTGTTACGGGGATACTTATGACTGAAGCACTGTCGTAAGTATGGCCGCCTACTCTTCAGAAGTCGTAGGTATCCTGAAAATCTTCCTCGTCATGTAAGAGTTCAGAAAAGGACTCTTCCTCGTCCTCAGATAATTCAATATAATAGACCGAGGGAAGGTCACCGGTATAAAACCAGTGACAATATTCAAAAGCGATGTCGTAATGGGCAATGAACCCACATGCGTACCAAAAGTCGTGAGAAGTGACTGCTCGTTCACAAAGGGCGTGTGCGTAAAGAACAATAGAATCAAGGTCTCGAAAATGTAAAGACATATAATTTTTAAAAGTAGAAAACTTAATAATATTTTAGATTCTTGTCCGCTGGTGTGTTCTGACTGTGGATTGCTGCTAGAGCTTGATGTTTTACTTTGCGGGTGCAAAGGCGGTTCTTTTATAGAGCGAATTACTCGTCTACTCTCTATGATTTCAGTGTTTGTACTAAGATAGCTATGGCCTCCGATCGTTTAGACTGTTTACTCGATCTCGGTAGGTTGCGCTACTTTTCCGTTTGACGTTCGGCACTTTCTAAAGTGCGAGGCATCCCTTAGGTTATTCTCATGCCGCCAGGTTTTGCCACGTAGCCACTATAAGCCCGTTTGCTTTTCTTCTGGTCTGTATGCAAATGCAGAAAACAGGTTTCGGCAACGACCGCTGACACGTTCATCGAACCATCACTTCCTCTTTGATATCTCGACTCAATGTTAAATCGGATAGTGGATTTCAGGGATATGTTTACCCTCATAGACTTGCGTCGGCGACCAGCTGCTGCTATGCCACGTATCGTACTTCCATCTCGCTGGCTTTTACTCCCATCTCAGGGCTGCAGCTTATGTCGGACCAGCTTAACCAAAAACTGCCGTTACTCAGAAATGACGACCCACACACAAGCTCTCAATAGGTAGATTGAACTACCGGGGCGCAGTTAACATATGGAGTCCCTAGACTGTATAGTTATCCCCATAGTAAAGTCCCGCTTCTCGAACTCTAACGTGTGCCTGCCGGAGAGTATAGAGGCGTACCCCGCTCTAGCCGGCTATCCCATATTGCTGATAAGGTAAAGTAGTTCTGGTCGAAACGATCATGCACGGCTGACTCGTAAGTCCCCGCAATGGCGTGATCGTGCTTCATCAACTCATGACGTCCCTAACTATCAGAGGCATAGGCATATAGTAGCATACCATCCTAAGTGTTCGGGTCTGATGAATCCGCCAGCTAAGTGTCGTGACTATCGCTGTTCGATCGAGAAGGTGCACTGCCCTCGCGCGGGTTAATCATTCCGCTTTGTCCGGGCTCGGTATTGGATATGCGTAGCTTCGTCGCTCAGAGGATAGGATAGCTGCGGGTGTGATGTTGACCATCCATAGTAACAGGTGGCCAACCGCAGATTGCCATGGATATCCTCCGTACCTCGTGCACCTGCTAAGGGACAACCCCTAACAGTACCTCCCTCTCTAGCTCTGGTGACCTCAACAGAATCTGCATCGTAAAAAGTGTTCAAACAATAGATACCACTCAGACAGCGTGTATCATATAACTTCAGGTATAAAAATTAAAAATAAAAATAAAAGATTTTAACATAATAATAACCTCCGCGTAACTCAGCGCGGTTTGAGTTTAACAAATGAAATTCATAATTTCCTTCTCTTTCGTACCAA
>MU122164.1:345016-386957 GCA_014904905.1 Wilcoxina mikolae CBS 423.85 | reverse complement strand
CGTAAGTCCCCGCAATGGCGTGATCGTGCTTCATCAACTCATGACGTCCCTCACTATCAGAGGCATAGGCATATAGTAGCATACCATCCTAAGTGTTCGGGTCTGATGAATCCGCCAGCTAAGTGTCGTGACTATCGCTGTTCGATCGAGAAGGTGCACTGCCCTCGCACGGGTTAATCATTCCGCTTTGTCTGGGCTCGGTATTGGATATGCGTAGCTTCATCGCTCAGAGGATAGGATAGCTGCGGGTGTGATGTTGACTATCCATAGTAACAGGTGGCCAACCGCAGATTGCCATGGATATCCTCCGTACCTCGTGCACCTGCTAAGGGACAACCCCTAACAAAATCCATCAAGTCCTTAGCAACATCTGTCCTTGGACATCAAGAAGGAGATATAAAATCCAGTGATGAGGGATTCCACCTTCGTTACTGTATAGGTACCAAAGGAGAAGGTGATTGGGTTAAAGAAGTCATCACTCCGGACCCTGAGTGAGTCCCACCACCACAAGGAGGTTCTGGTTCGGAATCTGGCCTCTCTAGCTCTGAAGATGAAGAAGGAGGCAGAGATGGAGGTGGAGGTGGGGGAAGCGGAGGAAGTGGTAGAGGTGGAGGTGGAGGTGAAGGTGGAGATGGTGGAGGTGGAGGTGGAGGTAGAGGTAGAGGCGGAGGGAGCAATGCAGGAAGCTTACATCCAAGTCCAATACCCCTACCTCCTTCTGGCAGTACACACTATAGTACGCCACCTCCCAATCCTCACCTATCAGCCAGATCCTCCAAGAAAGGCAAAATGAAAATGCTTCCAGTCTTCAAAGGGGATAAGAAAGATCCCAAGGAAATCTATCGAAGATGGATTCGATCAGTGGAAGGTTATTTACAGTACTTCCGCGGCGAATTCTATGATGATATTGACAAGATCATATGGATTGGAGGCCTCTTGGAAGACAAGGCTCTAGCCTGGTATGATAATCGCGAAGAAAATATGAAGAAGTTCTTCCAGGTTGATAACTGGAAGTCTTTCACCAGTACGATGGAAGAGAGATTTGTCGATAAGCAAGAGGAAGAGAGGTCCCTGCGAAAGATGAATGATCTGAAGTATACTGGAGATATTGAGGACTACCTGACGAAGATGGAAACCCTCAACTTTCGAGTATGTCTCAGTAGAACCTCTTATATTCATTACCTTAAACAAGGAATGAAGGAGGAAATTCTGGATCGAATATGAACTGCAGAGGTACCACTCAAAGATGATAGAGCCTTCATCGAATTAATGAGGTGAGTAGGTGTATCATACAAAGATCGGTTGGCAGAGAAGAATAGGTCTCATCAGAATCGTGACAACTCTCAAGGTAAGAAGGAATACAAACAGAAGAGAGATGAGAACCAGGGGCAAAATAAGAACCAAGAAAAGAAGCCAGAGAAGGACAAAGGTTCTGACCCCAAGAAACCTCGAACAGAGAAAAAGGGACCAAAACCTATTCACTTTGATAAAGCTGAAGCCCTTAAGGGTATTCCTGAATGTTTGCTAGAAGTAAGAGCCAAACGCAATGAATGCAAGCATTGTGGATCTTCTGAACATGATCGATAGTTCTTCTGCAAGAATCCCATCAAGACTTTGTCTAGCAAAAAGAACAAGAAGCCCAAGGATAAGGAGGAAGCTCTGAAGCAGGAGACTACAGCCTCCAGTTCAAAAGTCAGACCAAGGAACATGGCTGACAGGATCACAGCATCTGCAACTCACGCACCCTCGAGAAGGTTGTATGAGGTAGATTCTGATGGTATGGAAATTGATGATTGAGAGATGCTGGGTTTCTTATGTCTTTTCTTAGGTTTAGGATTGCGATCTTTCCTTTCGGGTATAGATACCCACAGACTGTTATATCTTGAGTTTAGTTATAATGAGAAACAATTTCTTTCTATATAAAAGGGTGCCTGAGGATGAGTTCAGTACTCGAAATATACTGATTATATGGTACCCAAGTGCAAACATATGACTACTATATTATCGAAACAATCATAAAGATACCTCTACACTTTTAAAACACCACTAGAACCACAATCCGTTCCGGCTGGAACTGTATCGAAAGGCAGTTCATCATGGTTTCTACACGAAAAGACAGAAAGCACAAGGCTTCAGCCGAAGCATATCAACCCCAACTCAAGAAAGTGAAGCAGTTACCCCCAGAATCAAATACTGGTTGAAGACCTACAGTACACATGTTTGCATCATTCAAGGAGAAGAAGAACGTCCTGATTAGAGTCCTTTTGGATACAGGATATGATATACCTATGATGTCAAAGCAGTGGGTTGAGGCTAATGGTGTTCTATTGGTTACTTGAATAGAACCAAAGTCAGTTAAAAACTTCAATGGCAAGATTGTAGAAGGAGCTGGAGGGCAGTATACCTTTCCAGTTACTCTTCGGTACGAAAACTATTATACCTAAGAAACCTTCGAAATTGGATCTATGGAATCAGCAACTGATATCATGTTACCTTACTGGTGGATCGTCAAGCATGGAGTACTTAGAGGAATCACTGAAGAAGGTGATAAGCTCCAATTCACATCGAAGTATTGCCATCAGTATTGTACAAAGGCAGCGGTCAGCTCCTTCTCGATTGAATATGACGATAGTATCCTCAAGTTTGGTACTGATCCACGATGGATCAGAGTAATTGGGTCTATGTATATCAATGCAGCAGGTGAAATGGAGATCGATTGGGTCCAACGAATTCCATGGCAGTATCGAGACTTTCAGTTAGTTTATAATGGGGAAACTGCCAATGCTCTACCGCCACATCGATCATTTGACCATACAATAGACTTAAAAGATGTAGAGCAGCCTCCATAGGGTCCCATCTATTCTCTTTCTGAAAAAGAACTTTCGGTCCTTAAGGAGTATCTAAAGGACATGCTCGATTCTGACAAGATTTGTCCAAGCAAGTCACCAGCTGGAACACCAATACTCTTCGTTCCAAAGCCTCATGGAAGGGGTTTAAAGTTGTGTGTGGATTACAGAGGACACAACTGCATTACGATTATGCATCGGTATCTTTTGCCACTTATGAACGAACTTAGGAACTGTAAGGGCGTACGTCCATGTACGGACTCGTATAAGAGTATAAGAGTAGATACGGTTGCAAACGAGGATTCGAGAATAAGATAGATTCAATAGGTAAGGTTATCGATGGCGTGCAAGAGCAAGAGCACGAGCTGACTATATACTGGGCAGATGGACGGTTACCCTGCCATAGGCTGGCCGCCATTATATCATCCCCCTCTTTATCTGCAGACCCCCTGGGCTGCATACCCGTACATGAAGAGAGAAAGATCCAGGCTCGTACGCCCTCGTACGGCCTCGTAAATCCCGCTGCCGATCGGTACCACTCGAGGGTGACCTTTCGGTGGATCCGGTGCACAGGGAAAGTCCACCTCCAGTAGTAGGTGGTAAAACCCATACCGACGCCATTTGTACCGGGCCGAGATCCAATAAGAAGAGAAGAGAAGGAAATATCCAATTGACCCCTGTAACCTCCAGATCTCCATATCTCCAAAGTGACTCGGCAGCACCAAACTCCATATCCATATCCAAGTCCATGCATCTGTAGCTTCCGTAGTGCCCGCTCGTATTGGTAAACGTCATTGGTTCTCGTCGATCGTATGCGGTTCGTCGATTATCTAACTCGTGAGCATCCAAGAGAAGATCAAACTTACAATATCAATCAAGTGCGCTTAGCTCGCCGAAAGCTTGTGCTATCAGTAGTCTTTCTCCGTAAGTGCACTTCCGTGCTCATGTAATCATTCTGCGTAGGTGCACTTCCGTGCAATGCTGATGCTCGTAGATACACTTCGGAGCTTCTGCTCAGTTCGGAGGAATGTAATCGTCAAGTGTGCTTCAGAGCTTCTGCTCAAATTGGAGGAACGTAATCGTCAAGTGCACTTCGGAGCTTCCACTCAGATCGTAGAAAGGTAATCGTAAAGAGCACTTCAGAGCTTCCGCTCAGTCCGTAGAAAGGTGATCGTCAAGTGCACTTCAATAAGGCACATGCACTTCCGTGCAAACGATGATCGTGATCGCGTCCGCTTGAATCCGGATTGTAGGTACGGTCATCCTATCTGTCATTGACTACTCTTCGCTTCATCCTTCGACTTTCGGTTGCCCTCCGACTTTTGCCCTTCGACCTTGGACTCTCCTTCGCAGACATCACCACCTGCCCATGGCCCGGGTGGAGATGAATGCCGGTTCGTGTAGCGGTAGGCCGAGTTGCCTGAGCAGCCTCGGCACCATAAAGATGCTCAAATCAAGACACTGAACCGAGATGCTCGTCTTACTAAGTCTTTGAGTCTTATTTCGTCATTGGTTTGCTTCCAGTCTTTTCGACTTCGCGTTGAGCTCGATGCGACGCGTCAAGAAAAGGGGTAAATATCTCGAGGTAATCTCTCGTCAATTCGTAGAATTTCTCGATGATAGGTAACACGTCGAAAAGGGGTAATTAACAAAATCCCGTGAGCGAAACGTATCCAATTACTAAAGATCTATAACAGTGTAAGGGCGTACGTCCATGTACGGACTCGTATAAGAGTATAAGAGTAGATACGGTTGCAAATGAGGATTCGAGAATATGATAGATTCAATAGGTAAGGTTATCGATGGCGTACAAGAGCAAGAGCACAAGCTGACTATGTACTGGGCAGATGGATGGTTACCCTGCCATAGGCCGGCCGCCATTACAGGAACAGAGTTACTGGCTCGAAGCTTTTTACAAAGATTGACCTAAATGCTGGTTACAATCTCATTCGAATAAAGCTTGGTGACAAGTGGAAAACAGCATTTCGTACGAGATATGGATACTATGAGTATTTGGTTATACCCTGTGAATTGGCAAACGTCTCAGCCTCATTCCAAGATATAATGAACGAGATTCTGAGAGATCTAATCGATCATAGAGTTGTGGTTTATATAGATGATATCCTCATGTATACCAAAGATGAAGAAGAACATGTACGATTGACAAGAGAAGCCCTTCATAGATTACAGGAAAACAACTTGGCAATAGCACCAGATAAGTACGAATGGCACCAGAAACAAGTTGAATCACTTGGCTATATCATATTGGGAGAAGGTATCAGTATGGTAGAGAACAAGATTGATACTATCCTGAAATGGGACACGTCAGAATCAGTCAATGACGTTCAGTCATTTTTAGGATTTGCCAATTTCTACCGACGCTTCATCAAGGACTTTTTGAGAATCTGCAGACCATTGACAGACCTTACCAAACAAACTGGTAAGCAGTTCGATTGGAAGGCAAACCCACGCTGTCAATAGGCTTTCAATCTGTTAAAGAAGTGTTTCACTGAGGCACCAATCCTTCGTCACTTTGGACCTGAACATCCTGTAGTTATTGAGACTGATGTCAGTGACTTCGCTGTTGGAGCAGTCCTTTCCCAAGTAATTGATGGACGATTACACCCTGTGGGCTACCACTCTTGCAAGATGGATAAGGCAGAGATTAACTATGAAATCCATGACAAGGAGATGCTAGGAATAGTGTCTGCCTTTAAGGAATGGAGACGTTATCTCGAAGATGCAGCCCATCAAATCAGTTTGTTTGCAGATCACAAGAATCTTGAGTACTTCACCACTACTAAGATATTAAATTGAAGACAAGCCCGATGGGCACAGGAACTAGCTGGTTATGATTTCAAGATATTCTACTGACCAGGTAGTGCAAATGGGAAACCAGATGCGTTATCTAGGCATTCGGAGTACCGTCCTAAAAACGGGGGAGGTAGTATTGAAGAAAACGAAAATCAACTAATACACCGTGTTTTAAGACCTGATCAGTTGGTAACATCTGAAGGGGAAACAGTGCAGGTGACAGTAGCGAAGCTATGAGGGGAACAGATCATGATTTCTTCTGCTAAGTTGAGGTCAATCCCAGAAGTCAAATTCAATTCTTGGTTATTAGAAGCAGTGATAGGTGCTGCAAATAATGATGCTGCATGGCAGGAAGAATACATTAGAGCAATGGAAGGAAACCCAAGCCCTGACATCTCTTTCGAAAACGAAGCCCTTTATTATAAATGCAGACTGAAGATCCCAGACGATCTACAGTTACTGAAACATATACTCGAAGCAGAGCATGATTCGAAGGTAGCAGGATATATGGGACAAGACAAGACAATTGAACTGGTTCGAAGGAACTTCTTTTGGCCAGAGATGGAGAAATTCATCGAACACTACGTTCGCTCATGCCCTGAATGCCAGAAGAACAAAGCAGCTCGCCATGCTTGCTATGGACTTCTACAACCTCTTGAATTAGCGAACCGTCCATGGGATTCAATCTCTAATGATTTCATCATCGATCCACCTGTATCTGATGGTTGTTCATCGGTCTGGGTTATCGTTGACAGATTCACAAAGATGGCACACTTTATACCACTGAAGGATGGCGAGAAGAAAGCCACAGATCTGGTTAAGATCTTCCTGAAAGAAGTATGCAGATTTCATGGTCTGCCATCGAACATTGTATCAGACAGAGATTCCAGGTTTACATCTGCATTCTGATCTTCCTTGGTTAAAGCTCTCGATATTCAGTTGAAAATGTCTTTGCCATTTCATCCACAAACTGATGGTCAAATGGAAAGAGTAAACCAGATGCTGGAATGCTACCTGAGGAACTACTGCAACTATGAACAGGATAACTGGTCTGAGATGTTGCCAATAGCAGAGTATGCCTACAACAACTCACTCACCACTGCGACTGGCATGTCACCCTTCTTTGCGAATTATGGGTTCGATCCGAGAACAAATTGGCCCACTGCAGCAGAGACAAAGAATCCGGCATCAAGGAACTATGTTCATTGGATGTCAAGTGTGCATGACCTGTGTCAAAAAGATTTAGAGAAGGCACAAGAGACAATGGGGAGGTACCATGATAAGCATGCTAAGGAACCTCCAAAGCATTCAGTTGGTTATCTAGTAATGTTAAATGGAAAGAACCTAAAGACCAGACACCCATCTAGAAAGCTAGATGCGAAGCTACATGGTCCGTTCAAGGTGCTAAAAGTACTCTCACCCACTGCATTAAAACTTGAATTACCTAAGCACTGGTGAATCAATAATGCGTTCCATATCTCTCTCATTGAACCCTATTGAACAGCCACTGGTCCCATCAGACCTGCACCAGAACTAGCCACCAGTGAAGGAAACGAATTGGGTTATAATGTGCAAGGCTACGAATATGAAACAGGCTATGAGGTTGAAGAGATCATGGGTAGCCAGTATAGCAAGGAACGAAAGAAGGTGCTATACCTGGTCAAATGGAAAAGATATCCTGACAAAGCAGATTGGACTGAGGAAACTTATGAGAACTTCGATGACAAGGGATTGTTAAAGGATTATCATAAGCGGAATCTCCAGGCAGCTAAGGACAAGAGATTGTGCTAGTACCTTTTCCCCATGAAGGGTTTTTAATGGCTAGCAAGACACCTAGGAAAAAGAATTGGTTTTTGGGCACAAGGGGTCATATTTTTACCAAGAGGGAAAGGAGGAACCTTGGGTTTTGGGCACAAGAGGTCATTTTTACAAAAGGCAACAAAGAGCAGATTAGTATGATAGTTCAGAGATGAACTCTATAAGGAGGGGGGTAGTGTTACACCTCACAAGCTGTATATCACCAAAGGCTATCGGAGTGGAGTCACCGACGATCACTCGATGATAGCCATATCGGGATAGTACAAGTGCCATTGCTGGATGTCATCGAAACTATACAGAATATCACTCGCACCCAACCAAATCAGATGAGCTGCCATGTAGTCAACCACACCACTGATAAGCAGTTAGAAGTGGTTATTGAGACGATACCTTGTCAGCTTATACCATCGATAGTGCGAAGACAGCTGAGAGGCTGTAGATACGAAAACATCTGCATTTGCAGCATAGCAAATGAAGCCTCTATGTCTCTTACGATCGAAAGGCTACCATTCGCCTAGAAGCAAAGAGATCGAAAGGATACAATAGGTCTGAACCACAGAAGTCTGAAGGACTGATGTCAGTAGGGGTTCTATTCGTCTGAGTTAGAAATCTGAGCGGAAAGATGCGGAAGGTCTGAAAGAGTACTGGAAGACAGGATGGGCATTGGAGCGAAGCGAAGGTTAGGTAGAGCAGCTCATGAGAAAAGCATAGATAGAAGTAATTGTTAGAGCGAGAGGATAGAGGTATAAAGACCTCTAGAATCTTTGAGGGTTGAAGGGCAAGCTTCTTGACCAGGGAAACAAGCCTTAACAATATACACATTGGAAAGCCAAATATCTTTGTCTTGAATCTTATCTATTAGTGACTTTCACATCCTGAGCGAATCTTCATAACTTCCATCACAAGCAAGTCCTGAAAGCAGTAAGGATACTACTTGTACTGGTAAACCTGGAGTGACGCTCCCGGTGTTACACACCATAAGCATTGGCGATTGCACAGAATTGGTGTGAGCTTGCAGATGTCAACCTTCTACTGTATCTGTTTCATGTTCAAAGCTATTATGATCCCCTCTATGTGATCCAACATATCATTGTAGATTCCTATGACCCGATGAAGAGTTATGAAATGCCATTTTGACATTCATAAGGTCCAATACCGGAAAGGTTGAAGAACTTCTAGCATGGACTCCACTAATCTCCACTCCTCATCAGATGTAAATAGTGGCCGAAACTCCTCATAATTCCAATTTTTCAACCAGTATACTGTATAGTTATGTAGGGGATAGACTCGTTCAGGCATCTCTAAGGTAGAATTCTATCTTGTTTTAACATCAAGTGTCAGAGTGCATGCAATAAGCTCTTTGCCTTTGTGCAGCTCAATATAGTCGTTATAGTAGATTGGACTTGCATTATCCACAACAGCGATAGTATATTGCTATATCACTGAATTAGTACTGGACATGAAGTATTGATGATGCTTGCATTCATTACACACGGTAATACACCTTCTCAATGATTTTATGAAATTCCGCCTCCAACTCTTCAACGCGATAAATTCTGATTCTTTTCTTAGCCAGTACTTTTCCTTTGGAAGGTTGTGTTTGCTTCCCACGCTCATACTCTGTCCAGAACTTTGCACTTCCTTGGATACTGAGATATGCCATGAATGTACTAAGAACTAGCTGAATAATATGTGCCATACATGGTGTATTATTTCGCGCTGCATCCCATTCCTACCCTGATACAACCAATACCTCCTGAAGCTTTCTTGTCATTGCATAGTTCGATGATGTATTATCAGTTGTGATTCCCACAATACAGCTACTGTTCAGGTCGAAGTTTTATATGACTTTTCGTAGATACTCCATTAAATTGACACCATCATGGACTCCTTTTACCTAAAGACGAAATTGAATAATATGATTCAAGTAGAAAAGGAGCTATTAAAACAAACCTGCTCAAATGCCAGTTGTATTTCGATAAGGTCCCAGCTATCACTGATAAAGTAGACAATGACTGATAAATCTGTGAGTTAATTTGTTGGGATTCATCCATCAAGTGCTAAACTGATCTTGCGGTCATTAAGTACCTGCTGTCAAATTACCTCAAGTATTATGGAGTACTTCTTGGGAAAGAGGTTAGACAAGGTTCGCATCAATGGAATTTTAAGAGATGGCCGAAGTATAAGATACATCTGCCGGAACTCCACATAGGATATAACATTAAAGAGAATAATAGCTGAAAGCAGTCCAACAAGTAAGTAGTGATTCCAGACCTTCTGATTGAAAGTTCCAATGATTAAGTCCTTGTCGGTAGTTTTAACTGAAAGCTTGACCTATACAGAAAAGAAGTTAGTCATTATTAGACATATTGAGAATGAACAACCAGTTTACCATATGTTACAGCAGCTCTTATGATGCCATTATGGGCAGTAGTTCATCTTGTTAGGGTATTGGGATATCTTTGCTTCTAGAGTCCGGACCATATAGCAATATTTTCGCTGCAGTTGTGTATCGAACTGTATTGTGATGTCTTTTCATATGACTGATTACTTCAGATTGTATACCTGAGTGTTGATAGGTTAGATACTTTATCATAAAACTCTGAGTCGTTGCTCTGAATTACATACCTGGATGCTGATAGATACTACTACAGATGATATACTTGACATATGGAATACCATTTTCTAGACTTGCATACTGAGTAAAGAAAAGCCAAGTTGGAGAATAATTCTTCACATCCCACTGGATATCCTTCTCACCCTTTATTGTATACTACTTATCGAACACCTCCTGATGTTTGGGATCTTCAAGTCAGATAATGACCTTGATCAATTACTTGGTCTGAGGATGTGGACAGTTATGGATACAATGATCAATGGTCACTGACATATCGACAATAGGAGAGCTTGAAGGTATGTCTTGTTCAATATAAAGCTAGAAGAAATTGATAGCTAGAAGAGAGGGATTGATAGCTTGAAAGGTATGTCACCCTTCACTTTGCTGGGTATTTGTACATATATATAGTTTTTGAGATTCCCAGTCCCACTTTCCTGACGCATTCTTAGATCGTACCTTAGTCTCTGCGTTACCTCCTCTATAGCTCCATGGCCTCTGTAGTGTATCCACTTGGTCTGAATTGGAGGCTTGTATTTCCCGATTGGCAAGACTGTGAGCCAATGCGGCGGCGGAAAGAGCAGCATGTCTCAGAGTACCATTAGGATGTCCGAGCACAGGAACGAAATGCAGAGAAGCAGCCATAGCTGTGCAGAGATAGTCGGCAATACATATTGTGTTCCTCCCCGGTATTCAATCTTGCGATTGTTTGCTGCAGAATATGGCCTTTACAATTTTTCACTAAATGGATCCATAATTCGTATGTGTGAATACCCCTATTGCAATTGCAATGAACGCAGTGAAGAATATGCAGGTTTTCTACAACATACTGCTACTCAGCACTCTAGATAACTTTCATCTATCTAGAGTTATAAAAAAATTACTATTTCTCGGGGTGTATATTATTCCCGCGTGTTCCCGCTCCTGCCTGCCCCGCGCTGCGCTACCCCCACATTCTTTTTTTCCTTCATCTTTCAATATATGCAAGTTCCAATCCAATCTATCTATCTTTAGGGTATCAATATTCGCCGTATAGTTCCTCCTCGTCATTCCCCGCTGTGTCTTCCCATTCACCATGTCCACCGCCATTGGATGTGGGTACGGCGGGCTGCTCGGGTTCCATCATCATGATAGCTTTCCCTTTCCCTTTCCCTTTTCCTTTTCCTTTCCCCTCTTCCTCCTCCTTCTTATTCCCATCCACCGTCGGCTCCGGCTGTTCAAACTGTGCCCGTACCCGCTGGTAGTGTTCCAGTTCCTTTGCACTATAAAATCCCGCCTGTTAGTGCCCGGGGAGAAGATAGAGGGGGGGGGGGGGGGGGGGGGGGGGGGGGGGACGTACCTAACGCTACCTACGAGCTCTCTCCTAGCCTCGTCAAAATCCCGCATCGAAACAACAACACTGACATCCTGTTCTGTAGCTACATTATCAAAGAACCAAGCCGTGGATACCTTCCCACCGCCTTGCTGTTTTTCAAGTTCCTGGATCTTTCGGTCCACGTGCATAGCTTGGCGTGTAATAGCTTTCAACATCGCGTCTGAACATAACGCGTATAGATCTGCTCCGGTGTACGTGAATGGTAATGTCTCTGCTACAGCCGCGAGGTCGCATTCGTCTGAGATTGTGAATTTTCGGGTTAGGGCTTCGAGGATGGTTAGTTGTTTCTCGTGGGTGTCTGAGACGCCGAGGTAGAGCATTTTGTCGAAGCGGCCGGGTCGGAGAAGGGCGGGGTCGAGGAGGTCGGGACGGTTGGTGGCACCGATGACGAAGACTCCACCGGCGCCTTCTTTCCCTTCGGACATGCCGTCGAGTTCGGCGAGGAGCTGGGAGACAATACGGTCCATGACACCGCCGGAGTCGCCTTGGTTCCCGCGTTTTGGGGCGACAGAGTCGAGTTCGTCGAAGAAGACGACGCAGGGGCGGGCGTCGCGGGCGCGTTGGAAGACGCGGCGGACGTTGGCTTCGGATTCTCCGATGTACATGTTTAAGAGTTCGGGACCTTTGATAGAGAAGAAGTTTAGGGAGAATTCGGTGGCGATTGCTTTTGCGAGGAGGGTTTTTCCGGTTCCGGGTGGTCCGTAGAAGAGGATTCCCGAGCGCTTTTTCATGCCCTTTGCAAATAACTCGGGTCGTTCGAGAGGGAGTTGGATGGTTTCCATTACGGCGTATTTGACGTTTGAGAGACCACCGACGTCGTCCCAGCTTACGTTTGGGATTCGTGGGGCGCCGATGGAGTCGGAGAAGTTGCGGCGGGCGGCTTCGACGGCAACGTCGAAGTCGGTGCGGCAGACGGAGGTGACGGTGTCGCCGCCGGCGAGTTGGAGGTCGGCGACGGTGGGGAGTTCGTAGGATGGTGCGGGCGAGGACTTGCGGAGGCGTTTTGCAAGTGCTGCTACGCGGGATTTGGAGGCGGCTACGGCGCGGTCAAGGACATCTGCCAGGTCTCCTGCTACTAGGGCAGCGGTCTTGACTGCGATTGCGGAGAGTTCGACGTCTTCTGCAAGCCGGATCTTCTTCTCATCGACGATGGCGGACAGCAGGGCAGCACGCTCTTTCTCGTCTGGTGCTCCAACTTCGAGTTCGTGAGTGAAGACATTGCGGACTGTGTCCGAGAGTTTGTCAACCTCGGTGGTCGTTGCCACAACAATCTTCATGTCTGACACTATGTCCTTCAAAACCTCACCCATTCGGCCGGCGGTGAGTGCTTCGATGTGGGTTATCAGGAGGACACAGGTCTCTTTTCCGCATGACAGGGCGCGGTCCACGCGGGCCCGAAGGAAAGCCTCGGTTTTGGTGTCGCCGGCTCCCCCATCGGCGATAATGTCGTAAGCGTCGATGTGGAAGACGTGGACCCCTACATCGGCAGCTGCGGCTTGTACGAGTGTCCGCTTTCCAATATCTCTTTGTGTGGAGGTAACAAGGATCGCAATGGGCTGAAGATTCATCTTGATAGCTCGAGGAGAGGTCGCAGCAGATATCAACTCCCTCAGTCGCCGTTGGGTTTGACCGACAAGGCGTGAAGGCTGTGTGATCTGAACAGGAAACCCCACCGCCATGGCCTCGCGGAGCGGCGGAGGGCGAAGGCCAAGGTAATTTTCCCATGTGGAGTGCTGCGTTGGTGGAATTTTGCGTTTTTCGCTACCCGCTTGAACCATCCGAGTGCTTGCCGGATCAACAAACACTACACCGCCCCATGGGTCTTCTCTCTCTTCGGGTTGTTGATCGCGGCCCCCTCGACGTACGGGCGAACGGGACTCGTACTCGTCGGAAGCTGTTGAAACAATGTTGCCAACTCTAAACCAGGCCACACAATTCTTCCGTCCAGTATCTGATGAAGCGAGTAGTTCTTCGGTAACTCCGTCTTCGGTAGCGTCGCCGCTGTACAGACTTCGTGCGAGTACTTCGTCTATGCTGACGGCAATCAGGTCGCCTACCTTAACCAGACGTCGGCAAGATTCAAAGTATGATTTCAATTGAATGAGCAGTGCGTGCTGAAGAGCACGATCGGTGGAGGTTGGGGATGCAATGCGGAGTAGAGTGACTTCTTTGGCGGCGGGGGGAAACGCCGGGATTGCTGAATGAAGGACAGGAGGCGGGAAAACCTCAGATAGAGGAGATAGCTGAAGTTCTGATGTTGTATCGTTGAGCATAAGGTTTGCCAGAAGTACGGGTGACATGTAAACAATTCTTCCATGCGATTCCCCCACAGAACTGGGGCTTTTGCCTTTTCTCGTGGAACTCTTGCGTCTAGTTATCGCCTCCTCCCAAGATTCTGGAAGCGAGAAAACTCTCACCGGCCTGCCTGTATTCTGTTCCTTTTCCTCACCGCGAGAAGTAGACTCGTCCCTAGCAAGGAATCCTCTACTCCCGTTGCGAACACTACTACCACCACCACTACTCTGAGGTCTGAACCCCCGTCCCCTCATGACGCTCTCGGCTGCAGTCCGTATAGGCGAAGTCGGCATCTCATCTTGCGGCGGAGAAGCAACTGCAATCTTGATCCAATCACCCGAAAAACATCCCAGCTTTGCCAGATCCCCAACTTTGACAAACACTCTAGCTTCGTCATCATCTCCCTCCTTTGGTTTCGGATGAAGAAAACCAGGGGGTATAGCAGCCGTCAACGGTTGTGGTTTAAACAGTCTCCTAGTCGACTTCGGCCCATTCAGGGACGGATTGGGTGAGTGAATCCCGTTCTTAATCATGTATGAAGGCGTGGTCGATATCGACGCGAAGGTAACGGACGCACTGGTCATCGGTGGCGTCAAAAACGTTGAAAACTCAAGGACATCACTATCATCGCTGTCACCATCACTCATCATCGCCGAATCCGCAGACCCATCGGACTCCTCCACGTAGTTTCCAGCTCCTCCCAAGATCACCCCATCAGGCTTCTCCCCTCCGCCCCTTCGCCGCCTTCGCGGGTGCTCTTTCACCACAATAACCTTCGTATCCAGTTTCAAAAAGCCCTGGTTCACCGGTTCAGTTAACGCGATCCTTGCCGTCCGCCCTACCAACCCCCGACCGTAGTTAAGTCGTAGTCCTTCGCCTGTGTGCACAATCTTCAAATTTGACATGGCATCCTTGACGCGGTCTTCAAGGTCCTGATCTGTCTCGGGCACGTGTGTTCCTCTTACGCTTTTGACGCTGACAATGACGGTATCGAGATGTGCCGGGTTGACAGCGGTGATCAGTACACCCACGGGTTTCTTATTCGGAAGCTTCAGATCCGCCAGTGCACCGATATTCATTGAGTCGGGGATCAGCACGGTGCTTGGAGGAAGCGACGGGAACTGCGAACTCGTTGGCATCAGCGTCACAGGGAGGATCGTCCATTTCTTGACGCTCGCAGCTGAAGCTAACGGTGCGATTGCAAGGTATAAGGTAGGGGGTAATGGCTCGTCTTCGGGTTCCTCTGTGTTGCAAAAGCGATCAGTTAGTAACACGTTGATGTGGCACCACCGAACAGGGACAGGACGCGAACCGTTCAGGTTAATGTCCTCGAGCTTCCGGTCGGTAACTACAAGCTTCTTTTGGAAGCCGAAGACATCCCGCCAGATGTCTTCAGAGACGAAACCGGCATCACCGCGAAGCTCGTCGATTATAAAGCGGGCGACTATGGGCGGTTTGTTCTTGGGACGTTTGGGTATCGGAAGGGTTGCTGGTAATGGCGGTTGCGTGGGCGACAAGGTGATGTTAGAAGCCATGGGTGATGTTTTAAAGGTATCGCGAGTTGAGTGAGGTCGTTAGGAACATGGACATGAAAGATGGACACTGCGACCCGTGGGGGGTTGGCAGCGGTTGGAGCTGGTGCCTCGGCACTGGTCCCTTGCGGCTCTCCGGCTAAGCTAATCGTGTCATTATTATGTGTGTGCATAGCCTGTCACTCACAGCCAATCTCAGCGACAGAAATCAAGTATTTTCAATTAGCTCCATCCGTATTACAAACAGACAGATAACCGGCTAGCAATTATAGCCTTCCAAGAGGTCAACCATAACCCTACCTGGGTTTCATGGAAGCCTTTAAATTTTGGCATAGGAGCCTATTTACCACAGAGAGGTTTGTGGCTCTTCCACCTAGCTCTCTGGCATTCCTTTCCGCAATACCATATCTGCCCACAACCGGAACACTTCTTTAGCCCTTCAGGTTTGCCACAATTATCACACAAGGCAGTTCCACGGCGGTCCGGTCTATCAGCAACAGTCTCCGTCATGTATCCAAAGTCTCCTTCAGGATCGATAACCCGTCTGGTTCCACGTCTCGGCGGTCCCCCGAGAGTTTCATCGACTGGGCCACCGCCAAAGGGCATAACAAATTTCATCGCACCCGATGGGACGCTGGCCTTGGACTGGAGAGCAACTTCAATGCGTTTGCGAGCTTCCTCAACGTCAAATGCTTCCGGGTCGAACTTCCAGCTTGCCCAATTCTTAGCTCTCGGGTCGTCACGGTAGTTGGAGGAACGGGCTATTTCCTTGATAGTATCCTTGTCGCCGGCGTAGATTTTCTCAAGGAGTGGCTGGTAGGTATGATTTCTGTTACGATTAGTAATTACGCCTGTGAAATTGGAGAATGTGGCGGTGTTTCTCACCCACAACCATCTTCGGGAGGACAGGCGCCACGACCAACGAGGAGCTCCACCTTGCCGGTGTATTCGTCCGCGGGAAGTATCTTTTCAACAGTGATCTCGTGCATGAAATGATCCCCAAGATCGTAGCAATAACCTAGAGCTGAGCCTTCCTCGGGGAGCACATTTGCGAGGGTGTATTTGGTGTCTGGGATGTAAGCGTGCCCATTGAGGTAGAGATGCATCATATCAATGTGCTACCCGAATTGTTAGAATGTACTGGATTGAATCTACTGCACCAAACCCCCCGCCAAATGGGATGGTAGGGAAATTAACTTACACCGGCGTCTTTTGGACCAAACATTGCACCGTCGGCACGATCCGTAAACAGGTAACCGTGGTAATTGCGGCACCTATTAATAGTTACAATCGGCTTTCCCGTCTGTTTGTCAGCTACACCGACTCGTCGATGAGCAACTTACCATCCCATGGCAGGCTGAATGATCTTGTCCTGTAGAACCGCCAGCTATTCATCACCTCAATTAGCTCACCTCTCGCATCTTCAATCGCAGTCTACCGCAGGTAACAGCTCACTTTCGTGGACCCAGAAACCTTGATCCTCCTCCAAATGAACTCTTCGCCCTTCTTATTTGTGATCTTTGGCATCGTAATCTTCAAGATATAGTCACGTTTTGCGCGATCACCCTCACCCCTCTCCGCCAAAGCCTTAATCTTGCGATCCATCAACAGCTTGATGAACTGCTTCTCGGGGCTTTCCCTCGACATGTAGTAGCCTTGAGTCATCATCTGGCGCATGAGAGCGGGTGGGAGACCATCGTCCGACGAATCTTGTTCGTTAATTCCCCAGGCTTCTATCTTGCCGGAATTGCTGTTGACTTCGGGTACATGTTCTTCGGGGTCTAGAAAGTGAGCTCGGTTAGTGAATTCGAACAGAGGCATGGAGTGAGGAGGGCATGCTCTTGAGGTACGCCCGTGGAAGTCCCGTAAGATCTGTCCAGCTCGTCAGCTAGAACCAAGCCAATACCTCCCGCATAGCTGCGGACCATCACGGGGATCGATCTTGACCCAAACCTGCCCCGCCCTGGGGTGAGTGTATGTCGGAAGAGGCATAATTTTGTAATTGTCGTGGTGAATTGCTCGGAGAAGTTGATCGGAGAGCTACTTAGTAGTTGGCTGGAGAGAGTGGGAAAAGCAAGTGGAAGCGACAAATTTAAGCTAAATAGAGCCGCATTACCCCGCTCCCGAAACGGAAACGAAACCCGGACCATCGGCCCTGCATGGATTCTCATTTAGAGTACTTCCCCAGTACACAAACTACTTGAGTATTAATTCCAATCAATGTTGACAAATAACTTGCATCAGAAAGGAGACTTGGGTTAGGGTCACTCAAACCTCAACTCATAAGTCGGGAGATAAAGAAATTCTGTGCCCTCAAAGGCCGGTATCCTGCGACTGGCGGTCCTGTTTTTCGGCCAGTGCTGGCTTTAATTTAGCTCGAAGTGATGCGTTGAAATACGCGCATACATAAATAAAAAAGCCTCAGGATAATTAAAAACACCTGGATAGCACGAGAAATGAGTTAAAAACATTTAAAGGTGATTGAAATGGAGATCTTGAAACGTTCACTTCTAACCCTTCCTATCACAGCTCATCTTCAAAGGAGCTCGCAATCGAACTCAAGCCGCAGAAAAAACCGCCTCCCGAACTCTCAGAACTTAAGTCCGAACTCGAGCCTGTGGAAAAACCAGTTCCAAAACTCCCAGTATCCGCGTCTGAATTCAAGGATGAGTCAGAATTCGATATATTCGCAATCGGCTTGGATTCAGGTTCGGGATTAGTATCTCCACACTCGCCGCTCGCCTTATCTCTTTCTCTTCTTCTCCTGTGTCTGCAGTCTCGTTGGTCTTGTATTCCGCCGTTTTATTGCTTTCCTGTCTTCGACCAGCCTTATCACACACAGGGACGTGCCCCTTGCTTCAATCACAACCTGGGAAACACCAGTACTTGTTACTGGACGGCGACTTAGGTGATTTATGTCTTCTGTAATCATATCTACGGTATGGTAAAGCAAAATATCATCAACATAATCATCGTTCGTTCATGATCTCTGCACACGGGAAGGTTTCGCTTTGTCCTTGGGCTTCTTCTTAGCTGTTTTGCTGTGAGACCCCAAAGATTGGCGACAATGGTGATTTGAAGTGGTGCTATAGAAAGCACGGGCCGCTGTAATCGCTGCAGGCCTAAGGCGGAAGAGGGCGAAGACGGTGCGTGAAGTCATTGTTGTGGTGATGTTGGTTGACAAGAGGATTAAGGATGTGGCGGCTTTAAGGGAAGTCACTTTTAAGTTTCAAACTGAAGGTTTACACATATTCGAATTCTATCACCCTCGATCGTGAGGAATTTGAAATTCGAAACCACAGAGAAAAGTACAAAGTGACAGCAAATACGGTTCTTCTTTATCCTACCTCTCTCTTCCACTTGCTGGGACATGTAGAACACTGTCCCGAAAATCGTTCCACCAGAACGTTCACCAGGCTTGAACATTTTCCTTGGCCATTGGTCCGGCTTGGGACATACATCCACCTTCACATCCCTACCAACTAACACTCAAATCTCTAAACATCGCCGTCTGACATACTAGAGCGAAAGGCTACCACCCGGCCGGTGCTCTATCCCATAAGTCGGCTCCCGCGGATAAATTGGGCTTGCGCACGACAGAACCCAACACAACGCGTTAACGCGCGCTGATATCAGATCTAACTACTTAGTCTAAACATTAAGCGTAGACTTTATGTAGAGTACTTGGATATCGATGAGGAAGCGGAGAGACTGTGGGCCCCAGCCCCCAGCGACTCCAAATATCACCAGTTTATGTCCCGACTGCTTATCGACCTAGGTGCAACCGTTTCTGCTACCGACAAGAAAAGGGAATACACCCCTACACCTTGCCGCGTACTGTGAGCCCGTGACAGCCCTGATACTTATCGACCGAGGTGCAGCCATCTCGGCTCCCGCCAAGAAAGGATGGACACCTTTGCACTATGCTACGATTCAATCGAATGAGGAGATAGTTCGGATGCTTATCGACGACCACGAAGGATTGACACCATTACACCTAGCCAAGCGCGAGGCGGTGGCCCTACTGCTTATCAACCGCGGTGCAGCCGTTTCTGCTACCGACAAGACTGGGTACACACCCCTGCACATCGCTGCGAGGGACGGACGTGAGGCGATAGCCCGGCTGCTAATCGACGGGGGTGCCCTCGTTTCTGCCACCGACAAAAAAGGGTCTACAGATGACCTTCTGGCAGTAATGAAAAACCGGGGTAGCTGTGACCTTGCCATTAAAAGAGCCAGAACGGGAGGATTATCTCATAAGAAAGGGTCGTAGTGCTAGTGTTATTAGCCTTAGCGGAGGACCAAGTATATTGCTGGGATGTGTAGATCGCTAAATGTTCCCCGCAACAAGGATCAATGTTAGTACATGCTGTAGCCCCTCACAATTTGGTATACCAAGAGCTTGTCTTCCATTCCCAAAACCAAGCATTGTTTCCCCGCAACGTGAACATGGACCACCTTCCCATTCAGTCCCAGCCCGTTCGTCGTGCCCTAAAGATCCCCTACCTCTGCAACTCCCAGTTCACATACCACAACCTAGAATTCTCCACATGCCCATAGCGCGCGGGGGTAGGCATCGCCTCCCTCGACTCCTCCGCTGCACTCAACACCTTCGCCTCATTTCTTCAAGCATGGCTGTTCTTCGGCACTCTCTCGGAAATATTCCGTATCGCGCAGGTTCCTTTGAAAGTTGACCATTTCATCATCGAAGAAGAAAACGGAAAACGGTATATCACCACCACGCAGCTCTATCGGTACATATTATACTGGACTGCGAGTGAGGTTGTCGAAAACCCGATGGGTATTGAAGATCGTCTCCCAAGAATCAGCGCTTGTCTGAGGCTAGTGAACGAGACTGTGAATACTCTTGCGAGTATCGAGTTCACGACTGAATCCAACCCTCTCGGTCATACCGTATTGCTTTCGATAATAATCCCGGGGGAAACTCTCGACCTCCCGCGAAAGGTAATTCACTGGGTGCAAACATCGAGAATTATGAATAGAGATTCAGCAGCTTCGGGAAACACTTACTTGTAGACGCTGGCTGGTGTCTAGGAGAATTACATATGCTCGAGGTCCGCCCGCCGTCGGTGCTGTATTATCTCAGCTTTGTTGATAGGAAGGGGTTGGGGAAGAACCATGAGTCGTGTTCGGAGGTTATTTGCACCGCGAATCAGATCGATGAGAGCGTTTACGAAACTAAACATGTCGGTGAATCCTGCGATTGTCAGCATGTAGTGGTTGAAGATGTAGATTCCGCGGATCGCCCAGTGTCGGATATTCTGAGGAGCGGAAGAGTTCCGGTGTTGTCGTTCTCAAGCGCTCAGTCTGCCGTTGTTATTAGTGATCTGGAGGTTGTGGAGCGTTACGTTGCGATATCGCATGTGTGGTCGGATGGACTGGGGAATACTCAAAGGAATTCGCTACCTCGATGTCAATTGCAGCGATTACAATCGCTTGTAGATGCGCGGTTTCCCCCCGAACACCACCTAGTTGCTTTTTGGATGGATACGATCTGTGTTCCTAGAGAAAAAGACGTCGGAATTCGAGCAATCAGGATGATGGGCGAGACGTATGACAAAGCAGAGAAGGTCCTAATTCTCGATTCTTCACTGCAGTGAATCAGTCTCGATAACTCGCCTGAGGAACTCTTGATGCGAATACGCTGCACCCCATGAATACGACGACTGTGGACTCTGCAGGAGGGAATGCTTGCGAACGAGCTGTATTTCCAGTGCCTCGGAGGCGCGGTACAAGGGGAAACACTCTTCGAGGAGCACAAAAAAAAAATCACACGCCAGTGAAATTAGGTTTCAAGTATCTGGGAAGACCTGACTTCTCCAACGACGATCCTCTAGCCATAAAGATCCACCGAGCACTCGCCGCCGATGACGCGTTTACCGACGAAGACCCCTTGGAAATAGAAAACGCCTTTCTCGCCGCAGAATCATTCCCAGACTGCCCAAACGTTGATGATGACTGTCTTCTAACCCGAATCTATGCACATACCAACAGCGACTTATTCCCAATTATTTTCGACGCTATCCGTCGATGGCATCCAATCCGCATACAAGCACGGCTAGGATACACAGCCGCGAAATTCGCCACCGTCGCTACGGCTCTGCGCGGAAGGATGACAAGTAAAATGGAGGATGAAACCATATGCATGGCGACTCTGTTCACTCTCGATCCTGCTGCATTACTGCAGTGTCCGGTTGAGCAGCGGATGAAAGTGCTCTGGCGGTCGATGGCCACACGCTCGGTCCCATCGGAAATCATTTTTGAGCCTATACGCCGTCTTCAGGAGCTGGGGTTGTGATGGGCTCTAGCATCGTTCATGAATAGGGAGATGGGATCAAAAGGGGTTTTTTGGAAGCGCGTTTCTAGGTCATGTAACACCGCAGGGACTGGTAATTGGGAATCGGTTTTCGTATTTGCTTCCGGAGGATTGCTGGTGTGGTGGGATTAAGGATTTTGTTATGACGGAGGTGGAGGCGGATAGGTTTTTTTATGTGCGTGTGGTGTCGGAGGTTGTGGGAAGAGTCTTTTACACATTTTGCATTTTATGGTGTGTGCATCTGCTTCAATTGAAAGCTACTTAGTACACACAAAGTTCTGGTGAAAGAGAAATTGAGTTATGCCCAAATATGAAGACCACCCCCCTCAAACCAGTCCAACCATCATCTACTGACCCATACCTGGTGAATTCGAACGTGACCTGGCTGTAACTGGTACACAACAAAACGAGACTTTCAACATCTCGTATATCTACTGATAGTCTCACATTTATCATAGCTGAAGTATAAACTTCTTGAAGACTTTAAAGGGAATTGTAGATCTGAAATAAATTGACAAGATTACTGCGCTGTTTCCCAGAACAACCACTCACTACCCGATTACGTTTACCGGGTATCGGCCACGTTCACCGGGTATATGTATGGTTCAGTACCGCTAAGACGTCTCTCTCCTCCCACTTCAAGTCTAACTACGCCGCCGCCGCCGCACAAGAATTCACGGATCCGAATACGACGCATATAAGATTGCAACGAAAAAGGAACAATGCAGTGGATATGAGCAATCAGGGTCCGTGTCAATAATCAATAAAGATTGAAGAGGGGGGAAAAAATCCAGTGATACTATTCGGGAATGGAAATTCCTTATAAATAAACATGCAGAAGCAAAATGGAATTTTGGTTTTCAACTACAGATCAATATATCTCAAACTTTTACGTGCAAGGGTACAGACCGAATCTCTCCGTCCGCGGATAAGGCGTCACACCCGCGGATGGGGTGGAGAACCTGTACCCTACTTGAATGTGGACAGTACGCGAACGCCAAGACTACTTGACGACACCCCTGTTATAATTATAAGTTTTGGCATTCACGTACTGTGTGCATTCGAGTACTCTGTTAAATACAGCCCTGTCTTGTCACGTGCCCAGACTTGCGAAAATAAATTTTCTAACCGAGCGAACCAGCGAGCGAGGCTAGAAATATGGACTCAATTTTAGGCCATTTCAAATGATTTAATATCAGAAGAACATGTGCTGAAAAACCACGATTCATAAGTTGGTCACTGATCTAGTGGATTGTACAGCGGATAAGCCCGTATTGACGGGCATATTCGGAACGGAAAAATAGAAATTTCGCGAATTTTCGGTGGCATCTGAATATTGGGATCCATTGAAGCAGCTGTACTTTACTCACCCCATGGACGGAAATTCCGCAGAATTCACAAAAGCCGGTGGCGCGGGAATGGTGCTTTTGTGTCCAGATGTGGGAAAATAATGCCTAGGACCTGCAATTATAGGTAGCCCAACCGGCATCTCCGAATGCACCATCGCCGAATGCACCATAGCCGGCACGTGGAAAAATTATGATGCGAACCACGCAGCACAGACTGCTAGGCAAATGTTGGTTACCAGGCTCTAGCGCTTATACAGCAACTATACATATACCTCACACACTCACCCGCCTTCTCGGTTCTGTACTTTCGGGACCTCATCCAGGAACTGGTTCTGTACTCTCGGGACCTCATCAAGTAATCATGGCTCTCAAACGCTCAACGCAGACGCTCAACAATCATTCTGTACCCCCACTCTTTCCCATTGAATTTCCCTAGAAGTTTTAATATGGATAAAAAGATTATTGACAATAATTGTTTTTCACCCAGTAGCCACCCCGAACCCCCAAACGTCGTCGTGTATCACCATCCTATTTCTCTCCCTCCCCCATCCGCGTCCAAAAGAACAGTCTCCACAAACACAACTACATAAATGTCTGCAGCGAGAGCACAAATTTGTGAGAGCCAGGCTAAAGTCTGTACTTGCCATGCGAGGGTGTTTGAGAGTGTTGGGGAATGCTTGAGGGCGGTGGATAATTGGTACGAAGATAACAAGGGGTGTTGGAATATAAACCGAAGGAGTAAAGTAAGGGTGGAAAATAAACCGAAGGAGTAAGAGTGAATAATATTTGCAGTGGTGTGAGGCCTACTTGTATGCGTACTCTATTTACATACGGATCGATCGATCCGTCGGATGGGTGCACCGGTGGTATTTGATATCAATGGAGTTATTATTCTGCAGCAGCAAACACCTCCTCCAACTCCGCCGTCTCCCTGGGGCACATGAACAATCCCAACACGGACCTCAACGAGCTGTCTACCAGCCGCACCGCAATCGATACCTCCTCCATCCCCGTAATTATCACCGGACCCCACTCTATCAACACGGTCCCCATCGAGTTATCCACCAGCCATTCCTCCTCCAGAACTCCTCCCGCCCTCTCTGTCACCTCTTCAGTGTCATTTGACATCATTGAAAAACCACCTTCAACCTTTCCTCCCCCTCCAGGAAGGCTTCATTCTTGACCGACGGCGCTACAATGTCCAGGAAGTCGGAGATGTCTTCTTCTAATGGTTATAAAGAAGTAGGTATCGTGGGTGCGGAGTTTCTGTTCGAGGAGTTCTTGATGGATGCGGGAGAGGGAGAAGGGGAGGAAGAGGAGGAAGAGGAGGAAGAGGAGGAAGAGGAGGAAGAGGAGGAAGAGGAGGAAGAGGAAGGAGAAGAGGGAAAGGAGGATGATGATAGCTGGGACTTTAAGTGCGTAGGTCTTGACCATGATCCGGCGTGTCCTGAAGAAGGAACTGGAGGTGGATGATGGTTTTTTTGTCCTATCCCTTTGTATGACCTATGTTCTAATTCGGGGTTTTTGTGTCAGAGTTTCCTACCGGGTTGATCAAAGTAGAGGGGAGTAGAGCGGTGTTTATTGTGTTCTCGTATAATTGTATCGAAAGTAGTTGGCGCTGTAAGAAAGTCTAAAGCGATACCGTTTTCTTATTTTCTACCGGTCTCATGATGACAAAACTAAATTGACCGCCTCCAGTTCACCGGGCGAACTTGGGTGCGGAGTTAAGCAGATTTCCAACAATTTGTACCATCTTTCCTAGAGTCTCCTACGCATTCGTTCTCGATGTTTTGTCAAGTTTCTCAGTTAGCCAAGAGGGCCTCCTATCGAGCAAGACGATCCCCCTTTGACCAAGGGGGCAGCTTGGCCGGGACGGCATCCTACTGGACAAGATTCTTTGTTGGTGGGTGGAATATTCCCTGATAGGAAAGTAATATACGTATACTTTGTGAGATGCATATCGATTTATCTTGCATGCAAAGGTGCCATTTTGGGAAGTAATTCGCAAGCCATGCAGGCGATTTTTGAGGCCACTATAACTGGTTACAGTCCGGGGTATTCTATTGACATAGCCATTAAAACCTCCGTTTAAATCCTCCCTTATCACTCACTGTCTCCCATTTTTCCAACCTATTCCAAATCAATCCCGCTTCGAATTCCTGGGCCCACTCAGAGCTGGTTTAACGTTGCTGTCCTCTACTGGTAGAGTCGTAGTAGTATCGATTAGGATTCATGTTGAGGTCACGGAGCAGGTGAGGCCCAACAGGTCGGATACCGGCCGTGGCTAGAAACAGTCAAATATGACTGTCCAGCGGGGATGCGGCGGGCATATGCGGGCATATTACCGCCCCAGTAGATCATTTCCAACACAGGCATGCATTATGACAGCCAAGATAGCATTAATTCATTACTGCTACTACGTAAAATATGCTCTACTATCTGAGGTTAATCAAAGTCACAGGACTTCTTCATACCCACTGCATGTTTTCCCTCTACCAGACTATTCCAGAGCTCCGGCTGGTATCTAGATATCGATCTGCGTTCTGTCGTATGTCGTGCAACTCAGCAGGCGAACCTATCACCAATTCCCAACTTGCAAGCACCATGCAGCTACACATACTCTCTCTCCCCAAAGAGGGAGGGCATTTGTCAATATAGCATTACAAAGCCACTTGTTAAAAGTCGTACGATACACACAGTCGCCTTTGCCTACTTAGTATGGATATGTACACTACCGCCGCAAAAGTGAGGGAATGCGTAAAATTACAACCCCGTCAACAACGCCCAAGTTGGAGCAGCAAATAATAGATAAAGTTCCTTCGAGGTCTTTTTCATATTATATTCACTATAAACTTCAAAATTCCTAACCGTATTAGTAAAATTATAGCACTACCGAACTTGCTGGTTGCCATCCGTTCCCTCAACTGTTTGATGCCATTATACAAAGCGCATATACTCACTGGCTCTATGTAAGTATCCTACTACATACGCAGCAATGCAGTCAGTCCATTGGAAGATCTCCAAATGGTCGGTCTATTGTTCGATTCCAGTCCATCCGTAGATCGCAATCTGCAGGCCGTTAAATTAAGGAAAATTCATCGGCCAGCGAGAATTCCTGTGCTCATAGCCAAACCCGGGGGTTGCAACGTTGAAGCTAGGTCTTAGAGACTCCCGGTCACATGAGGTGTATATATACATATGTATGCTATATCGTTTGCGGCATTTTTCCGGTCCGATGCACATATTGTTAGAAGTAAATTGACCGAAAATGACTAGAGCTTCCGCTTCCAGCCTAGGAATGGTCGTAAAAGGTTCGCATCGAATGCTTTGGGATTTTAAATCTGACCTTCGGTGAAAATCCTATAACTAGAGTATATGCATATGCCATTTCTATATCTGCGAATCCCTCTCATGAACCAGTTTAAAGTTTACCCAGATTATATTAGACATCCCAGGCGAGCTTTCATATACGAAATCATCCGTAAATGACATACACCTGGTGTTTTTCGATGGTGAAACAGAGGCCTGCTCATCTTTGCAATTACTGCTCTTCTTTCTTCTTCGTCCGCGAGAGCATGTTACAATTGTCAAAGCTTTCTCCTTTCTCATAAAACGAATCCGACCTGTCTCCCAGGCCTGGAACATACAGAGGCCGAGCTCCGTGCTGTGTAAGCACCGTCTGCGAAGCTTATTAACTGTGCAACCAGGGAATCGGGAAGCTGAGAACTGGTGGTCTGTGCAATTCCACAAATTCAATCCCTAACCCTCTATTTCCAGAAATCCAACGTCATCTCATCTCGTATCTTTCTGCCACAGATTCATGGATTTGGAAAGCACATGCACATGACGTATAACTATCAACTTTGCATCCACATTTCAGTTTATTCGTACCCCTTTTCTTGACTAATTCCTAAAAATTTCCGCACCCTCAAACTCTAGAATCACGTGGACAAACAAGGCTTTTCCGCAAAGGCTAGCTGTACCGGACTCCTACGAATATTTATGCCAGATACATACTCGCATGCGTTCCAGCCGCAATAGATTACATGGTAATATACGCATATAGCAGGAATAGGGCAAGCATATATCTCATATCTGACATATGCATATCCTCCCTCCCGGCAAGTGCCGAAAAGCCTTACATGTATACAAGCATCCCTTGCCCCCGTCACCTGCAACGTTCCCGTCAATTTACAAATTTCCGACAGCCCTGACAGCATCATAATATGAATTGGCAAATGTCTTGCAAATGTCCTAATTAGCGCAGCCGTCAGCCAAACAGCCCGTCATGCAAAACAATAAACATACCCTTTTAAACACACCGTACTTATGGCATTCATCATGCATATCCGTTTTAAAGTTATCATCAATCATGAGTCTATTATCATCCGTGAACCGTTGTTGTGCCTTGTAATTTCTGTACCCGAAATCATGGCGCTGGCAGCTGTGCAGGAAGTGGAAGCCGCCGGGTGAGTTAGGAGCATCAGTACACCCATCAGATGACCAGTCCAGAGTGTTCGGCGATTGGTTGTTCCTGTCATTTTCGAAGGTGTCGATGTCGGTGTTAAATAGTAGTCGGTCGGTAGCTTCGCGGTCGGTTTCACGCCTGGTGAGTAGGGAGACAACGCGGTTGTAAAGTGATTCGGGTTTTTCGCGGGCGAGAATATCGCGGGAGAGGTCGATCGTGTCCCGTCTCTCCAGATCGACGGGGAGCGCAGCAGTGAGGACATGTACACCCAGGGTGAGGATCACCAGGATCGAGGCAAGGTACTTCATGTTGGGGAAGAATAGTTAGAATTAGACTGACTGAACTGATGGAACATTTGTCGAGTGGAAGATTTGGGGCTTTTATAACCCGTGTATGCCGTTGTCTAGGCTGTGTATAATTGTAACACACTGCTTATATAAATGGAGCTCTCTCGAAGAATCGAACCCGGAAGCTATGCTACATGGATGCACGGATCCTCGATCCCTGTGTAGCTAGTGCTAGCGGTCCTCTCCGATGTGTCCAGTTGATTAATGGAGAACCTCCAGCCCCGGATTGTTCCTACACAGGTTCACTCGAGCGATGGGAGTTCTGCCCCACGCAGGCTTAAATTCAAGGAGGCAGTGGATTGAAGCCGCCAAATCACTCCATGATGGAAAACGGTCAATGCCACAGTATACACCAACAGCCTTAACAGCTACCGTTGACGGCCCGCAGGATTCATGGACAATACAGCTAGCTAGAGCCAGCCGGATCGCTCAGATCGGCGCTTGGAACGAATTGGTGGCTTCTGTCCGTGAATACGGGACAGGGGAGGGGTACCCCGGATTTCCTAGCGATCTCTGCGACATGAAACTAGGTGGCATGTAATGTGGCATTTAGACTCTGTCTCCAGGTACCTGCCTCCCAAACATCACCAGTACGTAGCCACGCATACGCTGGGCAACATGATATCCTTCCACAGGAAAAATTCCAACCTTTTACTCTGAGGGGTTATTCCAGTACATAGCGTATGTTCTCTGTCCAGAGCACAATTCAGCACTCGCCAAAACATATCATACACCCTTTTGTCCGTTTTCATGAATAAAGAACAATTAGTTAGGAAGGCTCCCAGGGACATCTGTGCTCTCCAAGTGTGAGTTCGAGCGATCTAATTGTCTGTAATTTGTATGGAAGTTCTGCACTTGCAACGGGATACAGTGAGGCCAAAGCTTCATCGGGCTTCGCTTTGGAAGCTGACCGAAATTTCAACAACCCTCCATATATCTCGGTAATCAATTCTGAAAATAATCTAACGATTGTAGTCTCTGATTTGGTCGGCAAAATGCAGTAGTGCATGACTCTTTGAAGTTAAGAGTACCATTCGAGCGGGATCAAGATCCTATTTTTGAATGTCATAATTGTATCTTACATATAGACTTCGAAGTTTAGTACAAATTGCCGCAACAACCGCTCAATATGAGCTATTTTATTTGCCGTGAACTCCCATGAGAGTGCACGCTCGTATACGTATACAAGCAATCACCAGTGCTGCAAATATAATTCTAGGAGAGGTCCTATCAGAACTGACACACTGTAGAGTACAAAAGAGTTCTCCTCGGCGAACCAAACGCACCCTGAGAAGCATCTGAGCAATCCGTGCCCCATATCCCCCTCAAACTAGGGGACCGCCGGCAATCAGCCGCCACCTCCCAATCCTAGTAGCTCATTAGCCACGTTTTGGTAGATCCTCTTTTCTCTTTTGACCGTAGTGGCAGATAGTGGCTATGTTTCGGGCTTCCACATGATAAAAGTTGATGTCCCCTCAATAGGAAAGAATGATATTGCGGATGCGGTTGCATTAGACAAGTCCATGAGTGAGAATTGCAGTGATGGAGCATAAGTCGTTATATGTGTTTGTAACTTGGAGCTATGGTGGATCGTTTAGAGAATATCTCACTATAAATAAAGTTAGCACAACCCAGACCGTATCCAAAATTATCAACGGGCTAAAGTCCGTGACTTGGATTACTGAGACCCTCCGCTTGGTTCGTTCAAACTTCAAACTGCACATGTACGAACCTATGGCAGGTTGAGTCCCGAGTTCGAGTCTGGGGTGAAGTCTTGGGACATCTTCTAAGAAAATGGCCGCGTTCGACTGCACTCACGATCCTTCAACCATCCTCGCCGGGCGTGGTCAGCGTGAAAAAACCACAAACCGGGTGATACTGTATGAGATTTTGTACATGTCCCTCAACAGGAACTTTACACGACTGATCCGACCACAATCATCGAGAACTCTAACACATCGCTCTAAAAGTCATCGGAAATCCCTCGCCTTCCTACAAGCGCGTCAATGAAGAGCCTCCCATCGCATTGTACTCATACAAGTTCCCACTACAACGGCCCTGTACATTCATTAACCCATATGCCCTTTTCAATTGCTCCCACAAATGATCTATACGCCCGTGTCAGAACTTAGTCTTACCTATCTCCCGTAAATAGTCTACATAACCCTCTACTCTATTGTACGTTACTTATAGAAGTAACAGTATTAAATTATTGATTTATCTTCTTGAAACGCATGCATTGAATAATAACACAACGGAATTGTTTCCCATTGAATCTCTTCTGTCAGGGGACTGACACGGATATATGGTAGGCCGGCGGCGGCCGGAGCCCTCATTTCAACAATCGTCGACCAGAAATTCCGTATTGCTAGACGGGTGGAGGTATGGAATGGGAGGATACACCTTCCTTCAGCCTGTTGTAATGATGAATGCTGTTCTATGAGGACTAAACGGGAGAGACTTACACCCAAGATGCGAGGCTGATACTTGAGAAGACCCAGTTCTTTCAGAGAAGATCACACGAGCGTGCTTGGTATTCGTACTACAGACTCAATTCGTTCGTAGGATGTGTTGTCCGTAGTGTACGCTAGAGACTTGAGATGGCGGTTGTCGCTTATGGCTTGTCCGGAAGTGTGTGAGAGGGTATGAAACGACATGTTGAGGGTGGATATGTTCGAAAGTATTGGAGTTGGTATTACTTGCGTGGTGGAGGAGAGTTAAGTGCTGAATTGAAGGTGTGTTCAATGCCTTCCGAATCGTGTAGCTTTCTCATGTGTTGTTGTGTTGAAGGTGGTTAGAACTCGTGGTGAGACTAAGAACCTGCACAGAAGTACGACCTACACAGCATATTGTACTGTACGTAACAACAACACTCTAAAAGTGATCCGAAAAACACTGGCTTTTGCAAATACCTACTTTCAGTATCCAGTAACCCCCTATAGAATTTGGGCCACTTCATCTACATGATGTGCAAACTGTGCAAATAAGGCAAACAATGAACGCTGATATAATCATGAGGGGTTTCGAACCCGCCCTCAGTGTTTGCGGCACCTGACGTTTAAAGCGCCTGGCGTTTACAACACCGTGTATTACCGACTAAACTAAGCAATTGGCACTTTTGAATCGATTAACTAAGGGATCCTGACTCTGAACTCCGGACCATGCTTTGGCTGGTACAAAAGGCAATCAGGCATCGGCGAACTGGGACAACTACGCTATGCACAGCAGGTGTTCCCTTGTAAACTACGGCTTAATTGAATTCGAAACAAGAGAAAAAGAAGAGAAAAACAATAGCTGTGCATCGAAGGTTTCGAAACCGTACCGAGTGTTTACAGCACCTGGCGTTTGAATTTACAGTTCCTGGTCTCCTTGTTCTGCCGACTAAGTTAAGCAACCAGTCGTTGGTTGTTCAAATGATTTTGCGGCACATTGGCTCACTTGAACAGAACGTTGGACGTGCATGCGTGCCGATTCTTGACTCCAGAAACATCATCTGGGTGGTGTCATTCTCGAATACCAAAACCGTAGTTAACTAATATTCATATCAAATCAGACAGTCAACAGTGCCAGCCAGTGCTCTAAGGATAGGCTACTTCCCTTCTCACAATCGATAGGAGCTTCAGACATATATGTCCTGGAAAACCTGAACAAGAGGATTCCCATTTTTCTCGTGCCCAGCCTTGACAAATCAAATTTGTGCGCATTAAGACATGTACAACCCCTGGCGCTAATATAAATCACGTGTAACAATGATCATGCTCAGCCACTTTCGTATACGCGTACGAGTGTGCGGGGAACGAAAGGTGGGGCAATCACCAACCCAACCAAGCAGAGAGCGATAACCGGACGACGTAAGTTCTGTTGGTTTTTTTGCCTACCATTGCTAATAGTCAATAGGCTGATTCGAACACATTCGTCTCCCACAACGGACTTCAACCCACTTCCGAACAGACCTCTCACCCCACTGACGTACGCATACCGACGGACTCGAAAACGCCATGTCGTTTCCACAAGGCGGCCAGGTCGACTGGGTTTCTGTCGCCTCCGGTACACTTACGATGGCGACGGGGATGCTAGGAAGAATGGCCCAAGCGGGCGTAGATCCCTACACGCTGCAGCTAGCCAATATGTTTGGTTCACAATTCAACATTCTCGAGACGTATCTCGACAACATCGAGACCCAAATGGTCAATACCCGAAAGTTCGGCTTCTCGGCGGATATTCTTTTTATCGGAACCGGGATATCGGTAGTACCACGCTTACTTGCCCGAACACGAGGGGGCGCTTCATTCACGGCAATAACTGTCGCCTTGATGTCATCCTTCCAACCGAACTATACGGCGAGAGTTTTGGTGCAAATGCTACGAACCTTCTGTCCGGAGCAAGTTATCGTTCCGTCGATATCGCAACTAGAATCATTGACGAACGAAATTTCTTCATCTGTGCGCGATGGAGAGCTGGGGAAGTTGATCTGGGGAATCGAACGACTTCTTCATGATAAGCAAGATCCACTACTGTTGAAGAGACATACCACTGCCCCTCCCATGGCCGAAGATATGTCAAAGTTGATTTTTTCATTATCAACCCTTGCCCCAGGTGAAGAGGCGATCATCAGGAGCACGTGGGCTAATTTGACCTGGGTGGCCGCATTTGCCCATCGAGTATTGGGGTTGTCTGTCATATTCCAATGCGGGTCGCAGGTCATTTGGGAACCCCAGGTAGACCTTCGAACGAATGAGCGACGGGCATTTGTCCGTCTGATATACTCGACACGAAGTGCTACCGATGGTGGTTATGAAGTCCTAAAGCCGGTCAAAATTGAATGCGGTCTCAATCGACCAGAGATGGGGGAATCCACGTGGGCGAGGATTTCTGTCAAAGATTGTGCCACTTTTATACTAAATCAGTTTTTCCCTGACTCACAAATTCATAATTGTGTCCAAGAGTTTGTTGCAAATGTTGCAATGCTTTACTTGCGGAGCGAAGTGTATATGTTTGACGAGGAGTATAAAAATATACCCGCAAAAACGATCCAAATGCTTCCTTTCAGTCCAATAGATGCTCATCGGGCGCTGAGAGACATGTTCGGGTCAGACTTCGAGTTCAAGACATATGAGGAAGAGACAATATCAACCTCGGTAGCGGAGAGAGAACGACTTATTTTTGGATCCGAATTTCGTGTTGCTTTCAAAAATATAATGGAGAAGACACCAGGTTGCAACGGTCTAGGTGATGAACAAGGCGTCACCTGCGCGCTAAAGAGTCTTGTAATCTTGTGGACGACGTGCTTATTTCTGGATTCTACCGAGGAAATCCAATTTGAAGGGAAGGAACTCCTGGAGTTACTGAAGAACCATGAACAAGTCTATCGGAATATATGGAAGTTCCGACACGGTGGCGTGCGATTCCTACAGTATATGGGTCTATTGCAACAAATTTTATGTTTCATGTCAGTTAGCACCAGTAATCGCCTCAATACCGTTGCAGTTGCCAGAGGGGGCATCTTCCTCGCTATGGGATCAGTCATAGAAGATGACCAGGATCTCCGAGGGGCTCTTCGTTTTATAACCGGACGGGGTGGCATATTTGCTAATGGAAAGGCCGTCCCTATCTTGCTAAGCTTTGGCTGGATGGAATCTTCTCGCGTTGGCCCAGTTGATTTTGTCAATGGCGAATCATTGAATTCCTACACCTTTCGATCCACGTGCAATCCCGAAGAATTGGATCCGACCGACGCAACGAAACTAACACTGTACAAATCGATTTATGCAAGGGAAGGGCGACATGGTACGGAAGTGGCTTACCACATTAATGCGCGAGCCGGAATCGATATGGTTATAGAAATCTTCATTAGTCATCTACAAATCATCAAGGCAGAGCTGGATGTTTTCAGACCCAACATGCATTATCAAGAAACGAAGCTGAGCGAAGCAAAATCACTTCTCACCCCAGCTCCCTGTGTGGAAACCATGAATATCGAGGCCTACCTCAAATATTACGCTGATTACAATCGTCCAATCATTCTAAGGAAAAGGACTGTAATACTATGCCACGGAAACTCCGCTGCAAGGATTATTGCGACATGTGTCGGCACTCGTGGCCAAAAAATAAAACAACCACCTGGGACATCTTTGGAGCATTGGGCACAAATAATGGAGGAAGGTGATTTTTTGATCATAGCGTAGCCGTCCAGGCCCTCCGGGGGTGCGGGGTCAGTGTGCGGAGCGAGGGCCCGGGGGTTTGGTGCTGGGCGGACCCTGAATGGAATGAATGGATGGGAAAACATCTCTCAGACTTCTCCTTTTTCTGGCCGGCCTGCATTGAATCGCGCAAGTGTCTTTGCTATTTCAAAGAGAATTCGCTTGTCCAGCATGTATGCTCAGGGATTTTGATGTGGCCAGATTTCGATATGAGAATGAAACATAGGAACGGTTTGTTCAATCGGACTCTTTGCAGGAAAATTTGCTTCGCTCCTTATCAATGGATCGATGATCTGATAAATGTTGAGACGGGTTTTGGTGTCTCGGATAAGAAGCGATAAAGAAATGCGGGACTTATGATGTTACTTATCCCTGCACGTCAATCTAGACTATCTCCACCACCTCCACATCACACACCATGACGCCGCCACCAGAAACATCCTACCTCATTGCGACCGCTCTTCACCTCTCTCCTTTACTCCCCGAATGCTCGCAACCACCCTCCGCCGCATAGGAGCAACAGTCATAGCTCCAACGCTGCGATTGGATGCACTACGTCATCACCGAGGTTAGCATGAACTTTCCGGCCCCTGGAACCATCACATCAGCAATATGCGGCCTTCTCCCTGTATTCACCGCCGTGACACTCCAGAACTCCGCCCTATCGTGGGTAACCAACTTACACCTCCAGTGCGCGTCATGTCCTTTAGCGGCGACAATGAATGGACCTCTTCTCCTGCGGAATTCGATTTCCGCTCCGACACCGTGACCACGCCGCTACCGTCCATGCTGTCGGCACTCCAAACCGCCTCCCTCGGCGACGACGTATATGGCGAATCTACCTCGACCAACGTGCTCTCTACGCGCCTCGCGAGGCTATTCAACAAGCCCGCCGCGCTATTCGTGCTCTCGGGGACAATGGGAAACCAGCTCTGTCTCCGCTCCCTCCTCCAGCAGCCACCATACTCAATTCTTTGCGACCACCGCGCACATATCTTCGCCGACGAAGCCGGCGCGACCTCCATAATCTCGCAAGCACAGATCACGCCCGTTGTCCCAGCGAATGGGCTATACCTCACACTCGAAGACGTGAAGAAAAACGTCATTCTCTCGGATGATATCCATTATGCGCCGACGAGGGTGATTTGTCTAGAGAATACCATCTCGTCCGTCATACATCCACTCTCCGAGATCCGCCGCATTACTAGGTTTGCCCGCGAACACGGAATCGCCATACATCTTGACGGCGCACGGTTGTGGAACGCGTGTTCCGTCCCTGACGCTCCAACACTGGCGGAGTATGCGGCCGAGGCAGACTCGGTGAGTGTCTGCGTTTCGAAAGGCCTTGGTGCCCCGGTGGGCTCGTTTATTCTCGGCTCCGAGAGTATGATACAGAAGGCGAACCATATCCGGAAGATGTTGGGTGGGGGGATACGGCAGGCGGGGGTGTTAACGGCGATGGCGGATGTGGCGGTCACGGAGGTGTTTGAGGCAGGGAGGCTGGCGGAGGCGCATGCGTATGCCAAGAAGGTGGAGGCGGCGTGGAGAAGGTGTGGAGGGGAGGTGTTGCTGCCGGTGGATACGAATGCGGTGTGGGTGGATCTGGAACGGCGGGGAGTCAGGGAGGAGGTGTGGCAAAGCGTTGGGGAGGAGATGGGGGTGAAGCTTGGTGGGGTAAGGATTATGACGCATTTTCAGAATTCGGACAGGGCTGTGGAGAGGTTGGAGTGGGTCATGCAAGAGGCATGTAGAAGGGCTGATGAGGAGGGGGGACGGAGAGAGAAGGTGGAGCCAAGTGAGGTCGTGAGGAAGTCGTATCTGAGTAAAATGTGAATTGGTTCAGTCTAAAGCTGGCGAGGACTAGAGGCCGTTGAATATTTGGGTTCCGCAGTCTTGCCCTTGTCGGCGCCTCTAACTGCATCCCTCATCCGGGTTTTCTTCTCCCGAAATCTCGTCGTCCGTTGGGGGCTTCGAATGCTGGGAATACCCACCCTCGCTGTCTCTCTGCGTCCGTCTGTTGAAGAATCACCCTCCTCTGCCCAATTCAGATCAAACTTTCCTTCCTCCCTTCCTCCCATTTCATAGGCTCTCACTCGCATAGTTATTTTCTTGACTAGAAATTACATTACTATTATCTTACATTTCCCACCAAGGATTTTAATATAGCTAATACAGTTGTTTACAATCCCCTGCTCTCGTGCCCAGACTTTGTCTCCGAGCGAGCTTGCGAGCGAGGAGAAAAAAGAACGCCTGATACACGAGAGCAGCAATCCCCATCATGAATCGTCTGATACTGATGAATCGTCTGATACTGATATTGTCGGGCCCAAATACTGGCCACAGTCTTGACAGTGTTCCGCAATCTGCCGGCTGTAACGTGGTCAGAAACGTGTTTGGTACTGAATACCGCATACATCGGCTGCGTCATATCCATTCTCTGATAAACATCTTTCCCATAACTCCCCGCTAGCGAAGCGACAAGCAATCTCAGAAGGCGTTTCTCCGGCTCCATTAACAGCACGCACGTCGGCACCCGTGCTGGTACAGAAGGGAGATCAAACTGAACATAACCTCCTTCGGGACAGTTTCCCGCGAAAAAGTAACCGAGGACGACATGCAGCAGCGTGTTCCCATGTTTGTTGACGGCTTTTATATTGGCGCCACGGGAGACAAGCAACTCAACCTTTCTTACGATATGTATAAGGGATGTGGTTGATATATATGGCACCAGCCGTGTACAATATCAAAGTATTTCCGCACTCATCCAGAATATCTTCCAAATGAAAGAACTCACTGCCATAGTCGAGAATATTCCTCAACCAGCCCTTCATCAGCGTTAGAGGGGTGCTGGTTTAGGAGCGGAATTTTTATTACCACATCTTCGTATTGTAAAACAAAAGTCAAATAATTCCAACTGGACTCCACGCCCTGCACAGGATCGGCTCCTGGTTCAAGTAATATTCTGTCTTGCTCTATAACATTGTATTTATCGCCAAGACCGGCCATTATGGGAATTCTGTAGATACCCAACGTTAAATCATATCAATTGCGCGTATATGGAGCGAAGCATTGGAGAGACGTACTCTCTTTCGTCGCAGTTTGCAACGTAATTGGGATCGGCACCATTTTCTAACAAAAACTTGCACATCCGTAGTTGGATACCCGAGCACGCATACTAAGTTTAATATTTTGAGAATCAAGAATTACACATCGACCAAAAGGAGCATACATGAAGCACATCAGTATCCGTATCTCTAAGAGAGCCTTTCCCACTGGCAAGAAATCGAATCAGACCATTTAAATCACCCTCCTGGGCGAGTTTAAAGATCTCCGAGTTCTTAGGAATTACCGCATAGAAAGTGACCGAAGGGATGAGAAAGGTGCATCTCTTATTGATGTATGCGCTGTTGAAATGATGCCATAATGCGATACCTAGCAGCGCCTGGGGAAGTTGTTTTAGGAGGAAGTACAGTTAGTGTTCCTACTGAGATCTCTCGCACAACTTCTTCATTTTGAGATGTTGAATTGTCGATTGCTTCGTTCCATCGCCGTCTACTCCTGAGGGAGATAGAGGCAGTTGTATCACCTACTTTGCATTCTTTTGATTGGATACTTTGCCCATGGTAAGAGGCACCCTTCAGAGACATTTGGACGACCGCTGAATTGTCAGTCCAGTCCCGCTGTTAGCAAAAAAGGGGGGAAATCTTTTACCGTTTCGATGCGGTCCAATCGGGGGTGACGATGTAGGCATTTTCTTCATCTTCTTAATAACCCTATATTCTTCCTGCGTTTCATTATCCTCGTCGTCCACTTTCTGACGGGACCGCTTCTGCGGCGTGAAATTTGGCAGTCTGGAAACCGTATCTAGAATCTTCTCGAGATCGTCGATGATGTCTTCTGCTTCGATATTTTACACTGCATGCTGGCTGAGCTGTCATGTCTCTCTTCCAAATTCCAGAGATGGTATACCTCTACCGGTATTATAATAGTTCAATGTGAACCGACTCCAGTCGATATTTATATTGATTGAGAATTTGATTTATTTTAATTCACTGCAAAACAAGTCGCTTTCAAACTTAAAACTTACATATGGACTATGGTTCATTTTCATATGTATACATATGTCTACATATGCGTGCATAAGTTTCATATGCGTATCCTTTTTTTTTACATGTATTATGAACAAGCTCGAGCGAATGATAACCTCAACTACCTACTGAAGTAGGTACATGCTCAAGCACCGAGTTTTCCACCGGCTGTCACGTTGAGATGTATCTAGATCCATGTTCTTCGAAAGGGGATGTCATCCGCCTCCACAGGATAGGTCTCACAGTTTATTTCCCACATATACGGCAACAACCTAACTCTTACTGGTATTATACTACATTCAATGCTAAGGCCATGTAACAGATTCGTGGCATTGACAGTGCGGCATCTGTAAGTTTCTCACTGGCATAATAATCACCTCCAGCTGTACTTCCTCGAAACTATCTGTGAAGGTTTAAAAGCGTGTCCCAAATGTACACCCCAGTAGTATGATACACCCCGGCGGGGGTGTATCATGTAGATGTACTCCGGGGTGTCAATACACAGGGCGGGTTGTGGCTGGAATTCCAGGCACCAGCGGGGAGACACCCTGATAACCTGTGGGAACCACCCGGGTTTTTCTTTCGTAGGGCTGTGTTACTACATAGGGGGTTTCCGATTGTTTCCGACACTCGAACAGACAGCACAAATACATGTGTTCCTACCTAGGTAGTTTTAACAAGGCATTGTATAGTAGCAGGAAAGCAACAAGGGAGGGATGGGGGAGGGTTTCTGGCTGCCATCTGTCAATCGTCCAAGTGAAAGGACCCAAAAAAAGCAAAGGGCTCCGGCGAAGGGGGAAGGAGATCCCGAAGATTGCCATGCTGCCTATCGGGCCGGGGTGGCCGGAGTGTATCGGAAACTATCGGCGCGTGCGAAAGCCGACACACTCCATTGGCCGGGCCTCTCTACATATGTTCCGTACGATGGGCAACGCGCGGCCTGTGACCGGTCACAACCTGAAGGCTTCCGAACCGCAACCTGGGGCCGGTTTGCGGTTGGGAAGGCCAGCTTCAAACCAAGCAACCAGGTCTGTCTCGCAGTATAGGATGGCAATGTTTCGATTGAAGGTAATTCAACAGAATCCGAATGTGTCAGCCAAAACATATAGTAAAATAGATGATGGAAATCGTGGCCCATCCAGATACTGATTATCCACCAATTTTCAATTTACTCAAACAATAGTGGGAGCTGGAAAAGCCTGATCCTACGTCAGGGGTGTCAGCAGTGGTTTTTTGGTATGTGGAGAGGTTGGTGGTCGTTGATTGGGGCCTGTTTGCAAACGCTCGCCAGATCGTGAACTGGGCTGTAAATTCTGCGAATTGGACTCTGCAGTTCACAACTGTTGAGGTCGCCAGTGGTACGGAACACATGTGTGTGTTGATAGCCGCCGCCGCAGTGATTCAATCCGAAGCCTCTTATGCATTCACTCGTGCTCATATCTTGCCTGCTTGCAGGTGAGGTGACCCCTCGAGCTAACGGGATTACATGACTGCCCCCCTAATTTTTGACCTGGATTTTGAACAATTTCTTGGTGCTAGGGTTTACATTTCACCCAACGTCGTCAATCTGGCCAGCTGGTGAGCTGTTTTCGGTATCAGCCACCGGCTTGTCTCGTACCCAGACTGCGAAAATAAATTTTATGGCGACGTGCGAACCAGCGACCGAGGCTAGAACTCTAGGCAAGAGAGAAGCCACCGGCAACGAACCAGATATCAATTTGAATATTCTGCGGCTAGGAAAAGAACAATTCCAACCAACGGAAAAATGGATTCCATTTAGTCCTTGTCTCTTTTTGTCGAGTTCCAAACCACGAGCTGCTAGAGCTTTAATATAAATAGTTGCATGTTATAAAGCGATCTCTCGTAGTCCATACGCTCGTTTACAGTCAATCTTCATGGAGGTACTCTACACTAATTGCCAATACATCATAAAATGACACTCGACATTGCTACCCGGCGGCGATTGACTGTGACATGTCAGGACTGCCGCGCCGTCAGAGTAGTCCCTTTCCGTGTATATATATATAGGTAGTAAGTTTACTTACTCCATAAACGTAAATGATTGAGCCAATTGGTAATAGTGTCATCACTCGGACTCGATATTTTTATTTGTATGTCCGTCCTGACCGCCCCGATGGTGACCGTAGTGTTGTGCAGCCTACGTACGTTGCTTGTGTAATATATTCTTAAGTGTCCATACATATTTTGATATGGATCTTGTAAAATAATATCCTTAACCGGGCGGTTGTCTGCCCAGTAAGGTCGGCGGTTGTCTCGTGTCCAGACCGCGAAAATAAATTATAGCCGAGCGAGTCTCCGAGATCGGATAGAAATCTGGGCACGAGAGAAGGTGGGTAGGGGTGTTCCTACCTGCACCCCAGAAATTTGGGCGGACACTACGAATATCTCCAGGATGAAAATAGCGAAACAAACTCCATCTCTGGGGATAGTTTGTGCCATCGTATGTTTTATCTTCCTTGAAGAAGAAGAGGAGGACATTTTTCGAAGAGATAAATGTAAAACTCTCACTTCTTATCAGCTGCGATTATACAAATTTTCATTAACTTACACATCTTCACAATATTGCGTGAGAAAAATCCATATAGGCAGAGAAGAAACTATGTAATATTAATTTACCGAATTCCTGCAATTTTCGTTCCTTAACGCACTCCCATTCATCATGCGGCAGTAGGGTTTTGTGCATGTGTGCTAGCTGGAATCCCCGCTCTTTGAGCATTTGCAAAGCTATGTCGTTCATGGCTGTCTCTTCGGAAATCTGCGCAATTCAAGAGGCGGGCGTGTGAGCCGCAATGGGGTACTTGAGAAGCCAGGACTGTAATGATGGCTATTGTATATCTCTTCTGCGTAAATAAGAAGCGCAGGGACTGAAATATTCGATACTTCAGACAGGCTAAGCCCCGAGAGAACCGACCAACCTGCGTTGCGATTTTCTGTGAAGGAATAGAGAGACTCCCAACCATCAGACCGTAGATATACCCTCGACTTTTGAAGCACTGAAGTGAATGACTTGATGGAGGGCGTAACTAATGATCGCATGGTCCGTACGCTTTGGGAATCGCTGTCACGATATTTGGGGGCCCCAAGTCCCAGCGCCCGAATGCTTGCGGCGCTCGTGATACTTGGAGCTTTACCAATGGACTGTGCTGGAATTCCGGTGGTGTACTCGATCGATTGTAGCCGCTTCGCTATGTCATCTTTTGTTTGAAGCAGCTTATTCATAGATGTGGATAACGTCTCCACGCTGGAGTATGCCTCTTGAATCGTGTGACTGGAGTGACTTCCGTCAGTATAAGGCATTTTGAGATACCCAGTGGACAACTTACCAGTGTATAATGTTGAGCATGAGAGATAACGAAATCTTCTGATTTTGGAGCCGTTGAACTAAATCACTGATTTCCTTTTCTTTCAGCGCCCATTTCCCTCGACTAACAACACTCATACTCTCCTCAATCCCCAAGCCATCAACTAAGACTTCCAATTCCAAGAATGTGAGGACACAACTTGTCAATATCGCCAGGACATCATCGACCATGATCAGAGATAGCCGTTCTTCGGTGCCAGTTTGTTTGTCCCGGAGTTTTATGAGGTAGTCTACCTGTCGCAGCAAAAGACTAATATCGTGAATCTCTCTCATCACACTCCGTGAGAGTGTTGGCGCATCGGCGACCCCCTAACCGAATTTGTAGAGTATGGTGGTAACTTTCCCCGCGACTGCCAGCAGCCCAGTAACAGATGCAGCAACTGAGATGATTTCTGCCATAGTTCATCGAAGGTTTAGTGAAGAGCTGGAGATGGAATTCGGCGTGTTCAGCTTGTCCAGTTGCATTTTGGTCGGTG
>MU122164.1:297777-344916 GCA_014904905.1 Wilcoxina mikolae CBS 423.85 | reverse complement strand
AACAAGCAAATAAAGACCACCACATCTGCTGGTTGAAGTCGTTCAGTTCATGTACCCGATAATGGGTGAGAGTTTCTATTCGCTCAAGATTTCAGCTCGCATGAATAATCGGAGGATCTGCTGAATAGATGTTCCGACTGAACTGCCGCGAATAAGTCGACTGCTTCGCGAACCAATTTCGTATCAGCCAGCTGAGCAATAAACTGAAGTGAACTGTGAGCCCGAAGGTCTGAGATTTATTTACCTTTCAGTCAACCTGAGCAGAAAAGAAGGCGGGTGAAATGTACGAAACACGGTGCTCAAACTCCTGTTCTACAAATCCACCACCACTCTGCTTCTAAGGGTAAATACCCTTTGGCCGTTCAGGTACAAGCATACCGTAGATATTGACATATACTGGTACTGACGGGTGACAAAACTACGTGAAGCGGTTACTATTGAGTGGTATGATCGACGACACATCAAAAGCTGTTTACTCTGTCAATGGTCGGCTTATTTTTCTTGAAGTGGGAGGATAATTACCGAATTGACAAGCGCTATTGCTTGGTCATGTAGTTTTGTCACCCGTCAGTACTACTAGTAGCGTTACCACTACTATCGAAGTTACTCTATCCTCAAAATTTGTTCCGCGATGTAACACGCCTCCACCATCCCCTCCGCGCAACCCCGACCCCAGATCGAGTCTTATTATCATGACCCTATCATTAGGAACATGGCAGGTACAATGAGTACGAGTGATTTCAACAACAAACCTTCAGGGTTGAGCAGTAACTTCGAATATCCCTCTTCATAGGTAGTTATCCTCATATCCTGCATTTCAACTAGATGATTGATGATATATCAACAACCCCAGGACAGCCAGCACACAGCTTCAAGTTGGATGGTTATGGATCAAGAGAGATGACTCGTTTCCTCGTTTCTGTACTCTTTTAAGTAGAAAGGGAATAAAGCAGTACAGTTGTTTGATTCCCTGTTTTGTTTCTATTCTCTATTAAAAGTAGAATGTGAGTTTGGAGCAGTACAATGGTTTCGTTCGCTATTTTCGTTTCGGATTCATCTCAAACTACCCTCAGTTGTATATCAATGGAAAGAGCTCTCAATTTAGCGCATTGTGTGATTACTGTGATGTGGAGGTTAACAAAAATGTGGTACACCTCTAAATCACTCACTCACACTCATTCCGCCCTCGCTTTAACAAAGGCTGCCGCAGCAGGTGCGGGAGATGGGTTTTTGGAGTTCCAATAATCACCCATGCCAGTGTGATGCGAAGATGCTTTGTACTCGCTAATTGTCTGAGAAGAGAATCAATACCTCCATCTATTCACCCCCTCTCCAAACCCCCCTTTCATATCCCTCCCCCTCTACAACTTCGCCTTATCCCCCTCCTCCTCATTCTTCTCCAACCACCCAAAACTCAACGTCCCCCCTACACCACTCTTAATAACCACATTCAACAGACTTGGTCCCTGTGTATACCTCCACGCCTCCTCCACCGCCTTCTTTAGTTCCTCCTCCGTCGTCACCCTCCACCCCTTCGCCCCAAGTCCTCTCGCAACAACTTCATACGCCGTTTCAAATCCCAGGGCAGTACTCGGTAACGTCCCTTGTTCCCTTCTTTCATCATTTTCCCACTGTTCTCCATACGAACTCGTATCATCTGATATCCCATGGTATACACCTCCATTATTCATGACTACTATTATAATAGGAAGCTTATACCTTGCCATAGTTTCGATTTCTGCCAGCGAGAAGCCGAGAGCAGAATCGCCTTCGATCGCGATGACTCTTTTGCGGGGAGAGGAAGGGGGGTGGGGGTTGAATGCGATGTCTGCGGCGATGGCGTAGCCAAGACCTACTCCCATGGTTGCGTATGTTCCTGCGTCGAGACGTTGGCGAGGGGAGGAGATGGAGAAGATGGAGCGGGAGATGTCCATTGTGTTTGCGCCTTCGCTGACGTATACTAAGTCCTCTGGAGAGGAGGAAAGATGGTGTAGGGTATCTTCGATGAGGCGGAAGGTACGGTGGTAGCTGAGACGTTCTCCGGGGGAAGTGCGGGATTCTTCCTTCTGCTTTGCTTTCGAGAGGTTCTTGGATGAGCTGGTGTGTAAGGTGTTACGCCATGAGGAGGAGGATGGATGTGAGTATCCCCGGAGTTCAGGTAGTAGCTGTTCAAGAACCGCAGAAATATCTCCCGTTACTGATAGTGCAGAGTCCACGCCGTTCCGCCCTAGCTCTTCCGCGCAAATATCGACCTGCGCGATCTTCACACCTGGTCGGAAGCGCGTGCCGAAGTGTAGAATCCAGTTCACCCGTGCGCCGAGAAGAAGGATGAAATCAGCGCCTTTCAGTGCTGCGGAACGTGACGCCGAGGTGTTGAGAATATGCATGTCGGACACCACACCCTTCCCCTGAGGAGTGGGAAGAAACGGAATCTGTGTAGCATCGATAAACTCTCGTACCTTCCCCTCCGCGCGAGCATATGCTGCTCCCTTCCCTATAATCACCAGCGGTGCATTTGCGCTCTTCAGTGCGGCTGCGATGGCGCGGATTCGGTTCGGGTCGCCGAGGACTTGTGGGGGTGGCTCGATAGCGGTGATTGAAGGGGTGCTGGGAGGGAAAGGGGATTGAATGTAGTCTGCGGGGAGGTCGACATAGGTAGCACCTGGTCTTCCGTAGAAGGCGGCGCGGTACGCGCCCCTGATTGTTTCTGGGAGTTGTTCGAGCGTGGGAGGGCGGAGAGAGAGCTTTGTGTGTGGCGCTAATAGCGCTACTTGATCGAGTTGTTGAAAGCTTCCCTTTGTAGCGCTATCGCTAGTCGGGGCAGCACCTGCAAGGACGAGGAGTGGAAACGTAGTGTTGACCATCGAGTTGCCTATCTTCACCGTTGTCAGCTAAGGTAGGTCGGTCACGCGAGGGGGAACAGACTCCAGCCATTGCGTGTAGCACACCCGGACCACCGACGACAAGACACACACCGGGTCTTCCAGTGAGGTATCCATACGCTGAGGCGGCGTAAGAGGCTGCTTGTTCGTTTCTGAAGGAGATGAAGCGGATTCCGGCGGCGATGCAGGCTTCGGCAACTTCAATTACGGGAATACCGACAATGCCGAAGATTACGGGGACTTTGAGAGAGACGAGCGCGGAGGCTATGAGATGTGCACCGGTTTGTTGGGCCATGGCTGAGAGAGGGTGAAGAAGCTGTGGAGAGCTGCAGTTGAAGCTGTCCTAGACATGGGCGATCGCGTCAATAACCGAGGCCCATGACGCAATGCCACCCTGGTATTAGTGTAACCCCAAACCCAGCCAGCGCGGGTGTCTCGGCTTAATTCCAGCATATTCAGATGCAGTGATGGCGTGAGACGAGCCGGCCCGAGCTTTTGCGGGTCACTCCCCCTGTGAAACGAGTCGGCTCGAGCTACGCTTCTAACCCAGGCTCACTCGTCCGCAATGGATGTCATATTAACTTCGCCCAATTCCGACAGGTGTCGTTTAGCAAATACATCTAACATTTCAAAACCTCGTCCGAACCTCTATTGACCCGAACTTCGCAAACAACAGCCCGCTCTCTACCCCCCACTTTCAACTCTCAATATACCTCCTCCTCAACCTACTCTCCCTTCTCCTCGCTCCACCATCCCCACTTCCCATCTCATGCACCATATGCACAGCCTGCGGCTGACCGGCATCCACTATCGCATCCTGTATCCGCGGCACCTGCGTCTTCGCCCCCAGCCACCGTTTCCACCAAGGCTGCGTTGGGGGGCTCGAATCCTCAATAGCCTTTCTCGGCGTGGTCTTAACGATAGCTTTTACCATTGACGTCAATCCCTGGTTCATTTCCGCGTGTCTCTGGTGGGGTGTGTCAGTATTTCACTTGGTCAAGCGGGAAGTGGGGGCATCACCTGTCTACAAATAGCTTCTACGTCACGATGAGCAGCGTTGGAGTAGCTGATAAGATCTTTATTTTTCCGTTCACGTTCTAGTTCAGGATCGTGGACGCAGGTGGAGCCAAGTTGGTAGACGGTTTGGATACCCGGCATGAAGTGTTTGGTTGAGACTTCGCCGTAGATGTTGGAGATGAGACGGATGATTGCGAAGGAGGCGCGGAGACGGATTGCGTCTTGGAGGGTTTCCTGTTGTGGTGATCAATATGAGGGCTGCGAGGGGGGGGGGGGGGGGGAACGAACCTCTCGGATTTCACCAGCGTCGGTGGATTCATCGTCGATGGAAGCACCTTCGTTATCGCTAATAACGTCGCCTAAACGCTCAAGGTCCCTATCCAAGATCTTCACCTGTCCCACCAAGATTTCGAAGAAGTTTATAAACTGGCGGACATTTATGATGACGTTTTGAAGGGCATTACAAGCATCGCAAAGAGATTTCATGATACATTCCTACAATCCATCGTTTTAGCATGCAATATAGTGCACACGAATAAAATAAATAAACTCACCAGTTTCTCCCTTTTACTTGCAAGCCCGTTAAGATTCGAACGCAAACGAAACTCTTCAATCTGACTCTCCAGAAACCGTTCACTCTGTGCTAACTGTTCCTGTTTTGCTGCGTTATACCGATCTTGCATTATCCTCACTTGTCTCTCGATTTCTCTCGCCGCTTTCCTGCTAGCGTACCAGCGCTTTTGAACTCTATTCTCCGCGGCTAGATCTCGTCAGTGCGGGGGAAAAGTCAACGGGGAAGGGGGGTTTCTGTACCGAGCTTATCTGTGTAACGAACTCTGGCTTCGGTGAGTTTCTGCTTCAATTCATTCACCTGGTTTTCGAGTAGTTTGATTTGATGCTGACTTTGGGAGATTTGTGCATTAGTGAGGTCCATATGTAACTTTGTTCTCTCTGTCGCTTCTGCAGTGTATCCTACAATTCCCTTCGTATCAATACCATCTTATTTACTTGAGAGGAACGACATTAGCATACCTGTTTGTCCTCTTGCAATTCTTGTCAGTTCACTAGTGGAAACACTCCACTGATCCCATTTTTCCGTGATAGCTTCCAGCTGGTCGAAAAAGTCGTTGTAAGTTTCAACAAGATATTTCCTTTCCCTCTGGATATCGCGCTGCACACGCGCTGACGGGGGTTGCTGGAGATATCCCACGATTTTCCCAATCTTAAAGGGAAGCGACGTTTCAGTACTTGTCTGCATATATATTTAGGGAGGGGGAGATTAACTGGTCCAGAAGGTTCCATCAACTCCGTTGCCTCTCTAGAAATCGTCGCCATCCTCATCTGCGTATCCATAAAAGTATCCATTCCCATGACTGCGCAATCGTGGAGCATGACTGGAAGCCGCTCTCCAGCATACCCGTCCTTCTCGCCGAGCTTGATCAGTGCGGCAGATGGGTGGGAAGTCACGATTAGACAGCGCCCTAATGCCTCGATCGCGGTGATGCCGGATTTGAAGGCTGGAGACCAGTCCATTGATTCGAGGTACCTCCGCCGGATCTGATCTATGATGTCCGCCATGTTTGATGTAACTTGGAATGGTTGGTAACTTGGGATATAGGTTCGGTTGAAGGTTTGAACGGTTTTTGGATGAGTAAATTGAGGGTGGAGGAGAGGACTGATATGGGGCCTAATTTAGGAGATGTGGATGGGACGCGGTCGGGGCGGAGCACACCACAGATGATAGGTCGCAATTCAAGGCATCGAGCATCGAGCATAAATATAGAGCAAGCCTTCTGGCTAGCTAGTGAATCGGTTGATGCAAGGCTCATACTCAGGTGCGATTCCGAGGCCGCCTCATTGCGCAGTTCAGTGAGTATAGGCAAGGCAGAAAGTATAGCAACATGCAATGCACTTTTGAAGAAGTACCTCATCACGGCCAGACGCACCAAAAGATACGTGGGCTATGGTGCCTGTATTGTACCTCTGGCGAGGCTGACATCCCGTTTCTGTTGCGGGGTCCGAAACAACACCAATCAATCGTGTCCGATCCCCGCGCGCAGGACGCCACGCGGCTCCCACCGCACTGCCAACCACTGCTGCGAACTCCGCCCGACGCTACCTGTGCACAGCGTGAACAAAAAATATACGTGGTGTGTATCGTTCCGAATATGTATCGCCAGACTTATCTAGCGTGCTGCCCTCTCATCGGTTTTGTCCTGGTCCGCTGTAGCAAAGTGTATCCTTCCTCCACTCTCGATGTCTCCACAACGTAACCGTCTCCGGCGAGCTCCCCCACCAGCTTCCTCAAGCTCCGCACCACAACCAATCTCGTTGGTACCCCGACATCCAACTGCCATCCCAACATCCCACCAACCAAACAGACTCCGACGTCTTCCACCACCTCCTTCCGCTCTCCCACAACACCGTCTACCCCTTCCCCAATATCTCAACCCCATCTCCCCACCTCCCCGCCATGGCCGACTCCGCCGTCGTGCCCCACAGATTTTCCAACCAGATACCTCCATAAGCTTCCCCGCCCCCTCAGCATACGAAAAACAACGGCGCCACAACCATATCCAAAGATCCATCGGCTCCTGCACCCAGCAACTACAGTCGCTCGTATCCCAAAGCCGCGACACAGTCGCAACAAACTCTCGACTTATCGAACACAACGCGCTCGAAACCCTCGCTCTCGCATTCGAGCTGACGGCAGAAATCCAAAAAGTCGACAAGGAGCTTCTCGCACTGGAATCATCCAAGCCATTTTGGAAGCGTCGGAAGAAGGTCGACGCTAATCAAATTGCTGTGCAGAAATCGCAGTTGGTTGCTAGACTTGCGAGTCGAGTGGCGGTGATCGACGTCGGGTTCGATAGATTGTGTAGTTCGTCTTCGTATGCGTTGGAGGAGTCGAAGAGGCTAGCCAAGGCAGCGACAGAGTTTCAGGCGGGAAAGGTGGCGCCGTTGGATGAGGAACGGCAGAGGTTGGAGGTTGGTGGGAGGTCGTTGGTGAGAGATCTTCAAGCCCTGAGAGTTGCTACAGGGGAGCATGAAAAGAAAATGAGGGGTGTTGTGGTCAGTTCTATGAATGAACATACTAGGATTACGCAGGCTAGAGGGAGACTTCAGAGTTTGGGGTATAGAGCTGATGTAAGGGCTGAGTTGTTGGCGATCGCTGCTGATGTCGTTGATCGTAATGGGGGGAGGCCTCAAAGTTCGCTGAAGCGGATATCGGGGCGGAGTTGGTTTGGTATTTCGACAGCGCTATACCGAGGGAAGTGAGTGAATGGATAGATGCGGATACTTGGTGTTGAACATTAAGTACCGTACTTGTGTGTGTAGAATTAGAACTTTAAGTGTACCGAGCTCGATGCTTCGGCCGGACGTAGCGCATCTCCGTATGGTAAAAACAACGATTTAGTCACAGTCACAAGGAAGCCCGTCTGAAGACTCCAGCATCTGGAAAGATTTTGGTGACCTCACAACCTATTCGGACGGTGGAATTTTCTCCGCGCGAGCTGGCGAGCAAGGAGAGAAAAGTCTGGGCACGAGAGCAGGAAAGCTCATCCGTATGTACGTAAACTCAGATAAGAAATACGCACTAGCGCCGTTAAAATCCTCTTTTTACGACCTACAAGTTTAAGAACTTCGGCGAGCCGTGCCATATTGCCAAATGCTCCGCTAACTCAGTCTTCAACTCCCACTCCGCAGACATTGATTCGCCCCTCAGGTCTGGAAACCCCCGGTCGTTATTGATGGGAGGTACTACATGGCCAGTCGGCCACCTGGCCTTGACGCACAACACCTCCCGCAGCAGCTCTGCATGTCTTAGCTCCAGCGCAGCTCTCCAGTGAAAGTGACCATTGGGCACCAGTATCGATTCGCAGCACTCCAACCACATTTCCAATACCCTCAGTCTGACCCGAACCCCAACCTGAATTGCTGTTTCCAAAGCCACCAAAAAGGCTTCGCGAAGGTAGACTACGGCATACCGAGGCCAATCCTCATTCCGCCCCGTATAATCCCCCTGTCTCAAAGCTGTCAAGAGCATCTTCAACACCGCTGCGGCCACATGACAGTCAGGAGGTTGACGGGAACATAACTCGAAAGCAGTCACGTTGGTATATCTTTGATCGTCGGTCTCAATATCCAGAAATTTCACCAGCCACTTGTCACTGAGGAGAAACAATTTTCGACACCAGCAAGGGCGATATAATCCGATCCGAAGGGCTGCTTCGAATGTCTTCATCGCTTGCGGACTGCCACTATTGTCCAGAGTGGCTGAAACGGCTCGGTTCACGCACTCGGGCATAATCGCCCATCCGTTCTTTCCTAAAATAATCAGAGCGCTGGCGTCTTTCTGGTCAATTGCCAGTTGCGCCGGCACGTCCGCGCGGTGAAACTCCTTGAGAAATATTTCTGCTTCTTTGAAGTTCGTCCCCTCTTCTTCGATAACATGTACAGGGAATCCATCGTATCCAATCCACCGGGTCGAAAATACGTCGGCCCAGATTCCATCCCCATCAAATTCACCCCACTGTTCCTTCCACAACGTCTCTGCACGGTTTTCAACGAGATTACGCACGTGAGGGTTGTTGACAACGATGTTGAGGATGGCTATCCTGGCACGGTGCTTGAATGGATCGCCGTGAGGCTGTTCCCGGAGAATGCGAACGACGTGCTCCAGAGCTTTTTCATACGACATGCCGGAGATGAATTTTTGGATCATCGGTGTTGTGTAGTTGTAAATACCGCAACATGTGAAGGAAACGCGTATCGTGTCTTCCAGCTGAAGGTCGCATTTGGTGAGGATGCGATCAAATAGCTCAGGCGGAAGGTTGACAAGGGAGCTGAATTAATGAGTCCGAGTCAACTACTTAAGTAACTACTACAGATTTAAAGAACTGGGTAATACTTACGGAGAGCTGTCTGTTGATGACATGATGTAGCTGTTTGGTGGTATGTAACTTGCAACGCGAGGTTCTTATTGAGCCGCGAAGCGCACAGAAGATCACAAAGCATGACTCATCACTCGGCTTTACCTCAAACCAGGATTTTACCCATATTCGTAGAGAGAGTCCTAAGGACTGAGGCTAGCATGATCGCGTAGTAAGTTCTCGTCGGCACTGTCATGACATCTTTGCAATCATCGCTGCATTACATCTAAAGCTATCGATAGAATACATATTTAAATACCTTAAGTACCTACTTACTTAAGTAAGTAGGTACATAGCAACAAAGATCAATCGTCATCTCTTATTTCGTTATGGTGCTAACACTAAAGAACTTGAAAGAACTTGAAGCCCCTGAATCTCTGGAGTCGGAATAAGAACCTCGGTTTGCTTCAATCTAACCGCCTCTTGCAGACCCGGGTCTGGTGCCGTCGCTACGCAGATGTTGCAATGGATATGCTGAATTGGTCTGCTCCGAGCTACTATTCCCGGCCCCAGGTGTATCTGAGTTCTTCCTCTCTCCGCCTCCAGTTCCGTCAAAGCGTTCCACGCCATTATTCCTTAGCACATCTGGGTTCTCCCTCTTTCCGCCTTTGTTTCCTCCCCAGCGTTCCACATCATTCCTACGTGCCCTGAGCTCCGCCGCTGCCTCCTCACTGGATCTCTCAAATAACATCCGGGCATTCTCGCCCTGGAATCCAGCCGCGAAGACAAGGGCACAAATCAACCCCATCCCTAACAGCGGCGTAGTGATCCAAAGAAAAAGCGAATCCCTCCGCTGCTTCTGATCCACAGGTCCAATATCGATTATACCCCGTTTGTGCGGTTGGAATATGTCACTCGCCCGACAATAGCAACTGTTCATCATTCCCGCCTGCGCAAAGCCGACGAGTATCACAACAATTGACATGCAAATGAGGTCCTTGGAGATTGTCATATACCAATGCAACTTCTTGATTTCTTCTTCTTTTTCTTTTCCTCCTTTCGCAAACCAACCAAAGCATGCGGTGAGACCACAGCTTGAACACCACAGAAGAAAGATGAAAAGCCATGATGCAGAGCGGCATCCAAAGCCCTGGGAGGGTGTAAACCAGGAGAGACAAAAGGCAGAGGCACATCCGATGAATACAGAGGCGAAGGAGATAGCAAACAACAGCCATTCGTTTCGATGCTGGCGCTTGCCAACAAATTCCAGAGCCTTAACAGGGCGAAAAGACTTTATAATCCCTGAGTACGGCTCTTCGTCGAGATACAATTTTGCCGCATCGTCGTCAATCAGTGGTAGCAAATTTCCAGTCTCTTTTTGGAGCTTCCTCATCTCCCACAGGACGTGCTCGCGGTGCTTGAAGTCGCCGATGTGGCCGCGGATAATCACGGCAAACACAAGGAATGAAAACAACATGACCACGGCAATGGTGTGAGCGGTCTGGTTGTTGGTCTCCTGGGTAACAGTTCGGACGAAAGCTCCTGAGAGCGACGCCCCGAACACTAATACCAGCAACCAACTACTGACCAGCGTGTTCGAGTTTAGAATCCCTATATTCCTAGAAGCTTCCTGAATACATCCAAGCACTCGACTTCGTTCCTTCATGTCCTCGGGCAGTTGAAAAAAGGGCTCGGGATTGAGCGGTTGCTGTTGTTCCGTGTTTGGACTTGGGGGAGGTTGGGACAAGAGCGGTTGGTGTTGTTCCATGCCCGAACTTGTGGAGGGTTCGTTGCCCTGTTGAAGTGGGTCTTGAAGCCACTGGTCATAAACGGTAATTATAGTGGCTACATGTTTCGGGTTCTGTGGCCACCACTCAACCGCGAGGAGCCAGTTCCTTCTTGCCACCTCTTGCCGCGTGAGAAGGCTCCATAAGGAGTCGATCGGGTCGCCGACGAGGTGAATAAAGGTAAAGATGGCGTTTTTCAGACCGGCAGCACTATACGAGAAGCGTCCAGCAAGAATGATCACCGGGACAATGAACGCGATGAAACGCACTGAGATCTCGTCAAGAGGCCAGATCTGATGGGCCATAGGATCACCGTGGGCGCAAAGTTCGGTGCAGCCCCCGAGAGAGAGGTATGGCTTATCGGCTTCTAGACGTTTGGTTCCTGTAATGTCGTATATGAACGACTGGCGCTTGTCGGATAGATCTGAGGTGTTGAGCAATTTCACCTTGTCGTAATAGCACATGGTGAAATTCACGCGCTGGCTGGAGACAGTGGTGACGAGCAAGGCTGCAGTTATGACAACTAACAGCCTTCTCGCGATGGAGAATCGTTGCACTGATAAAACGGCCATTACTGTGGAAGTCTCTAGCTCTTTGATTATTGGATACTTGCGAGCTCGGTATCTTCTTATAGAGCACCAACAGAATCCCCTCTCACCACCCCCAAGTGTACATGAGCTTAGCAGAATCTATGATCTCTCGCTTGCTGATGGTGTGTAGCAGAAACCCCTGATCTGAGGCGGTAAATCTATTGGACAGCCAGACAGCAGTTGGACATCCTGCGTACCATTTACCCCTGAGGCTGCAGCTTTTGTCTGCATCGGGGTGAGGCTGAAGTACTGTTGTCTGGAGTCATAAATGGATACGATGACTTGAGCTTGTCAGTGAATGTGCTCCAGCCACTCACTAATCTATATAGCTCAATCTCAACACATAGTATCCATTTCCGATAACTGAAATTATGGCGGCGCTTATTTTTGGATAACTCGGGGAAGTTGTGTTGGGAAAAAAACTTTTGCGATGCATAAGCCAAATAGAAGAAAAGTGGTATGATAAGTCCACTTTTGCGAGAAAAGTAAACAATGGCGTCTGCATCTCAAAAGCTTTTCCCCTGTATGTTCATCATGCGCGCGTACATTATGCAGGAGATGTGCACATGGCAGGGCTGAAGGCTGCAAGAGTCACAATATTTTGCCTAGTGTCAGCTATAAATTTCATGAACTTCTACGTAATTTTTGGCATGTGCATCCCCTTTTTATATATCACTCGATTTCAGTCGTTCGCGCATACGTCACCGCACGAAAGGCTGCAAAATTTGTGGCATGATATGCCCCTGTAGAGTACATTGATCACTCGACTTCAGCTGTTCGTGTATATGTGCCAACGTTGTAACCAGGAACTAAACTTACGCAGTCAGAGAACTACATAGGCAGTTCCACGACGCTGAAGATATATGCATTCTTGCTATAACGGTTCGACAAACCGTATAAACAGTTTCCATCAGGAAAGAAGTTATCATGGCGCTTACTAGCTAGTGCAATCTGTCAAACCCTAAACTAAGACATTTCTTCTCCAGACGTCAGCTGCAGACCCCGGGATTCATCGTCGTCGTCACCACCATGCAGCTGGAAACGGCGCACCTCGAATACCGTTTAAGTGGCAGTGCGCATGCAGGTACAAAAATGTACCTCGGATTTAGGTATTGGAAGAATCCCATCGAGACAATGTATATGGAACTCTTGCTCCCATTCCCGAGTGTCCATGACTAGATCAGTCGAACATAAGGATCGAAATCTGGCACTCACCGCTTACCTTAGGATGATATACAAGGGCACGTACATGATCATGACAGAAAACTTAATCCAGTACGGTGCTAGAAGCACCAGCTGCAGGTGTTATAAACGCCAACCCTGACGAGAGTGGGTTCGAAACCTACAGAGCGCAATAAACGCTAGTTGAAGTTTGCGGGCTGAAAACCTTCAGATGCTCTTCTTTTACCAGGCTGTAGGCTGTGTTAGAAGCACCAAATTACCATGCATGGCTGAGGTTAACAACTGAGCAATTAGCTTAGCTGGTGGTAGAAACACCGTTTCAAACTTGCAATGCACACTCTTTTGCCCAGATTTTATTTACCCTTCGAAATCAAACTTAGGTTTTATACAATACGGTAGAGATCGTTGCATATTACAAGGCCTGATAGCTTAGCTCAGGCGGTGCTACAAACACCAGGTGCTGTAAACACCGGGTTCGAAACCTCATGGCGCTCTAAACGTCAGAACATTGGCTAAAAACCTCATGGCTCAAAACCTCCTGGCGCCACAAACGCTAGATCGTGGGTTTTAAAACTTGCAGATCACACTCTTTTGCCCTGCTTTTACTCTTCGAGACCCAGCGTATGTTGTATAAAAGACAGTAGAGATCCTTGCATATACAAGGCCTGAAAGCTTAGCTTAGGCAGTGTTACAAACATCAGATACCGTAAACAGCTCGGTTTGAAACCTTCCAGTCAAAGGTGCTCTAAACGCCCAGGCTCAAAACCTCATGGCGATACAAACACTAGATACTATCTAAACCTGTCACTTTTTGGCCCTTCGAGATTTAGCTGAGTTTTGTACAAGATGATTGAAATCATGCATACTTGGGCATTCAAAAACAACTGGCGGATTTTTGGGTGCAATCCTACCAGATCGGGCTCTAGTTATAGGTATTTGATCGCGTAAGTATATCAAGAACAAATAGCTTACCTCAGTCACCATGGTGCAATAAACACCAGGTAGCCAGGTGCTGTAAACGCCGGCATAGGTTCGAACCTACAGTGCTGTAAACACTAAGATCAAGAATCACAGGCTTGAAACCTCTTCTTTTGCCCCGCCGTAGCTTGAGTTTTGCTGGAAAGTTGTGTAGTATTACAAGAAACTTTAAATTTTCATGCCCGAGATTAATAACACACATATAACTGAGCACTTAACTTAGCTGGTGGTAGACACACCAGGTGGGTGTTATAAACGCCTGGCGTAGGTTCGAAACCGGCAGTGCTGTAAACACAAAATCAGAGGCCTGAAACCTCTTTTTTTGTCCAGCCTTTATGGGATTTGCTCGTCTCGGTGTATCGAGATTGGCGTGTCTTAGGATTGGGGCGAATGAGTGAGAACCGGGGCATAGATATCAGAAGATGGAAAATAGCCGGAGTTGATTCGTACGAAGAGAGGTTGGAAACTTTTAAAGAGATGGTGTATGGTCAACGTCGACCTCACGACAATCAATCAAAGCGGTGAATCTGTGACTTCAAATTTGGCGAAAGACTAGGTCAAAGTAGTAAGTATGCCCGTTTAACACCACTTTGTCTCTTAATTCACTCTGATCAGCTTCCTCTGGCTTTCTCCCCCCTTATTCCTCTCAAACTCTGAGAGCAGCAGCATTACCATGGCTCACTCCGACTGGGTGGAACCGTCTTCACTTGTGTACGCGGTTGGGCTCCAGCAATCTGTATCTTCTCAGCACCGATCCAACCAAAAAACGGAGAAAGAGCGGCACCTGATTGTTGTTATTCCGAGTCCTGAGGCGATTTCGTAACGCCGGCTACACTCCGTCAGCCCGGCCTGTCAACAATGGGAATCCAAAACCCACATGAATAAGAAACTTCAAAAGTCGATTACTGCTCATCGAGTATTCAGCCGCCACAATGCCCATGCGGTTCAGTGGCCCACTGGAGGGATTCCGCATAATTATCCGCCCTCGAGGCGTTTCAATTACCTTTGTCCTCGGCTGCGCCGCCCTCGCCCTCGCCACATCCATCAACTCGGAGTCCCACTCATCCGCCGTTTTGGTCGGAGTAATACTACGATACTCTAGACTACCTATACGCTTGCATACTTATATGTATATAAAATTCAAACCGTAGAAGTGAATCTTGGCTACCCCTCGTGGGAGAATGGATGCCTGCTTTGCAAGCTTTCTTAAGGGTCGGTCTTGCCACCATGAGCCCTTAGTTCATATACTTCCTCCCCTGCTAGTAATTGGATAGAGTTTGCAGCCGGTATCGACGGGTCCGGAGACAGCGAATGGTTTGTGGATGACTCCGCGTGACAACATTGTTAAATTACTGTATCGACAGATGAACAACGAACGTCATCCATCATCGACTGCGTTGATACGCAGAAAAGAAGTGTCGTTTGAGGTCGGTTGGCTAACCAAGGGTACTTACTTAAGTACTGTCATTCGTCATTTGGAGCTTGCAGGTAGAGTACATTTTCTAAGTCCTACTTCTCTTCCGCTTGGATTCCTTGCACTCTCGCTTCAACTTCATCTCGTGGTTCACCTCCTCGTCCTTTGCTGCATTCATACTATTCCTCCTCTTCACTCTCTTTTGCGTCTTCCTTTTCTGTAGACCCGCGTTCGCATTCTGTGCCATTTCACCTCGATTCGTTACTACAACCCACCACCCGGTACTCGGTCGAATTCAAAAACTGTCATTTTTAGACGGCAGTTAGTTGTTCATCCGTGGGTACAGAATTGTGAGCATCTGCCCTACTCTGCATCTTTCTCTCCAACTCGAATACACACACACTCACGCACCTACCTAATCCCACTCTCTGTTTTGACCACAAGTTTTAATACACCAACTCCGAAGCTATCGATCTGAGTGAGTTCTATTTGTTCGGAATAATACTAAAGTGAGTTTTAGGGACATGAAACGAAACACCGGTTTCTAAACCTAAGCGACTCGGGGATGGACGGAATGGACCGGGCTGGGGTCATATACTCCACATATATCAGGGAGAGAAATCGGCGCAACGGCCACAGAATTTGAACGTTACGTTTCGACTTGTCTGCGGCATCGGATATCACACCGGCGATTTTGATGTGTTCAGCGGCATTGGTTTCAGCTCTAGTCGAATCGAAGCTCAATTTCACTGGTACCAGCCGCCCTGCGAGGAATGTTACTCTTTGTAGCGTTGATTCAACCTCTGTTCAAGGAAGCTTCGTTGCAGATTATGAATCAAACTTCCTCGAGACTTTAGAAGAAAAAACAATTAGCTGTGGATCGATCTGGAGGGGTGGGTGAGGAAACTCGACTGATATCGATCCGCCGCGGCCCGAGAGATACTCTACTCTACTAGAGGGTGTTCAATCATTACCGCTCTGGGTTTATATCTAGAGTAGGATTGGACGGTTGTCTGATAAGCTCCGTAAGGATTCCCGCATGGTATTGCCAGGGAATATCTTTTGAGAGGCGCGATCTGAGAGCACTACTGTGCCTAATTTTGGACAATGGATGGAGTCTCGGACAATATATGCTGACCGTGTGTACTCGAAACCACCTGACTTTGCTGTGGCCTTAATCCGGAGGGTTTTGAGCCTCAACTTCAAATGGTATGAACCATACCAAAAGAAATATTTTCGCGATTTTCTCTTTGTAAATCGCTTCATTGGGATCTGCTCTACAAAGTTACAAACTCTCTTTATTTTTCTCAGTTCTGGTTGTTGCACTGATGGATTTCAAAAAGTTGGATTTTGTGTGGAGCAAGAACAAACTTGAGGCTCAAAAAGATATCTTGGCATCCGAAAAGGGGCGCTTGGCGGCTGAATTTCTGATTAATCACCTTTAATTTTTAATTTTCTGTCAAGTATTTCCCTTTTGGGTATTTTTCCGGCACCAATCCTAATGTCCCACCCCTCCCAAACTAGGAGTCCCCAACCATACCACACTCCGAGACACAGTGGTCATGGATACTCGCATGGGAAGGAGATTTTGTCGCGAAATACCTTTCTTTGTTCCTCTGACGATGTCGTACTGGTATTTATCTGCCGTATGACTTATCATCTACCGTATAACGTTCAAGCCCCTCCTGTGTTGTTTTTATATTGCCTTCTCACACGGCAAGGCAAGGCGAGGCGAATAGGAAACTTTATTTTACGGCAAAATTCGATATGTACCGCCTGACCCGAGTAACGTTACAGAACATGTCAACTCCCGCCTTATCCGCCTCACCGCGCGCTCACAACACAACACGAAAGCAACTACCCGCGTTTCTTGTAGAACGAAGCTCTTGTATCGTTGTCAGTATCGTTGGGGATATGTCTATATCTTCGTCGCTCTTCGCTTTCGGAATTGATTCCATGTTCGATGTCTTCATCTCGGCAGTTTGCGGATGAGCGGTACTTTTTTTTGTCGTGGCGGCTGTAAGGGATCATTAACTTACCACCAACTCCTTTGTTCGCCGCCACCCATGCACCGCGAGGAGTGGAGTATCTACAGACAGATCGAGAGAAATGAAATCAAGTCTGGACTTGCTGGGTTCTGTTTCGTGAACTTTGGGCGCAATTGTTCTGAATACCTTACTTCCGGGACAATTGTTGAAGGAGACGTTCAAGCACCTACGCGAAAACAGCATCCCGGTAAAATCCATCTCCCGAAAGCGAGATTGTTCCTATGACCATGGAACTGGGGCTTACCGGATCGCGAAGCTGCAGAGGACGATCAAAATCAATAGAAATAGAAAGCAGGCAAACGGCATGCGCGTCCTCGGTTTGCTAAATGTTATTTTGCAAAAGTGAGAGCCCGCAAGCAAACATGCAAGCAAACAGGCGATCCAGGGAAAGTGCAAAATATATGTAATGTACGATGGAGCGATGGAGTGATGCAGCGGAGATATCCGGCGCGTTGTTGGGATGGGATGGCAGCACAAGGAAGGTGCGTATTATATGTACGGCGAGGGCGAGTGAGACCTCGCTTCTGCAAATATAAAAAAACGGTTGGCTGCTCGACTGCGATGTCTCAGTCTCCAGAGTCTCGCGCTGTCTGTTTGACGGAAATAAATGGCGATTCGACGCTTTGTCCCTGTTCCTCACCTCAATCTTACTTCGTCGGGCCAATCCCGCTCGATTGGAACAAGCTCCCGCTTCCTGGTCAGCGCGCACGGCCCTTCCCTTACCGCTGCAGGCTAGCAATGCTGCTCGACCCTTGCCCATCAAGCTATGACCAGCCCAATCTTCGCTTTTCGTCCCTTGTCGCCCACCACACTATGCCACAAACACCCCATACAAACTCCCTCCGAGACTGCAACATCTCAAGGATTGATTGCACTGCGAGCGAGTAATACTGCTGGTGCGCCTATAGTGCCTATGCCTATACCCATTTGCACCTTGCGCCCGACTGCTGCAAGGGATCCCATCGTCCATCTTCATTCCTTCCTCCTCCACCCTGGACCTGGCCCTTCTCTATCTACGAAAGCAAGCAATTTCGAAGCGTCGCCTGCGATGCATTGAGGAAGCCACCGGCTGTATCTTCTAACTATATAGTCATTCTTTCTCCTTGATCACTGCCGGCCGTCTTTCAGTCACTCGTTCACTTCACGCGTTCGATACCATCCATCATTTGGTGCACTTAACGTCGCGCATTTTCCAACTTCATACACACTGGGTATCTACCCCCGAAGATCTACCAAACCAAGTCAACATGACAACCACTGGCGTTGTTTACCTTCACACATCCGAGCCATCGACCTCGTCCGCGTTTTCTGTTACTTCCTCCGATGTCTCGGAGAAGTCAATGGACAAATCGTTCCTGAGACGTCTGTTTCATCGGAGCAAGATACGGAATTCAGACTACTCTTCTCGGAGTGGGGATTCGACATTCGGTAGTGCAGATATGATGGTGATGACGCCGTCGCCGCATGTAAGTTATCGTCCGCCACCACCGCGCGCGCTCAGTATTTTAACCTTAACAGACGCATCCACTTCTCTCAAAGCCATACCCACGAGATGACGTCCTGGTCGGACGGAGTCGACCAGCTACACTTGTATTCTCAACCCACGGCGGCACAAGCCCGCGTAGACTGTCGAACCCAACAGTGACAAAAACTAGCGATGCGGACAGCATATATTCAGTGAATACCAGCGCAGCAGCGGATATGTATAGGCGGAGCCTTCGAGAGCGGGAAAAAGCGGCGATGGCTGCAGCCATAGACTGCAAGTATGTGCAGGAATGGGGGTTCTTCATCAAATGCTATTCCGAGGGCCGATTCAACGTTTCCAACCCGCCGGATCCGCCGCCAAGGAGACCGGAATTCAATCATCTCACCGCGCCAGCGCCTCCAGACGAGCGACAGAGACTAAAGGCCGTGAAAGCGTGCAACACTATTCTGCCCATCGCGGCGCAGGAGAAATGTCACAGACTCGTCCTTCTCGCGAGGAAGGTCTTTCAGACGCGCATGGCCTGCATCAGTCTGGTGGATGAGAATCTCGAGGTGGTGAAAGCAGAACACTCATTCGGACGGAAATATATCACTCGAGCGGATAGCATTGGTGCGCATGTTTTATTGGGAAATGAACCGATGGTTGTTTTGGACACCGTTAAAGATTGGCGGCTTCGTGGAAACCCGTTGACGCAGGATTCGCCGCACCTACGGTTCTATGCAGGAGCACCCATCGTTACTTTCGAAGGTCACACAATCGGCGTTTTTGCAGTGTTCGACACACAGCCCAGATCGGCGTTTCCAGCAGCCTCACGGAGAAACCTCATGGATTTTGCGCGGTTAGCCATGACCGAGTTTGAGATGGTGATGGAGGACCGAGATGTGCTGAGACAACATCAGCCGACAAAGATAGTTGGGCAGACAAAGGTTACAGACAGCGACTCGGAATCTGTGATTTCTCGGCGAGGATTGCTTTCCATAAAGATACTCAAGGGAATCGAAGAGAACGCGGAGAAGATGCCTCCAGTAAGCCCATTCCTGGCTGGCGAGGCGTCGGAGGTATTACTGGACTCGCCCACGGTACCCACAAGACCACAGGACAGCTTCGTGGCAAGACCAAAGCTGAGGGATATCAACACGAGTCAGGAAGAGCCTATGCTCCCTCCCCCGGAAACACCCACATCCTTCCCCGACGAGGATTGCGAGTCATCACACCGACAACCAGAACATACCGTCTACCCAACCTCTCCATCAACCCTCCTCTCCTCTTCATCCGCCCTCCCGTCCCCGTCGACCCTCCCCTCATCAATCTGCACCACAACAACATCTCGCTACAAACAACACCGCCCCCTCCCAATCTTCCCTGTCCCACACCCCGGAACCTCAACAAACACCCTCTCCGCAATCCAATCCCCAATAACCCCTCGCATCCCCGCAACGCCCGGCTCAATAACCTCCATGGTCGAAGCAACCTACGCAACCTCCCTCATCGCCCGCTCCCTCGACTACGACTTCGTCTACCTCCTCCGCGTCACCTCAACCCACACCCTCTCCTCGCCGTTAGTCCCCATCGACCCTAACCAACAGAAACTCGAGATCTCAACTAAAGTCCTCGTCGCACACGGCCTCCCAGATCCTCCACCAATCTTTGACGGCGGCCTGCACCTCCGCGCTCTCAGGAGTATCGGAGGGCTGATATTCCAGAACCCGGTTGCGGAGGACTCGGGAGATGAAGATGATGTGGGGTATCAATTGGGGATTTTGTTACCGCTGGTAAGGGATTGCGAAGAGTGTGCGGATGAGGAGAGTGGCGGGGGGATTGTACTCGCGGCGTTTGCAAGGAAGGCGTCGGGAGCGCCGGCGTTGAGAGTGGATGAGGTTAGATTACTGAGGGAGTTTGGAGAGGCGTTGAAGGATATACTGGTTAAGGCGGATAAGAGGAGGAGTGTGCATACTAGAGGGGTGATGGCGTAGGATGGGATTGGGAGTGTTTATGATGATATGTTGGGAGTTGGGGGTGTGTTGCTGCTTTTTTTTCTGGTTTTTGGGAGGCTTAATTGTGGAGAGGGTTTAATTCTGGGGGGGTTTTTTTTTTCTGTGGGCGGGCTGGATTTGTCTGTCATACGGCTTTGATTTTGTATTTGAGGATATCGGGTGTAAATACCCCTATGATAGCTTTTATATATATTCTACACTTCGTTAATCTAGGGTAGGAAGTAGCTTCTGGGTGATAATTCACATTGGGTTTTGTCGCACCCCTTACAAGGCAGGCAGGGTTACAAACCCTCAGCCCTGACACACACTCTCTCTTCCTACATATTCTTTCCAGGCAAACCGCGTTGCTTGCTTTCTCACATCTCTCTCACCATCACACCAACACACCCCTCGTTCCCCGACCTCGCTCACGCACTCACTTCAGCCGGCCGCTTAGGACGTTCTGGGGTACGAGGTTACTTCTGTATCTACTCGATAATAAGGCACTGTGCTAATACCTATCGTGGCGAAGTGACTGGGCCGCGGGTTTCCATGGTGGCTTATGCACGTTATTCCGGTGCCTTAATACCAAGTACCTCGATGCGGATGTGTTTGGCGATGGGGTTTGAGGTCTTCAGTCAATAGCACCCTCACTTACCGTTGAAGCTGGAACCACAACAGACTGGAAATGATGACGGTGATTACGATCAATTCAATGAATTGCACCGGTATGAGAATACCGCTCACGCTGTTGGGTTAGCCGATGGGTCTCGATGGGTTTGCGTCTGCCACTGATGGGTCTGCCGTCGATAGGACTCCGATGTGTTGGCCCAGCGAAGGACATAATACCAATGCATGAACGTTGCGACATTGACCGAAGACCTCTAAACACCCACAAATATCCCTACTGAACCCACTGCAATCTGTTACATCATCATTGCGACATACATGGTTCGCCAAACACATATAATATGCTATTGCCCTTTGCACGATCACCCAAATGCCATAGGGGGAAGTACTTATCTCCAGCATCGCAGAATATGCGAGTTGCAAGGCCTATATTTTCCTGAGCCGGAGGACGATTTGGATCCACTTTTGAGTGACTCTGATGATGAGACAGATTATGGAGAAGACTCAGAAGATCTCACATGGGAAGAAGGCGAAAGACTACGCAGGTTAGGTCTACTTACAGACAATTATGCTCTACCAGAGCCTTCTATCAGCAGCGAGATTGCAAGCGACCAAGGATCTGGAGTACTATCCATAACCCCCGATGTAGAACGCAGAGGTATTGTTCCACAGTCGCGAGGTTGTGAGCGAGCAAGCAGCACTGACCGTGTCTCCAGATGTGGAACGTAGACGTGTCATTCCGCCGTTGCCGATTATAGTAACACCGGTGCCGAGTATGGGGTCGTGCCGGTATTTTCAGTTCCACCGGTCGTTACCAATCGCACCGAAGGCCTTGCACTATAGGTAGATGACGTCCAAGGTTTGGCCCGGGTACCAACCATTCTACCAGATTTCACCAGTTGACTTGTACCAGTTGCCATCAAAGGCCTTGCACTACCTACCAGATACTGTGGAAGGTCTTCCACCAAATCTATCTTGAACGTCTATTATGATTCCGACCGCAACCTCTACGACTGCTGTACCTGTCGCATGCAAGAGATGGTACCGCATCCTGGAGCCGGGCAGTTCAGGGTACCTGCCACAAAACAGACGAGTTCCACTATATGCGGGCAGTGCTTGAAGGACACCGGATACAAAATCATGTTCACCATACCCAGTTTGCTTTGCCAAGTTGCTTGAGTGACTACTTGAGTATGGAAAGCAAAGACTAACTGGCTCTCAGTAGCACAGAACCGTGCATCTGCTAACCCCTGGGTCTGGTGCAAACCAGACCCTCTTGAAAGCTGACATGATTGGGAAGCTCACCAAACGGCTACGGGAGAGGGCTACCTTGATGCGGGGACTAGCAAAATATTGATGAGGAAGACGATCATATCGTCAGACGAAGACAAGCCCGAGAAGGCCTTGCACTACCAGTAGATGACGTCCAAGGTTTGGCCCGGGAACCAACCATTCTGTCACCATATATCATCAGTTTAGTACCAGTTGCCAGTGCCATCGAAATTCTTGCACTACGTCCAGCTGCTATCGAAGGCTGTGCATCAGATTGTTTATAAGAGCTTCAACAGGTTTGGATTTGGTTAAATAGCATGAAATACGAAATCGAGGCCTCGGAAGCCAAGCTCTGGATGTTGAGACACTTCGTACAAAAGTTTCTTCAGTATATTCCGCCAACTTCACATAGTACAATGGAATCAATTAAACTATCCTCGTGTGCCAGTGAACAGATTTTGGCGCTTTGTGAAGGCAAAGCCTTGAATCTACAGGGGTTTGGTAACTTGTTTTCGCGGTGGATTTGATAATGATTGAAGGACGTTGGACGGAGGATGGACAGACTGCATGGTTGAGATATTAATTGTTTTGATTCCTGTGATTGTTCTGCTTTTTTTGCCGTTGATTTTTTAAAACTCCAAGCTTGCGAACCACCAGCGCACACTCGACCACTCTATGAAAACCACCCTAGCAGCCTGGAGCTGGAACTACAGAGCTCCGACAACAGAGCCCATAAACAACACTACTCTAAGAGCTAGAAGGGCAAAACTAACTACCAGCTAGGCAGCATCGCTTTTAAGGTGTTCTGCAACCCCCCCCCCCCCCCCCCCCTTCTTTATCTCCGTTCCAAAATCCTCACCACCAAAACAAAATCTCAACCCCGCAGTGGTAAAACATTGCAAAAACAAAAGAATGATGACAAGAGGGGGATTCGAACCCCCGCCTCTTTCGAGACCAGAAGGCTACCCTGATTGAAACTAGGGAAACTTTTCGCTTGAGTCTGGCGCCTTAGACCGCTCGGCCATCTTGCCTTGATAAAGTTTGGTTGCTTTTTGACAAATATAAGGCCTTTGGAAAAATTCTACTGGCCTAAGAAATGACAAGAAGCTGCATCAAGAATTTATGCGTTCTGAGTAGGTTCACCTTCACCTCCGAAAGCCGAGAGCTCGATTGGTTTTGGTAGAAAGTATTTACTTATTATGAGGTCTCGAAAACATTAAAATCATAACTTTGGGGATGTGCCTTGATCTGTGAGGTGGGACTGCAGTACTGAGTTTGAATGCAATCCCGAGATTCCCTCAATGACTCCCTAGGTACGTCTCATACAAAAGCATTTTACACTCGAAGAGTTACGAACTCGTTATAGTACCGAAAGAAAACTCCGTTAATTTCACATCCCAAGTAGTAAAAATACAAGTAAAGTAAGCACCGCAACATCCAGCGATGAACCAGAACAGAAGAAACCCAATCCCCAACTTTCCCTTCCCTAACTAAGCAGCCTCAGTAGCATCCTTGACAGTCCCCTTCACATCCTGGAACGCATGCTCAAACTGTCCGGCGGCACCAGCCTTCCCCTCAGCCTCCTGCTTCGCCCCGGCCTTCCCACACCCTACGCACGCACATTTTCCCTGCTGGCATCCACACAGACTCTGGTCTCCACCACAAGCACACGTAGTCTCATCGGGGGCCACAAGCGGCTTTCCGTCCGCAGAATCACCAAACTCCTTCTTCAGTCCCGCCAGCCTCTTAGCCTCATTATGAATATCCAACACCTGCTTCTCTCCACTCTGATAGAACGCCCGCACTTTCTGACCCGCGGGGCTTTCCAACGCCTTCTCGAAGTACCGTGCCAATCCCTGCGCCTTCTCGCTGAGATGGAACGTCTGGTCGGCCGCCTTTGCGCGTTCGGACGCGCCGGTCTTGGAGTCTAGGGTGGAGAGAATGTTGTTGAGATATGTTGCGAATCTAGAGGTGAGCTGGTGTTTCTGGTCTAGCTCGATTGCTTTCTGGAGGGCTGAGTCGCCAATCTTGTAGCCGGAGGCGAGGTACTCTGCGAAGATGGCCGAGATGGGCTTGTCTTCTTGGCGGAGGTCTGAGGAGGAGGGATCGGGAGTCGTGGGGGAAGGCTCGGAGGGAGGAGAGGCAGAGCTGACCGAGATGGAGGTCTCATGTAGTGGAGTGCCGTGGAGGAGGAGGGCAGTGCGAGCGGCGGAATCGCGCTCGAAGGTTATGGTGGCGCTGTTGGCGTCGACGTTGTAGGAAAGCGAGGTGATTTTGCCGCAGAAGGAGAAGAAGTTGGTCAGTTCGCCTTCGGTGGCTTCGGGGGAAATGTTGCTGACATCGACGGTGGACATGATTGCGGTGTTGTATGTGTATGTGTATGTGGGTATTGGGTGTGATGTGTTATAGGTGCAATTGATGTGTTATAGGTGCAATTGATGTGTTATAGGTGCAATTGATGTGTTATAGGTGCAATTGGATTGTTTGGTTATAAGGAGACGATGCAGCAGTGGGGGGATGGGTTTGATTTATGGAGCTGAGGATTGAAAGAATGAGCTTGTTTGTTTGGTGGGTTGAATGGTATGTACTACGTCATAGTCGTGGCGTGAGATGGGAGTACGTCATAGGCTAGCCACACCTTTTTCAGATGTTTTTTACTGTGCTTCCACATGCTTCTGCTGTCAACCGCCAAATATCTGCGGCACTACTGAGGATCACGCTGTGTCACTTATACCAAGAAAGCTGCGTACTGGTGTGAAGACTTCTCCGGCTTGTGGTGATGAAGGTAGATTAAATACCAACATTACATTCTCTTCGTTCATGAGAAAATTACGTATTAATGTCGCGATAAGAAATGCGAATTGAACAGTCCGTAGGCTTATCTTACAAGGGTCCCCTAGGGGTAAATAACGATGATATCTTCTCAAAACATATAAATAGAGCACATCCGTTACCGGCAACCCTGCAGGCCTGCTGGTACACAGGACCTTATATGCTCTATTCCAGAGGTTGACCTTCTTCGTAATATAACCCCAAGACAAAGATTACGTTACGGTTTCTCCCTTGCGGCTACTCGAGATTTTGCTGGTGTGGATGTGCGGGGCAGCTGAGGGAATCAGGCTCGTGCCAGGCCTGTCGCCACTGGCCCGGAATCCGACGAGCCCAGCTCATTCGTGCAAATACGGCAAGCCTGGATGAGCCCAGGTCAACCATCATCGCGAGAAATCGAGTGATGTTTTGTGAGTACGATTTTTCTTTGGCAAGACAGCATGTGCTGATTGGTATGTAGTCAAGCTTCTTAAGCTTTAGGCGTTTTGACAATTGCAAGTCTCTCGGACTCATACATATATACAGTTCAACGTATGTTTTGACCAGTTATTCAGGGAGATTCTTGCCAATGAAGCTGCCATAAACGGCGAATTCACAATATTCCATCATTCCTTGGGATTGACATGCGTCGTAGTCATAAATCAGAACAATTAACATGAACCAAGAGCTTGAGGACTCTGTTACGTGTTCAATATTCCATCATTCCTTGGGATTGACATGCGTCGTAGTCATAGTCGTTCTCGTCCTTAGAAGACGTCAAAGGTAGTCTACTGCTTGCTGAAACCTGTAAAAGATAAAATATGGTACTACCGAGAATCAATTCTAAGATGGACATGAAGGGGTATGTTACCGTAGCCTTGACGTTCGGTTCTGATGGCCAACAGATCTGCGAGTATCACGCCCGACGAACGTGAGCGGGATCGATCCGAAAGGTCGAAAGAGCTACCGACATGAATTTGGCGAGATTTTCCACCAGTTGTTGTACCCGTTGCCAGCATCTAGTACCAAAAAAATGCGAGCGATGAAACTTGCCTGAAAAGGTAGGCAGGCAAACGTTCAATCGTTACCATTCTTGGTTTACATCTAGCCATGTCTTATGTACAGGTTGCATTTTTTGGTACTGAATGCTGGCTACGAGTATACATACGCTAAATTTCTGAGACTAGCATTCAGGACGACGTTCCGTACACTACTTGGATTAGAGACGGTGGTGTTTTTGGGCCGCCGTTTTGGGCATCGTTTTGCGGTTTTCAGAGTGGCCGTTATGCACGTTTTGCACGTTTTGCACGTTTTGCACGTTTTTCATGTTTTCCCGGATTTATTAGAGAGCTAGAGATTTGTGCTATCGGGCCAGATTCAAAGTTCCACAGTTTCACAGTTTCGAGAATTCATAATACAACAATCAAGCGGATTCCCTACTTCGGAGCTGGAGGTGAGTCTTCAGACCGCATAAATGTTTGGTGTAGCTTTTAATTCTGACTTGGTTCTTTTCAAAATTTCTTAGACCCATAGAATGTTTGGAGCTGGGAACATAGCGCAAAATCTCTATTCCAGAGTCGGTCCGAGGCGTTTTGACAGTCCCTTTCTCCAACTCGTTGCACCTTGCGGGCCGTAGCGGACTCTACACTAATCTATAGCCCGCCTGCGGTAATTTTCTGTGAACATAACCACATTAATTACCTGGCGCTAGCGGGCTCGTCGATATCACGCACCAACACGTGCCTCGGAGAAAAGCGAAGAAATCAAAGTTGTTGTTCTTTTGGAGTGCTCACAACGTTTCATTGACGTCTCAGCTCATGCATGGGATACATAGCAAACAACGATATGAATGGAGAACTGGGCTGTAGGAACTCGAAACTCCGCACATGTGAATTATGAAGTTTGTTTGTACCGCTCACTGGATTCTTTCTAGTCGAGTTAGATATACATAGATACATATGCAACTGCAGGCGTAATTTCTGGACGAGTAGCGCTCTCGTTACCAGAAATTTTCTCTTGCAAGCCATTTACGAAGGTGGTAAACGGTTAATTTTCGACAGCGTCTCGAACTATGGCCGTAACTAATCAAATATGCCGCACAGGTTGGTCACTGTGGAACTTCCCTCCTAGCCTTCCGATGGGAATTCTGGTACTTACTTTGATGCCCGTAAAGACTTCGATGGAAGGTATGAATTCGGGTATGTTACCATCGGCACTACCAAACAAAACTAACGGGATATTACTGTTGATCTTCCGGTAAACATCACCTATCTAGACCGTAGTACGGAGCACCCACGAAAAAAAATCTTGGAAAGTGCGAGTTTGTGACGGCCGTTTTTTTTCCCTCTGGCGCCACATCCGAATCCGTGGATGGGGTATCTGCTAATTGAAGCCTAACAGACCGTCGCAAGTTCGCTACTGCGTGGGCTCGGCTCGCTAACTCAGTTGCTACGACCAGAAACCCATCAAACATCTCGAAATATGCTTCCAGAAACTGTCAAACTTCATTGATCTGCAAAATTGAGCTCACGTTGTTCAGAGATTCCTCGTATGAGGCGATCTTGTCCCCGGATGACGGGGTGCCCTATCCGCGGATGGAATAGATTATTGCTCATAATGGTATCTATTAGTTTTGATCTTAGCTGGCGCACGTCCGTTACAGTTGTCAGGAGTCAGAGCGAGTTGTGATCCGTGCACATCGGATGATAACAGTGAGTGATCCAACACCCATCTAATCGCAACCTCGGTCGTCGCTAAAGGGGGGGTATGTTCTCAACCAGGTCCCCCGAGGTATGCAAGATAGAGCACTCTAAAAACTAGCTTTTTGTGTGCAATTGAGTTTTGAGCCAGCTCGAAATCGTAAGCGCTTTTAAGCGCATTGATATCCAAAGTCATCCACGCGCTGAGCACAAGCACGGGACTTTCCTCCGTTTTTAGGGGGCGCAGCAGCATTGAGAGCCACAATGCCTCACAAGCACGCACGGAGTCGAAGCCTCTTGTTAGATCATCGTGTAACAGTGCATAAACCCCCACGCGCCGCAGATACGAAGCGGAATCGAAACCGACCAAAAGCGAAGGATTGAGTAAGGTCGGTAGAGGTAAACGTAATTTTTTTGCCTGATAAACTAACTATTGTACAAGAATAAGGGGGTATGTAAAGTAAAAGTATATACCGATAGAACTACTAAGTCTACAAAGATAACCTAGGTCCAATCTTCAAGACGGACAAAATACAACACAATCAAGCAAAGATAGAGCCTATTGCGCAGTGAAATCATCCGAAAGACAAGTTTGTTGGTATCTGAAAGAAAAAAACCCCAAAGCCCCCGAAAAAAACATCCCCCAATGCTCGCCGCCGTCCAGTGTATCGAATCAAGACTCTGAACAACTCCATAACGCCCGTAAACCCCACAAAAAAACAATTAACCCCGAACACATCCAACGCACCCATTCCATGTACAAAGAACAATGATACACACGACGAGAATCAGAGCGATGATCCCCGTTTCTTCTCCCATCGTCCGATTGATTGAAAGATTACTGCCCACCAATATCCCAATCCCAGTCCCAATATTTTTTTTTGTTCACAGTAGCGACGGTTTCCTCGCATACCCACACAGGCTCCGCAGCCCACTTCCACACTCCCTCGCTTCCTCAATAACATTCCCCACTGTCTCCTCGTCCACAATACCGGCAGACCTAAGCCACTTCTCCCAAACCCAGCCACCTAGGAGTCCACCAACCGCAGCCACATCCTTAGTGCTTCCTTTGACTCCAGCAGACTCCCACGTATGGATTTTCCGCCGAACCTGCTCCTCAATAGCCTCATTTTGTACCGGTATCTGTTCGTCCTCATAGTCCTTACTCGGTACTTTTGGTTTAGATGCCGGAGGCCCCAAAGGAAGGAAACTCCATGCGCGCATGATATTCGTGAAGCCAGAATTGTTGAGACGAGTGATCCAGCGCTTTGTCGGCTCGGGATCCCTACCACTGGCTTCCAGTGCCGCGGAAAAGCGCGCGAAGAGCTCTGCTGCAAGGGGGCCTGCGTTGATCACATCGCTATCGAATACCTGATATTCGAAATATCCACCTGGTTTGAGAACGCGCATACATTCCGCGAGGCACCGGTCATATTCGTCCAGTGTCGAATCCAATGGAGTAGAGCTCTTGAGTGTTAGGAACAAAGTGCGGGCCGAGACAACGTCAAAGTGGTTGTCGGGGAAAGGAAGGCGGTAGAGACGTTCAACGACGAGATGGCGGTGGTTTTTTGGGCCTTGGCAGCGTGGTGGTGGTCCGAGGGAGGTACTGGTGGGTGATATAGGGGAGGTGTTGGTTGATTTTGCGGAGCGCTCAGTTACTGTATAAACTTTGACCTTTGGATAATCTACTGCGCAATGCCAACCCCAGTCCGCTGCACATGGTTAGCAAGGAAGGAAATTAATATGCAACACTGCCGGAAACCTACCAACTGGCGCTCCACCAAGATCTAGCACCCGCCTTTTTTCATTGACCACGGGCACGTGCTCGCCAACATTGTGGATGCCAGCCTCTGAAAGCAGCTGCGTAATACCAACGGTGTCACGCTTGGATCTCTTCGTTCGGGACTTCATACACGATGCCAGAAGTTGCTCGTGGGCTGGACTGACGATCATTTTTCCAAAGTTTAGCCACCGACCAGCCATTAAAGCCCAAAGGCTTGTCATAATTTCCTCGCTGGCTTCTCGTTGGCGAGCTCGGCTGTCTATTGGCGATCGCTCTGAATTCGACAGTCGCCGCGCTTTTGGTGGACAAGCTGCTTGAAGGAGACAGTCATCTCGGAGGTTGGAGCATATTCGATGGGCTTGAATTGCATCGAATCGTGGTGCCCGAGAAATAAAAGCGTCGTTATTCGCAGATGCTTTAACGAATGCTCTAAACGCACGGAGGTACGCTGGATCTGGTTTTGGCCCTCCGTCAATCATATCTTCCCTCTCACTTGAGGAAGAATCCTTTATTTCTCTGTTATTGTTACTGCCACGTCTCCGCTTGCTGGTTTTCTGCTCCACCGGTACAGGAATAGTGCACACTCCGGCTTCTGATCTGGATTCGAAGGCCTCTTCCTCGCGTTCTCTCTCCTCTCCTGAACCTGTCACACTTGATCCGAAGTCTGTTGATAGCGCGAGTGAGAGAATCCTGTTCTTTGGGCGGTCCTTAGTGTGCAAAAATTCATCCGTCGAAATCTTGAGGGCGGCAAAAATATCTTCGTGGTTGTTATCCTCGATGTTTAGGTGAAGCTTGACTTCAGCATCAGTTCTGTCCAATAGTTGCGATTTTCTGTCGCTCTTCGGTGAGACTGGTAAATCGCTAACAGAACCTTCTGCCTCATCAAGCAGCATGGCCGTCATATTTATGGTCGAGGAACTCTCTTCAAATGCCGGTGGCGGTAGCATGATAGAATTGGCACTAAGCGCCCTCGACCCTGGTTGCGGCGCAGACGCATTGCCATCCGAACGCGCATTGCCATCCGAACGCGCCGACCACCTGTCAGCGGCGACCCCAAACAAGGTTGGCGATGGAATGCGTATGAAGTCCAGCCCTTCGGAGGACCGTGATCGCCCGATCGACACCATCGACGCCGCACCCATAGAAGATGTCCGCTCGCTAAATTTTCTTCCATTCAACCTAGTAGCTACAGAGGGCAAGGTTCTGCGGGAAGAGAGCTGATCGTGTTTTACCGCGGTTATCGGGCGATCGGTCACATTGGCGTCTAAGGATAGTAGGGAAGCGGTTTTTGGCGGGGGTGTCGACGGTGCGGTCATAGGTAATCGAGGATCCATAGCCTCTTCGACAGAGGGTGCGGTGCTTCGTGGAGGGGTAGTCATATGAGGCGATCGTCGCCATGACTCTGGTGGTGTTTGGGGTATTGTAGAAGCAGCTATCGAAAAATTCCCGACCGACGGAAATGCAGTAGTGAGGAGCTCAAGGTTGAGATCGTTGGGCCGTTGTACCTTGCGCTGTGTCTTTGGTGGTACCTGTGGTCTCTCGGAACTGTTGTCCCTTACTCTTACTTCGACGGCCTGCGGTAAGGGGAACCTTTTCTCATCACTGCTGATATCTGTCTGTGATGCCTCTCCGTCCGCATAGGAATCGGCTTCTTCTTCTTCATCCTCTTCCTCTTCAAATAAGTCATCGTATTCCTGATATACAGCATCTTGGCCTCTCTTTGCGACTGCAGGTCTGCTTCGGTTCTTCCGGAATGTTGTAGGATCGAACTCATCCGTCACATTCGAATGTTTGCGCCCTCTCCCCAGCAGACTGTTCATGTTGTATGTCGTTGCGGTGGTGGTAGTGTATGTCGAAGTTGTGGGGGATAGTGCCCTTTTGTGGAAGACCCCAGAAGTGCTCTGGCGTTGCCGCTTGCTTAAGGAGGTTGAGGATTGGGAATCCGACGACGACCCACGGGGCGAAAACTGCCCTTGAAAGCGAAGTGGGTCTTGGGACACCGATGTTGGTTGGTTGGGAATTTCTGATACGCCACTACCCCCCTGATTTGTACTATACAAGGCCACACTTGCCCGTGGACTCTTTGACCTGGAACCGAGGCGGAACATAGCCGCAGAGAAAGCGGCGGAACGAGTATAGACTGTCGATGGGTCCACCGAAGATTGACGATATGTTATATTTGGTGGACAAGATTGAAATTGAGCAGCGGAAGACGGCGCAGTTAATGAATATTGAGATTGAGGATTTTCTGGAAGTTGCTCTTCGTCCTTAATATTGAACAAAAATCCCGCTGCGGCGCTCAGTGAGAGTAGCGGCTGTGGATTGTGTCGCATCTTGATGATGGCTCAATGTTAGTACTAATACTAGAGCATTGTCTGCAAGCGCACTATGTTGGCTAAGCCAGTCCTGAAAGGGAGTAAATACACAAGGATAACAAGTACCAGCAACTTGGAATTTGAACAATAAAGGAGGAGTGGTGGATAAAAGGATATATATAATTCAAAGAGCGGATAACTGGATATATATTGTTTAGCAGGAGCGCGGGAGCAGAGGACAGGAGGTGGCTCAAAGGGGCAGTATGCAGCTGTTGCAGTCGCACATACAGAGAGATCCACTATGTAGTCCACCTATCCTGGTTTGCGTCTCAGCTGGATTGCCATGCGATGCGGCTTCAATTCTTCAGGACGAATAAAAGCTGCATTTGCAGCCGGGAATGCACGCCGCAATGACGGGGGCGCCGTCGGTACGACTCCTACATTCTTACATTTCTTGCAGGTATTCTTACATTCTTAAATGTATAATAGACTTACTAATTTTAAAAAACTTTTACAGTGTTGTACCAACACCAGGGCGCAAAGCAATTATAGAGGCAGTGTTGCTCTGTGTATCCCGATGAACTGGCGCCAGGAGCAGTGTAACATTGCGAGCACTCCGTCTTTGCTGCTCCTCCTCTCTCAAGTCTAGTGGGAGCGTTGAAATCTCGATCAAGTACACCAAGTACCGTTGCTGCGGGAACTGGGAGCAGAGACACCAGTGCATGGGAGTGGCTGGACTCATGAGTGGTTCATTTTGACGATAAAAGTGGGGTCCTGCGAATATTTCGTAAAAAATTATCGCAATTAGCCGCTTTTTGAATTTTCGACAGTCCTCCACATCGGGTCCGCATTTTAGGGCTGTTCCTCCTCTTGCTATAGTCCATTCCCGATATCCAGTATAACATTCACAACATATGTGCGGCTCTCGTAATGTAGATCCGTGTTCTAGATCTCCCGCATGCATTTCAACTGCAGCGCCGGATCCAGTTCCGGCAGAACAAAGTTCACGCAACATCAGAAATTCAGAGGCAAACGAAGTAAGGTAAGCTTAAGTCAAGCAGCTCTGGTAGAAACAAACCCGACAAATAGGTTCACCTCCAGCTCAACATCTGTAGCTTGCTGGACTTGGCTTGAGGCAATTAAAAATGAGTTACTTTACACTCCACCTGCCTCGGCAATATAATAAAGCAGTTGCACGGTTCTGAAATGTCAACATCGATAGGTACTTACTTGCCGGATAGACGGAAAACCTTCCACCGTAACCAGACGAAACCGAGAAGTTGGATGGAAAACTCCTAGAAACAAAATTCCATCATCATCAAACCCCCATAAAATAAGTGCTTTGGACGGTCTTTTTGCCGGGATAATACGTGCCGTTCATTCGATTTTTAATCGAGTGCCGGGGTCGTGCTGCAGCCAAGAACGCGGCGTCCTGCTAATGCAACTTTGACTTTTGCTTCCATCATCGTTCTGGAAAAGCAAAGATGATCATTACCTATTATGTGCTAGTAATTGCCCAATTGTTTGGCTTTCTGTCCTGTTTAGGTTAGAGCCGCATGTTCACCAATTTCACTCAGGGCATTCATTATTATCCAAACTCCCCATGTTTTATCTGTTGATCACCAGTTCTTACGTGCTCGCTCACCTCTTCAAAAATTCTTCAGGGAATACGCATGATGCGGCATGAATCATATTATCCCATTTGTCTGTTGCTATGTTTATCAAACCCCGAAACATACCTGCTTGTGCCGAATATTCGAAACTCATATGGATGCATTGCATGTACGAAAGTCACTCTCATAGTTGTTTTTATCGCTCGTCTTAGGAAGCTTACTGCTCCTGAACAATATTCTTCACCCTTATGTAGGGTGGGTTGACGATTCCACGATACAGGCACAAATTATGTCGGCAACCACAAAGCCGGGTCCGCGACCCTCATCTGTGGTGGCTTGAAAAGTTTGGATGGGTGTCGGAAAGGATCGGCTACACCAATCCTTTTGATCTTCGAGTGGCGTCAGCCGCCCCAACAATGGTAGCGAAAAACCCATTACCTGTGGTGTTTATTTATCGATTGACGAATGGATTTCGCTTGTTGGATGCCGGCAGATGGATAGCGTTTGTTTCGTTGCTTTTGGCTGCATACATATCGATACTTCTCAGGAGGCGGGATTCTTTTTCCTTCTACGCCCGTTCAACCCATGAGACTGACTTGGGAAGGCATGGAGAGTTCCCCGCTGGTTCGTGGCTTCAGCGTCTTCTTCTGTGGTGCGAATCCAGCACGCGGTCATGGCGACGTTAGAATTAGCTTCGGTGCGGGCACCGATATCTTTGGTTAAAATGGTTGCGATTCTAGAAGGAAAAATGTCAATCAAGCCGAACAAAGCTGCAAATCTGGAAGGTTGGCTGGTGCGGAACGTGCTCTGAAATACTAATCGCGACTGTGAAGCATATGCGCATCAACCAGAGGTCCAACGCATAATATCTCTATTGAAATATCCACTCCTTTTATCGAGACCTCACTCGGTTTGTCAGATGGCACTCTCCCTGTTTTCAAGGCGTCTAGTCTAGACGTCACAACCTCTTCTAAGCCTTCCAATCCACAGACAGACGTAGGAATGTGGCTTCAGCCCCACTTCTTTACACATGGAATCCACATGGCTCGGAACAACCCGTACGCTGTGCTACGTCTCCTGTTACCGGAAAAGCCATAACCCAGCTCCGAGCAATATCAAGGGTAATCAATAGCTCTCCACCCCACATTAACCATTGCAAGTAATATATAAGCTGTTTAGGAATCTCGGTTACCTGAAACACTGACGACCACTCTAGCCAAAAATGGCAGGATGGCCAAGCAATTCAAATTTTATACTCGGCTATGATAGCGAGCCTTTTCCAATGCCCACCTAGATATCTGTTTTTCAGCGTGGGATAATTGACTAAGCGGCTGAATCCTTTGCTTTTTGGTCGTCTGATTTTACTTGGTTTGCTAGATTGCCGTGCCGCCTCGAGCAAGTCGATCGACGATTATGAAGCATTGCTTTAAAGTCAGATGGGCAAAGCAGCACGAGTAATAATTACACAAGGAACCCAGATTCCACGGTACACGAAAACGGGATTACCGTACATATCTCCTACGTCCGTACCTCTTATAGCCACTCATAGCGATCACAGTTTCAAGGTGCATCAAGAGCTTCGTAATATTCATTGGCTGATGGAGATTTCATGCACGAACGGTGAGATCTGAATCATGAAGCGCTTATGTTAGGCAGGTAGGTACCCGAAAGTCCTGCAAGGCCGTGCGTTACGTGTATAAACAAAGTTTCCTTTCATCTTGGAGGTAGTGATGGCGCGGTTTCTAGCGGCCTACCGGACAACCAGAAGATCCGTCTGTGCCACCCGGAGCGCTCACCGGGGTGTCGGAATTGAGACGCCGTTTTTGTCTACAACTCAATTCTTCCAAATAAGGCGCCTTTGCCATGCCATTCGCGTTGCACACGATAATTAGTAAAATGCAATAGCCGCGCAACGAATGAGTGAGTTGAGATGCCGATTGGTTGCAACGTTGAATCGGTGAAGCAGAGTCGGGTGTTCACATTATTGCATTGATCTTTCGAGGCTTACTCTACATGCAGCCAGACAAAAAGGAAACCCAGCAACAAAGTCATGCGTACATGATAGAGTGTGTAATAAACACCCCCACCGCACTCACCAGGTTCTGGGGACCGACTTCATATGTAAAGTAATGGGAAACGTTGTTCTTCAACTTAGGGTTTAGTCTGGGTTCGCGAATCATAAGTATCACCACTTATTTCGTGGAGATATGGTATTCCGCGAAAGCTCTTCGATATCAGTTCGACATCAATATATACATCACCCAAAGTGATTAAAAACACCCGCGCGTGGTTTATACAACACCTGGCACGAATCGGCGGGCCCAGGCGGCCTTGTGGGCTTCGGCTTCGGCGTCTTGGGAAATTCCGCTCCGCTCGATTGCACTTCTGGAAGGAGACGTGGGTAGGGGTTTCTCGATACAGATTAGAGTACTTCTTCCATTTCCCCGCAAAATGCTATGGGGCTGTAAGGTGTCAAACCAGTGGGGTCTGAAATATTGCTAAGTGGATTTATCTGCTGAAGTATCCATGGAGATGAAGGACGGGATCGATATATTTGAAACAACAAACCACAGTTACACTTTGATCATGAGCTCGAGCCTCGAGCTAGCTGGAGATCGAGATCGTACTGTTTCTTTGCTTCGAATGCAATAATCACCGTATCAAGCAACTCAGATCTTTTGAAACGTCAGAGTGGATGCGTGCGATTATTGATCTTGCGGGATGAAAATGCGCGCGGGTGTCGGGGTAACCGAATGCGTGTGTATCGTATCCCGAAGAGAGAGAAGGGAAGGAGAAACACTTGAGATATATACAAGAGAGCTGCCTTACCACATCAGCTCAACACTAGGTAAACTCGACTGTAATTCTAACCGAGTGATGTTTTGTGGTTTCACGGGCCACATAGTTGCATTTTTAGAATGTCAGGCTTGACATTCAGCTGGATGAATTATTATAGGACTATTTGTCGATCGCTATCAAACATGAGCGAAATTGATTGGTGGAGAGTCGGGACCAGTTTGGGTTAATAAGTCGCATTGGTCGGTCATTTAGTGAGGCCTGGGCCCGAGATCAGTTGACTCTTCACTGGCGTGACTGGCAGCCGACAGCCATGTTTTTACACAGGTATTCATGGACTTCCTTCCGCATATACACTGGTCTCTCACGCATAGATGGCGGCTTCAAATGAAGTCACTTCATCGCATCAAGCATCACAAAGCGCCCATTCACCGGCTACAGTGTTACGGGGATCAAAAACTCACCGATGGTAAATCTGGATTGTGACACACTATGCTGGTACTTAAAAAAGAGAAAGCGACATTTGAAGATGGTTCCAAGGGGTTGAAAATCAGCAAGCTTCTCAAAGCACTGATCGTGATCGTGAGAGATCGACAGTCAGGCTGATAGAGCGCTGGGCAGACCAAGGATCTAAGCACAAAGCCGGAGAAATTGTCAGAAATTCTCCCAGTTCGGGAGTTTGAGAGATTTTTAATAACCGTAAGGCCGGCCACAGACTGCCTCATCGATCTCATACCAGTTGAACCGTGCACTTGGTCTTTGCTTTGCACGAAACAGTCCGTACTTCTGTTTTGTGGGTTTAAGGCCACCCACGGCCCGCTCCATAGCTCTGTATCCGGAAGCTATGTACATGGAATCTTACCACTCCCGATTTCTGATACAAACTACCTGATCGCTCCCGGGGATTTGGGTAAAGGGAGAGCCGGGATTGATTATCCCGGAAAAATGTTCTTCCCGGTGTACTCTACTATATGGGTCCGGTGACAAGAACAAAAGGGGAGCCGAGCCCGGTGGCCGAACTTATTAGTGCTTGGACGGACAGACCGAGGACCCGAAGTGGAGTACTCCACAGTTTGTGGGCCCGTGATGTTTGTTGAACATCTTCATTGATCCAGATCCTATTATTAACGCATGACACCCCTTACAAGTTCCACTGGTATTCTGTGACGGTAGAAAGTCATACGATTTCTTTTAAAGACAGATTGCAGTTAACAAAGTTTCTTCTTGCTGAAAACGGTAATCCTCCGCATTTCTAGTGGTGGCTTCACCCCCAGCACCAACACAGCACAACAAACCCGGTCAGCACTTTCCAAGTTACCAACTAGATCTTCGTTGTAGCACACAAGGTCATGGTCTTCACCGCTAAAGAGACACATATGGACGAGAATGCCTGCTGTGATGGTTCAGAGCCTGGAGATAAGACGTCTCTTTCTCCAATGTTAGGATATCTGCACACTCCCGTTCGGACATTGCGAAAAGTGTCGTAATATTACGATGGGAAGTGTGGCGAGATAGATAACCATAATTTTCAACTCAGGGTATATATCCGCCCGATCGCCACTTGTACAGGAATCCTTACCTCTTTGCCCTTGTGATACTTCTTCCCCCAATTCAGCCTGAGGAGACTCTGCGTGGCTAAAGGCGTGAAAATGAAAAGGATCCATTCGGGCCTGCACAGCAAGTTCCAACGCCGTGGGAAGTAGATGTTGGAGGGGACTCGTATTGACACTGAATATAATGTGTCATGTGGAGGCATCCGCGGGGAGAGACCCGCGAGGAGAGACCCGCGAGGCCGAGGTATCAGAAAGAACCGGGTTGAAATCGAGGTTTATATTGCCCCCCCCCGGTCGTGCACTCTTGACACCTCCAGTTTCCTAGCCTTCGCGGGTTTCTCCTCGTCGGACCTCCTCCAAACTATCACAGTGTGAGACAGGATGAACCATCGATTCGGTTCGGATCATCGGAATCTGTATATTGGTACATTGATTTGGTGGGCTATGTATATATGCATACACGTGGGCGTTTGAACCTTGTCTGTCCGCAAACTCGACCGTCCAGTGTGCAACCCAGTGCCTCGGGACTTGACTTTTGCAGACAGGCCTGAGTCTGAGGCTACGTTTGGTGGCCCTGGTTCAAAATATTAGTTTCCCCCCCCCCCACTTGCACCACATTGAAACTCAACCTCCATCCACCTCAGTGTCCAACTCTACATGGGTGCCGGCACATTCACTAAATGCTATTACCTTCTGCTTCTCCAATACCAAACAGCGCACGGAGAAGTAGCTACAAACTCCGAGATAGGACCGGAGTGGGAGTGACGGTGATGATTCCAGAAATGCAGGCACGATGAAGATACAAAGAACCGATTGGCAGAGAGGATTAAACCAGTGACCAGTCCGCATACAAAGATAGAAACAAAGATTTTGTATACACAACGCCATCGTATCCAAGAGTAACTCACAATTCGCCAACGTGAATGAACAAACACCTGTTCCACAATATAACTCAACTCAGGGGGGGACGAATAACATTAGGAGATGATTGACCCCCTGTTGAATGGCCATATATCACCCCATTCAACTCCCAAGTAAGTATACGTAACTAGAATCACGATATCGTTCTTCAGTAAATTCGCGCCATATAGATATATACTTTAGTCAAGTCACTTGCGTGCACGTGTCCACCGAGCTTTAATGTGTCTGAGATGTTGCTCTCTAGGCCTTTCTTAAACGTGAAAGCTCTTGAGTCTGGATTATTCCTTCTCTTCTAGAACCGTATGATCTATTTTTCGAGGGTCTAAAGTGTCAGCGGGACATAATATATCACTCTCTTGTGGTCAAATCAGGCTTAGTGTCAAGTATCGTAACACCGTAACATCGTAACCTCTGAAGCGACCTCGAACACCTTTCACTATTCCCACTTCTGGGGACTCTTTTGCTATATGATTGCTATAATAACTTTAGACTCTTTACACATTTCTCCCGCCTGCTGGAGACTCGTTGTTTGACGATCAGGAAGAACAATTTGTTTTTGGTGGGATACATCAGCTTCGAAGCAGCATCTTACGGCGAGATTAAAGTCCTGAGCAGCACAACACCCACATCGGCCATTGGTTTTAAGCTTGAAATCCTGCTCTGGGCTTACGGCGAGTGACCGAGAGGAACCGGAACAAACAAACTTCTGTCCGTACTACGTTGGAGCTTGTGATGGTGGTAGGCTAACTAAGTGCAGGGCTTTTACTCAAGTCCACAAAACGGCATCGAGATACATGATTAAAGGCTCATCATTACACTACCGCTAGCCAAATCAACCCGATATAAGTACATTCGAGGGGCAAAACCGAGGCGGTGATAGCGAACTCCTCCCGCACTTTTCAAGCTATTTAAAGTCATCATGCTATCTCTACCAACCGAAATCTTGGAAATGATTTTGACTCCTTGCCTGTGCATGTCCCGCTCCTGCTTGAATTTGCACCCAACATCCAAACACTACACACCGCTCAGGCTGGTATGCCGGACTTTCAACGGGATCGTTGCACCTTTTGTGTTCATGAGACTGTTTATCAACAGCAATGAGCGCAGCTTCACTAGATTACAGAATATCGTCAAGGAACCGCGGCTAAACCATCTGGTGAGAACGTATACCTTCAACATATCTTGTCTCAAGGGTCACGGCGATGGTCAATGTTAGTCTATTTTAATCCTTCTCAATGTTTTGGCTAAATATACATACAGCAAATCTATCAGAAAGCCACGCGGAATTCCTTCCGATGTTGCCAAACCTCCGCGACATCGGTTTGGACACAGATTATGATTCATTATCAAGCTATCCATTTGACACAGATCTGGGGAGGCAGACTTGGGGACGGAAGGTACTGATAGGAATTATAGAAGCATTATATCAGCGTACACAAACGACGGGGGTTTCAGCGGTCACGGAGTTCGGCGTTTCATCACTCGATTCATGTACGATGTCACTCTCTCCGCAAATCATCGAAAAAGCTATCAAAGGAATGGCCCCGTTCCAGAGAGTGCAACTCATACTTTCTGTGAAGCGGATGAATGATAGATGGGTTTTCCTGGTTGGGACGCTTTTGGGAACGATGAAGGACCTCCGGCGTATGGCAGTCGGATGTAGCCTTAACTTCTATATGTCGGTGGGCCTTTGGAGTCTTTTGGTTCCTTTGGAACAGTATTTACGTCACTCGATCAAGATTAAGGATATTACAACGTCCATGATGCGGCAGTGGAACGTTTTAACACATGTTGAGTTCTTCGGGATCATAGCCTGGTCCGACCTCCTTTTGTCATTTTTCGAAAAGCATAAGTCGACTCTGCGTACTTTTCGGTTAAATGGCTGCCATCTCATAGACGGCTATGACGATTGCCTTGATGATTTGGATCGGGCTCAAGGGGATCAGCAGATGGCGTTCATTTGGTATGAGTTCTTCAAGTCGTTCAAAGCACGATTTGCTCCCCTCAAGCTAGAAATGCTGGAGTTTATGCGTCTCGCTACTGGAATTCCGTCTCATATCAATCGTAATAAACTTGCGATGCATAACGGCGAGGCAAAGCTGTGGGCGGAATGGATTATGATGCGGAAACCCTCCATGCCATTACCGTATGAAATACCGGCGTCGGGATGCCCTGCACCTTGTTGCTGTTGGGGATGTGAGGAGCAACAGAGGAGCAAACCGAGGGCCCAAACGAAATTTCTGATAACTGAGGGTCGGTTGAATAGAACTGCGACATCTTCCCAATAGATCCTCAGCAGGATAACTGTCTGGCGTTGGCATGGCAGCTCATGGTCGAGAGTGTACGTGGTGCTCTACTCAGGTGTCGCCCCTTGTGACGAGCCGTTAGATCACAATACTATCTTACTGTCACAATATTTTTTCTTATAGCGCCCTGCTTCATCTGATTTTTGGATATGCTCTTAGTTCTGTTGTTGTTTGCATCCATAAGCTGTTTAGGACATTGACTTGCAACATTTATACTGTTTTGAATTTTTCTCAACTTCTGTTATGGTACCTAGGTTTAGGTGTAACTCCGGAGGAGTATGATTGGAAAGTTGCTGACTGCATTATCAGTCTGGTTATAGTTTCGTGTGGTTATTTTATCGTTACAGCTGTATAGTGTACTCTTTTCACAAGATTCTTTGTGGTTTACTTGGCCGAGAGCAATGATATAAGTGCTGTTCTGTGTCTCGTGGGAAGGCGTATTATTTTCACTCGCCGATATCCTAATTATACGCCTGTAATTTGGGTTAGCTATATGATTCTACCTACCCGCATTCCCGAGCACCTCTATTGGCACTGGCGGGTTCGCTTGTTCACTCGCTTCCATAAGCTTAGTACTTACGGCCGAAGGTGCCAAAGTGGGGTCGAGTGATACGTATTTAAAAGGATGCCACCCGCAGAATGTGCTATCAATTACAGCGAGATTATAATGTATGGGCGAAAATGATTGTCTCAATGCACTCTGTTTGGTCACGGTGGTGCAGTGTCGGTATCTCTGATACGTATCTCCTCGTGTGTACCTGAAATGTCATACAATTGCAGATAATACAAAACTGAAACAGATCTCCCTCTTTCCCAGTCTTTTTCCGTTTTCTCCGCGCGAGCTTGCGAGCAAGGAGAGAAAAGTCTGGGCACGAGAGCAGAAACAGATAACAATGCATTCTTTGTATATTTTTTTGTGACTCAAAAATGTCGTCCCGTCACGGGTCGACAAACCCTACCTACGCACGAGGGGATACTAGTCAACCAACCGCACTTCCTGTGCCTGCCCACCTATTAGAGTACTGTACTCTCCGATGAATCTTGGCCTGGAGCTGGCTGGAGACGGTCTATTCGGGCTGGGGCTGTCGTGGTAGGTACCGTATCTACTCGGTATTAAGGCACTGAACTAAAATTGACTTCCCGTCCTTAGCGAGCGAGGACCCTAGATGTAGCGAAGGTATTTTGGACAGGTGGGAAATATGACGCGGTTGTGATGCTCCGTGGAGGATTTCAGATATATGGAAGTATCAGTCGACTGGCCATGGCAGATGCCCGACTCGAAGTATGTCCTACTCCGAAACCAGGGCACACAGGCGATAGTGGATGAAGAACTCGAGTTTAGTGACTCCAGTACAAGCAGTCTATCTACCCTTGACAGGGTTGATGATGACGATTGTTCGGAGTCGGAGATTTTTACGTAAGAGAACTTGTAGGCAAGAGAAAAGGTGGATGGGTTTTGAGATCCCATGTAAAGCGCTAATGCTGGAGGTATGTCTAATACGGTGGCTTCAAAGATGGTTAATCCAAGTACGGTGGCCGCAAAGATGGTTAACTCCAAGCACAGCTGTGTCCGGCATTCTCACCACCACCGCCATCATATCACCGGCAACCGGCCATACAGTGTCACCCTAACGTTTTGATATTTGCCACCTGGACCCTGACCTGTGTAGATACGGTACTGGTTGCTTAACCATCGTTCAAGCTGCCATTTCAACTCCAGCACCATCCGATTACCACCACCACCACCACCACCACCACCACCACCACCACCACCACCACCACCATAATCTTTAGAGAGACCCCATAACACTTTAACAATATATTTAACTACATTATCTATCTGCATATCAGATGTTTTGTCATTCTCGAACTTGGACATTTTTCATTTCAGTTTCGTGTTAGAATATTTGCAGTTAGGAAGCTATACTCTAGCTATAGGCTGCCGCCCATGGAGACCAGGAGATAAGAGATAACTACATCTAAGATGATGACTTCTTATGGAAGAGATTGTAGATTCCGCGACGTATGCGCTTACGGCGGTCTCTTTTACCTGCCAGTACCGCGTACGATATGTTGTGGTATCTTTTATCTGCCCGTACCGCGTCCGATATGTTGCGATTTATCAAATGGATCTGCCGGAAATGTCTCAATTCATCGTCTTCCGATGACTTCCCTTCCCTCTTTTTATCCTTCCCTCTTCCCTGGTTGCTCTCCAGGATCTCGTTCTTCTCGTCGCTGTCGTGGCAGCTTTCTTCGGCGTCCTCAATCCTATTGCCTTCAATGACATGAAACCACAGTTTACATTTCCTACTGTAGTGGGTGTTAATTCTGTACCACATATGTTTCTTTAAAAGCAGAAGAAAGTAACTAACCACTTCACACCGGAGGCATCTTCATCTTTTACGTTCATATGCCGGCAGTCTGAACGGGGACATTCGTACGCACGTTCGCTACCTATATACCGTTCGACAACCATGCTCATTGTAACTTCCATTCCAGGAAGTACAGATGTTGCCTAGTCAGTTTTGTTGAATGTCCTAGATTGATTTGCCCCATCCAATATCTTGTAAAGCCCTCTTTGGACTCGCCTTTCTCCCGGAAACTGTTTGAAGCGTGCACAAAGTATAGCTTCAACGACCTTAAGAACACCTAGTTAGCCCCAACGTAGAACGAAATTTCCGCTCACTGAAATCACTTACATCCCAACTTCCGACAAGCTGTAAAGGCAGAAGAAGGCGTCTACCCAGAGCATCCTGAAAACGAAGGGGGGCCTCGCCGTTCCATTCCCAAGAGTGTCCGATGTTGTTGAATGCAACCCCTTCCTGAAGCTGTTTGAGAATCTGGAAACTTTTGAGCGATTCTGCTCTGTGGCGACTCGTCAGCTACAAACAGACAGATCTCTGTTGCCCTACGCTTACCGCAAGATTTTCAACGCAGTATTCTGCGCAGCAATCTGATTGATGATGACTTCTTGGTGCTTTTCTTGGCGATACTCGATGAGGCACGTTGATTTCCTATATTCCCGTTAGGCATCTTCCGATAGTAATAGTCAATCATGGGGTGCTCACGCCCCCGCTGTTATAACCAGTAACTGGACGCAATCCATATGCGTCGCCAATACCCGTCTCAACTCTCTCACATCCTCCTCTTTAAACAAAGCCCACCCCATCTTGCGCCAACTATCCATCATACGACTCCCAGACCCCCCTTTCTTCAGCCGCGCCCTGTAGTTCTCAATCTTTCCTAGAAACTTCTCGATTGGTGCCTTGCATAGCCAGATTGCATGCTTTAAGGCGTTGACGGTCGCACCCTGGAACGGCGATCGAGAGGAAGGGAGGAGGCATATCTGTTCCGCTTCAAGCAGTGTGCACTGGAAATTGTCGAGTTCGGAGATCAGCTCTTGGTAGTGCTGTGAACTACCAGTGCTTGATTTGAGTGCGCCGATGAGTTTTGCGAGGAGCTGCCCCGCCGCGAGAAAGTCGCCTATGCTGAAACCGAAGCTCATGTTCTTTTTGTGTTACTGCCGTGAGATTTTGAGAATAAACGAACAAGGTACAGTGCTATAAAGTAAGGTATTGCTCGGATGAGGAGTGGTAACATACTTGAAAGCGGATCTGAAGCAGTTGTCGAAAGCTGTGGCAGTGTATGTCTGAACACTCCGCTTTCCAGGCTTCGATTCGTTGTCGTAGTGTCATTGGTTGCGTTTTGATTGAGATTGGAAGAAGCCAATAGGAATTCGCTCTGCAAGAAAAAGGGACCTGTTCGATGCAGTACCACTCTAGGTCTTGGCGTTCAACGTTCAATATGTGAGTGACCGATTGTGACCAACCGGGCACCCACCGATTTGCGAACGGACAGGGAAGTGCACCGGCGATACTCATGCGATCTTGAGCCAAATCGGCGAGCTTGAGCCTAAGCTCAAACTTTGGTTTTGGGTTATAAATTTTCCAGAAGGGAACATAATAGCTAACTTTCTCCGACGCCCGGACAAGTCGCTGTAAAAAAGTACCACCTCCAGTTCCAGGACCTCAAAATTCGTCTTGAGTTATAACCTCTGTGACGGCCTGCACCCGCTGAAAGGCTTGGGCCTTCCAAGGCTCAATCTGCGGATCCGATAACGTTAACTGACTCAATCCGAAAAAGGACAGAAACAACGCCGAACCGGAGGCACATAGCCGTTGGCCAGAAACCCATCAGAAATGCGCATACTCAGCAAAAGATCGAGCTTTTGACTTCCAATCAATACCTAGTTTACTTCGAAATCTTGGGTTACAGTTAAAGCTAAGTACCCAAAAGGCAACAACAAACTCAATCAGTCATTAAACCCAAATCCAAAATGTCCCATGTTAAAACGCTATCCATAACCCCCTCCCATTCATCCTCGTCACTCACCACCCACCATGTCTATCATTCCACGTACATACCTCGACACCTTCGACTCGCACCGTCTCGGGAGCAGCACAGATATGCTAAAGACTCTATGGACCGATACATTCGGGAGCCACCGCACCGCCTCCTGCCGTAGTCCCTCTCCATCACTACTCACCCACTTACTGACGCCCCCGCACAGTCGTTCGCAGAGCAGTATCGCTGTCAGAAGCTACGAGGTACATTAATATTGGGTGGTTGTGCTTTTGGGCTGTGGTTTTCGTGGTATTTGTGTCGATACTGGTGGTGTGGAAGGTGAGAGAGTGGAGGTACAAGAGGGAGATGAAGGAATATATGGAAATGCAGAGGGTTGTAAGGGATGTCGCTGCTGAGACTGTGTAGGGGGGGGGAAATATCGTATCCAAGGCGCTGTACCAATATCTCGGTGAAGTTACTGGGTCCTCGGGCCTGAGCCACGGATTCCCATTATTACTGAGTAGATATGGTATGGTGGAAAATGCGGAGACAAAAGTGACCCCATGGATATTTCTGTAATTGTACCACCAAAGGAAAACGCGTTTGTGTGTATGTGTAATATCTCTGAACTTTGTTTTGCCGGCATACGCATGCCTTGCGGCTTTGATCTCAAGGTTTTAGAGTGGGATTTTGTCTGTGACTGCGGCGGTGGAAGCTTGAGTTAGATAAAATCTGTGATCTAATATGAGCTTGCAAATGACTTCAAGATATATCGATAGCGAATGATTAGAAGATATCGGAATGAGACAACTAGCCACTCATTCCTCGTTTGGGGGATTTTTGTACAGAGAGTCAGTAGAGTAGGGCTTAGGGTTACTTCAGCGATGCCAAGCCTCAAAGCTGTTGTTGTTTGTTTGTAATCATATTGTATTCGACCGTTACCGATCATGACATATATCCATTTTTCCCCGGTACTTCAACAGTGTGAGCCCCTTGTGTCTGCAAAACCCTCTTTATAACATATACACATGGTTGTCCGCTCGAAGCATTCTCATTGGTTGATGGTGGTACGTACCATCTTACTGTGGCAAATTACAGAATTCTCATTGGTTGATGGTGGTACATACCATCTTACTGTGGCAAATTACACATGGTTGTCCACTCGAAGCATTCTCATTGGTTGATGGTGGTACGTACCATCTTACTGTGGCAAATTACAGAATTCTCATTGGTTGGTAGATGGTCTTTTTCGCTTCTGATTAGTCATGAATGATTAGTGAACCGTGGTGCATTTCTTTTTTATAATACATGGTTTTCCGCTTGATGCATTCTCATTGATTGACTCATGGTATGTACCTCTAAGAAGGATTTTTATTGGTTGACAACCTACAGCTTCAATCCTTTTTAGTGGCATGGCACACCCCATCAAATAATCTCAAATATCCACTCACAATTAAGTATTTGAATTTAACTCCGATCAGAATGAAATATTTACATGAAATGTTCAGAATTCGTTGCTATTTCACGTTCCAGTCTCCAATTTACTATATCTTCAAAACTAATAGAGTGGATGTGGAAAAACATTGATTTTTGGAATTTTAGGACGATTTTCGAGTGTTTTTCTAAAGCCACTCTAACAATTTTGAAGATATGGTAAATCAGAGATAGGAAGGTGAAAGAGCATCCAATTATGCACCATTCATGTATTCATTTCATTATGATCAGAGCTAAACTCAAATATCTTGTGAATTTTGAACTCAGTTTGCAAATCTTACCTTGAATGCTTATATTGAGAGGTGAAGCTCAAGATATTGCAGGGATCAGGAAGCAGCATGTACGGACCCACTGAGTAAGTGGGTGCACTACGC